>OZ008368.1:125272319-125678788 GCA_963931995.1 Phaonia tiefii | reverse complement strand
TATAGAAAGTTATGGTTGGGTTCTTCGAGCAGTATAATTATCTACCTATTTCGTTGCAGATAGACCCAAGCAGTTTCGCCCTTTTGACTTGTCGTGACAAGGTAAACAAAATCAGATCGGCCTTCGTAAAAAAATGCAGATTGGCCCTTTTTACGCAACACCATCGATATACAAAAACTAAATACATGTGAAAGTATTTTCAAACGTGAACAAAGCAAATCAGCTGTGCGTATGCGTTTCCCATCTATAAGTCCATCTTGAACGATGCATTTACAAACATTTGCACGTATAATGTTGCTACAGGCCCATATTCTACTAGGAGAGCAAAATCTATCTTACTCTCTACAAAATAGTTCGTGGATATTTTTTTACTGGAAAATAACGCTGACGGAACTATTATTACAATATAGAAAATAACCCAAGACATCATCTTCGTAACGAGACGTTATTCGAACAAAACAAAAATTTGAAGACAACATAACTGGAGGTGATCTGAAAAATAATGTTTTGGTTTATGAAAAGAAACAGCCAAGTGCTTTAAGCGAACCACAGACTTGTCATTTATGAGCATGAAAATCAGCTATCGTTGATGGTTATTGTCGGTTTACCGCCTTTCTTGATACCAAATAAGAATGTAATCGAAGTTATTCGCATCACTATCATGTTTATAACATCTGTTGGTTATAATTTTTTTTTAAATTCATCAGCCAAATAAAAATTACAGCAGACAGTTGTCCGAGGCCTTCGGCCACGGACTGTCCCTGCAGGCTGTGTCAGAGACACGGCCATTAAGTTGAACGTAGAATACGCCAACCGATAAGACAGAAAACATATATAACAATAAATTCATTTGCTTATATTATTTATCATTTATTGTTATACATATATGTTTTCTGTCTTATCGGATGGCGTATTCTACGTTAAACTTAATGGCCGTGTCTCTGACACAGCCTGCAGGGACAGTCCGTGGCCGAAGGCCTCGGACAACTGTCTGCTGTAATTTTTATATTTACCAACGGCATTTGATTCAAGTCCGTTTAAAAAAAAATATGTTCAATTTTTTTAAACTTAATTTAATTTATGTATTTTAATTAATATTTTTATTGAAATAAGTTCTGCGAATGTTGAGAGGGCCGCCCTAATATTAAAAAAGGTTCACCTTATCGAGTCTTCGCATTAGCATTCGAGCGTTGTGTGAAAGCTTTACGCTTTACAATTCAAAATTAATGTTACAACAGCTTTATTGAAGCTTTCGCAAAAAAGCTTTATTACGTTAGCTTACTGTTTGTTTCACTTTTTACTAGATACATGTTGCCATGTTCCTAAGCAATGTTGAGCAACCAAACACACTCAACCAAACACCACACATATGTTTGAGTGTATGTGTTTAAACAATTTTCATTTGAGAAATTTAAATATTAGGAAGATATCAACCAATATGAAATGTATATCAAACGAAAGATAACATCTTCATTTACCTACAAAAAAAATTTTAAAAAAATTCATCTAGCCGTTTCCTCAAATTCAATGAAATAAAGATTACAACAATAAAAACCTGACATGACTTCTCATACCGTAAGGTAAGACGTATTCTACGTCAAAAGTTGTGGACGAAGCTCATGCTTATGAATGTCAAGACTGTGGTTCGCTTTATAGATTTCAATCAAATTTCCGTTTTAGTTTAATCGAATATATTTTTGAGTTTGTTTACATTGCTTTATATGTAATACCCTCAGTAATATAAATTATATTGTATGTACAAATGTAAAAAAAAAACATTCTGCTTCGGTTTCAATCAAGCCAAATGCATTGATAGACAAAGGTAGACATACTAACAAAATCAAAGCACTTCGTTCCAAAGGCACTCTCCCTACGACCTGTGACAGTATTAAATAACAAGTATTATATATATAATTATGTATAAGTGTATGCAAGAATTCTTATATAGACATACACAGGATGGCACCATAATACAATTTGCACCCCTGGCAGATGCTTTTTACTCCATCCAGACTGGATCTCTTCACTAATCTCTTGTATGGACATTTGTAAGACTGAGTAATTTTATCTTACATCTATAAATTTAAGTACTACGGTGTGCACTATTAGACAATTACAATGTTAAAGGGTTACATGGTCAAATAGCTTAATCAAATGTTCATAGTTTCGTTGTTGAACAGTACAATACTTGCGTCCATTCGTAAGTCCGCCGTTTATATCTAGTGTTTAAATTTTATGTTGTAAACAAATGCAATTTGATTAGTGCATTTAATACTTTTTCTTAATCTCAGTCATTTAAGTAACTGACTGACATACTAACATTGAACAATAATAAGAATAATACAAATAATAAAAACACTCAGCTTAATATAGGATAACGATCAATAATAGTAACGAGTATAGGAGTAAATCTATGTATAAATCAAGTTTTGCTTGTGTATAAATTGGAAAATTTGCGAAATTTGTCAGAATGATTGAGGTCTTGTATCGACGTGAACAAGAATCATACAAGAATGTAACAAAGAAAGTCCAGCTTTAGTACGTACGAGCAACGCCGGTTGTGTCCTCTATGCTAGCTTGGTGTTCCTACACACAATAGTGGCTGGGTACTTCAAAGATGATATTGCCAGCGGCATTGCGGAAACTGGGATTTTCAACACCGGCAGCCGCTTCAATCACAATTGTGCGCGGTTTATTTCCCAGGCGACAGGCAATATTTGGAGACACATCCAATCTTAGTTCCCGGCCAATAATACTAGAAAACAAAATGAAATCATAATCAGCCAAAACAGTTAAAGAGTAAAGCAATAAGCCAACTAACTCGTAGTATTTTTTGCAAACAACGCCCACTAATTCGCCAATGCGATCTTCTTTTAGCGGACCTTGCTCTCCTTGTAGTGCAAACACCAAATCGTTATTAGCAGGAGAGTGGAAGACAATCAACTGATCGCGACCCGTACTAATGCTTATGCCAGTTAACTGTAATTGTGGAGAGTTGAAATGTTAAATCATCAAATGTTTCTACCTGATCACTTACATCTTTAATAAATATGGAACGATTCATATTTTTAAATTTGTTCTTTGCTCCATCCAATTTGTAAATAGCACCTTCCGTTAAAATAAAGGCACGATCGGCCTGTTTGTTGTGCTTATTGAATTTCTTGGCGAATGATGAGAACAGAACGGACTTGAAACCATCGGCGTTTTTAAGATTTTTTACATTTGTGCTGTAAGCTAAATAGGCAGAGTTGTCTTGCGAATTGGCCAGGTAATCGCCCAACCACTTGCGTTGTTGTCCCCAGTAGGGACGGCGGCCTTTAATGGCTGTGGCAGCAATAATTTGCAGACGCAGTTGAGGCCATTCAGAGCGTGGATATTTGCGCAAAATCATGTAGGCCCTCCAATGGTCGTATATGCGACGTAGACCAGGTTGTGCTGACCGACCAGCAAGCGGCGGATGTGGCCACAGAATACTGCGTCCATAATCTCTCATACTCTTGGCCGACTTGAAACGATTAGCCAGATCTTGGACATACGAACGTAGTTTATAAGTCTTGTATGCACGCATTATTACCAATGCTGCCTTCATCTTTTTGTAGTTTTGTCGTGCTATCCATCCTCGAACTTGTTTCTGTAGCAGTGTCACAATGTGTGGTATCATCTCATTGCGCTGTTGTTCTAGGGTGAACAGTGTTTGCGGTGATCGTATGAAGACCTTAGTGTGACCGTATTTGACGTCCTTTCCGAACCCCTTTTCCTCCACCAAAACACGCACACCGTCGCGATCGGTGCCAGCACGGAAATTGGGCCATGTGTACTGGGAAATCATCTTGTAGCGCAGCAAAAACTTGTCGTACCGTTGACGATGCACAAAGCCCGCCCGACGAACGCGTACGTTTTCCACCAAGCCCAGGTAACGTACTTGATGTTGAACTCTTTCCTCGTCGAACACGGTGGAGCTCTTGATGTCATTTGGTTTAATACAGCGCACATAGAACGGCTCCTTCTTCAGCAGAGTATTTACTAAGTCAATCATTGAACGTTGGAAAAGAGTGCCAGCCGTTAACGGGCGCTTTGTGGTCTTCTTGATATCTTGTGCTCCTTCCGGCCACATATCACTGATGTTATTATTACCCGAATGATGAAGCAATCTTTTGAAATCCTGATAGAGAGTGTCCTTATTCTTCTCAATAAACCCGTTTATATTATAAATTACATCACCGGCATAGTGTGTAATACGAAAGTCTTGAAGGTGCTTCAGTTCCTTGTCCATGGGTTTCAGTTGGCGGCTGGTGTAATGCGGATGTTTGTTCAGATTTTTGTCCATGGCTCCAATTAATGTCTCATCGTTGACCTTGCCAACCGTCAAACAGGCTTCGTCCATGATTGCAATCATGCCCTTATGCGGCTGTTCTACCAAATCACATATAATCTGAAGGGAGAAACGTTATGGTAATCATATTCTAGTACTTAACTCGATGTAGACCTTACTTTGTTGTTAAAATACTCGATGTTTTGCCATTCTATGCCTTCGCGTTGATACTCCTCCTGTTCCTGCTTGAGTACCAGTTCTAAGAGAATGTCAAGTATATTTTCAAAAATTCAAATAAAAATCACTTTTTGGCTTACCAATGAACAGTTGCTGCAGTTTCTCGTTGCAATAGTTGATACAAAATTGTTCGAAGCTATTGGAATCGAAAATTTCGAATCCGTAAATGTCCAAAACACCAATAACAGAATTGAAGCGAGCCTGAGTCTTCGAACCCCGGAAGAGTATTGCGCGATTTATACGTGATATGATCCAGGTGAAGAGACGATCGTAAATAGCTTTGGCAAATGCGTCTTTGCCATACTCCGCCTGCGAGGCGTTATGGTCTTTTTGCATGACATTGCCACCAGCAGCAATCACACGTTTGGTCAGCGATGTGGAAAGTTCCTCTTCCGTAACTTGAAGCAGTTGAGCGGCAGATTGTAATTGCGCTTTATTTGAGATGACCAGTTCGTCTTCAATCACTGTTGGATACAACAAAACAGGTAAGCAATGAGGGATAAGTTGGATGCAAACACTTACTTTGGAATTCAACGTTGCCCAGATGCAGAATGGCGGCTACAATACGCCACACCGTTGCAATCTCATCTGTCGTAAAGCCCAGTGTTTTAAATGCATTATTCGTGCCCTTGTAATCGCTCTTTTCCGCCAATATATCCATACTGCCTTGATTCATGTAGTGGTACTTGGAGGGATCTCTGGTCAAATTATATTGACGCAGTTCGTTATCAGTAGAGCCACGTAAAAGCTTAAATAAAAACAAATTTTAATTGAAATACTAATTTTCTCATTTAAAGCGTCATTTTTTCTTATACAGGGTGTCTGGTGGCAAATTTATATTTTTAAATACGATTATTTCAAAAAGTAATAAACGGTGCGGAGGGTGGATGACGCCGTTGGAATTATCGATTATGCGGATTTGTCAGTCCCGATATTGCAGTGGTCGAGTGAGTAATGATTCTTACGTAATTGCTCGTCGACAATTTTGTTCAAAGTTCGGTATTCGGCGAATATGTGATGGACCGAGTGTAAATTTAATTCGTCGGCTGTGAATGTCCCACGGCCAGGGCCCAGTCGATCTTCAAGGACTCCCGAAAACATTGAACTGGTTGAAAGCAGTTTACGTGAAAATCCGCGACTTTCAATACGGAAAAGAGCAGCCTCAGTGGGACTTCCAAGAGAAATTATTCATGAAATTTTAAAAAAGGATCTGAAGTTCCATCCTTTTAAAATTCAAATCGTTCAAGAACTGAAAGAAAGTGAGTTTGATTTACGCAAAAATTTTTGTGAAATGATGTTGGAGCGTTTCGCACGGTAAATCCCATTTTTGGAGCGACGAGGCTTATTTTCACGTAAACGGCCACGTCAACAAGCAAAACTGCCGTTACTGGTCTCCAAGAACCCGCAACCCTCGATTGAAATATCAAAAACCATTGCATTGCCCCAGGGTAACTGATTGGTGAGCCTTATCCCCGCATGAGATAATTGGATCATTTTGTTTTCGAAAATGCTCGAGGCCAGGAGACGAATGTCAACGGTCATCTGGATGACATCCCCCTTAAAAAATAAAATCCACATTTCCATTCTATCGTTCAATGCCCTTAATAAAACTTTGTGTCAATTATTATGTTTTTTATTTAAGTTTGAAAATATAAATTTGCTACCAGACACCCTGTACTCGTATTACTAAAAAGAAGTCCCGTCGTGCATTAGGCTGCTTACTCTGACTAATATAGAAAACAAATATTTTGAGTAACATCTGGTTCACTTTCAATCAAATCTAAGCTAAGAATCTAGATTATATTGAAAACTATGTTGAAACTATGAATTTATATGAATTGTACTGGCTCTCGGATCGCGAGCCAACAGGCAAATTAGGAAGCCAACTCTCGAGCCGAGGTCCATTAGATTGCACATTTGCTCCCGGCTAGCAAGTTTGAAATGGTTCGAAGCCGCGGCTCGCGAAATTTCAGTCTGTAAAGCTCGCGAGCCGGTAGAAAATGTTCAATCCAACGGATCTCGTATAAATTGAAATTTCGAGAGCCCGGAGTTCCGAACCAGTCCAAACCGAAAACTGCAAATTTACAAACCAAATAAATAATCGGAAGAAATAATACACACAATGTATTAAAAAGTACATAACGTGTGCCAACTAGTACACAAAGTCTACCCACAAAGTGTACCCACAAGTGTACCCAATTTTACCTACAACGACACGTACTTTGTGTCAAGTACTAACATAAAATGAACCAACAGGTAAGTAAAGGGTAAAAGGTAGTATACCATAAAGTGGGCCATCAAGTCAACAAAGTGTATCCAACAAGTACATAAGGTGTACCAAAAGGTACAGTGAGTGCCAAAATGTAATGTACATTAATTGCCGAGTTATTAGCTATTTTGTGAAATTTTTACAAATTTTGTTTAAAGTTTTGTCGCTATGCACGGCTCTGTTAGACCTTTAGAGAAATCTTTGAATATGTCAAAATGTTCTTTTACGAAGAGCGACTTGAGGAGAACAATTGAAGCCCTTGGTGGAAGAAGGTGTTAACTCAATTTTTTCAAAACCAATATTTTCCTTCTTTTAATGTTTCCATGGTATCTGATTTAAATAAAAATTAAAAAACAAAATTTTTTAAATTTAATTTTAACAATTTAAATATCAGATGTTGACTTTTTTCTTATCTAAAATATAATCAGTTACCATGGAAACATAAAAAGAAGAAGGAATATTGTTTTTGAAAATAGTGAGTTAACACCTTCTTCCACCAAGGGCTTCAATTTGCAGACAAAATTTGGACAGATCTGCCAGATTTCTCTCATGGTTTGATTTTCTCCAACAATCAAAACAAGAAAATCAAAGACAGAAATTTGTATGATTTATAATGATTAATTTTTTTTTATCACTTTTCAACTTTCATTATCCTAGTTTTATTTTCTAACTGTTGTATTTTGTTTGCCGTTTTGCAAAGAAATGTTCGCCAAAACTGATAGCGTAAATCCAAAGCAAAGTGATAGTTATATGTGCACTGATAGCCCAACATGGTCTTTAGAGGGACCACTTTATCCAAGCACCTTAGAAAGCTTCTAAAATTAGGATAGTTGCTTATTTTTTAAAAATCTCAATTTCCTAAAATCTCTCAAACAGTAAAAAAGTCAATATAAAAACAGGAACAGATTGGCAACACTGTGTAGAAACTGTCAAAAAGTGCAAATTTTTGTCCGCTGTACTAAATGTACGAACACAAAGTTTCCTCATTAATCATACACTGAATAGTAGGCAACTGTGTCTAAAGTAGTGGTAACCAGCCCATATCCCTGCAGTTTCAAAACCAGCTAGTGGCTCTATGTCGTCAGTTATTTCGTTAGCGAAAAGCCTGACTAGCTACTTTTGATTATTATAAGTATGAAAGCAAGAGGAAAAACAATGCACTGAACCGTTATCCGTTACGATTTGTTGGTTGCTTGGATATTTTTTTGTATTGGCGTCAGTTGCTATAAAACGTTCGTAGAAGTATCATCGTGACAGCGTACGTGGGTTAAAAGTATAAAAAAGTGAATTTTAATATTTAGAATGGTATAATGACAAGCAAAAGACAAATGAAACGCTTAATAAAGAAAGAAAAGGAACAAATTGTTCAAAAGTTTGAAAATGTAGAAAAAGAATGTGGTGAAGATTAAAAAAAAGATTTATTCATAACATTAATTCATTGTGGTCCGGCGAATTCATCAAGCGGATTGTACTAGTCAAGTAGTTAGTACTATGTTGTCAGATATTTCTAGCGATCTGCATGGTACATGGCAGTGCAGAAGGTAGCCACTGACTACCGTCAGTGACATCCCTATGTCAAATTCGTCAGTGTAAAGCATTGCTGGTAGTCTGGCGGGTAGTTAATGGTAATTATTCGTAGTTAGGGAAATAACTAAAAATTCGTTAGCTGCGTCCATTGCAGACGGGAAATATAGCTGGTTCAAAACTTCTTCAAAACAACCACCACTAACTACCTCCAAATCTACTTGCAATGTTATGAACTGGCGACTTTAACGTGGGGTTGTCCTAGGACGGAGTCAATTCACCCCTCTCTGCATTACACCACTATAGCTCCGTAGCCAGTCCAAAGATTGCAATTACTGAAACAGGCTAAAGAGTTAAACTACGAAGTTAGTGCTTACACACTAACTACCCAACTACTTCAAATTATCCAGCACATCGATAACTCCATCGTACCTTCCTTCCCCGTTGGAACCAATTACATTCCTGGAATATATGTATATCGCGAATACATCCCTATTTAGTTGATATATGTTGAATATTCAAATCCAAAAATGTTTTCAAAAAAAATTAAGTTCACATATTTCATTGCATAAAACAAGAACAACGCGAAGAACTAAAGCCATTTAATAATGGGGTTAATAATTAAATAAGTAACTACATAGCTTTTGAAAATAATGCTTTTAATGGATTGTCACAGCTGTACCTCGGCCGAATCTGAAGCGGATGTGACGGGGATTATAAAGTGCGCTTAAAAACCCTTTTTTCATGAACGTCATCAACTTTGTAATTAGTAACAATTTCTTCAGGCTGCAAAGCTTTAGATATTTTAAAGTGCCACCCGGTTGTGTTATTGAATTCATGGCTTTAACCTATTTAAAAAATATATATAATTATTAAATGTTATATTAATATAATTTTTCTCCCTAATTCCCGCGAACTCATTATTACCCTTTTTACACACGACGTTTCCTGTTCACAATGTAAATCAAGACTAAATTAAAATTGTTCGACGCATCATTCGTTTTTCATTTTTGGTTGCATAAAATAACTGTTTCTATTCGCAAAATTTTTTTTGACACAGGACAACAAGACTTTTCTTTAAAAGCGGAAGATATTAAGAGAGGGCCAGAGTTTTATTTTCATCCCACTACCTTATATACTACTAAGCGCCAAAAAGTGTCGACTCCTTCGTCTCTGCACTACCAGTCTGCACTACCAGTTGCACTACCAGTTATATATTTTTTTAAGTCTAAAAACTATGGTGCTCATAGAATATTCAAGAAGATATTAGGTTTTTATAAACTCACTACGGTTTGCACTACAATAGTTTAAAAAAGGTCGATTATTCCTAAACTGCACTACCTTGGAGTCAGTTCTGAAACCAAAAACGATACACCGACTACGTTGCCGACTATTGGAGGGTTCTGAAACTAAAAAGTATAAAATAGGAAACATATGCCTGGATATCCAACTACGAAGCTGGTTCTCAAGTGCTTATTGCCACTTACAAAACTGACTCCAATGAAGTGCAGAGTAGGAACAATCGACTATCGCCTATGGTAGGGCAAAACGTAGTGAGTTTGTAAAAAAAACTAATATCTTCTTGATTATTACATGGCCATCAGAGTTTTAAGACTTAAAAAAAATATATAAATAAAATATTTCTACAATCAGACTTGCGAACTGGTTTCTCAACTACCAACTGGTAGTGCAGAGACGAAGGAGTCGACACTTTTTTGGAACTTAGTAGTGTATAAGGTAACGGGATGAAAATAAAACTCTGGCCCTCTCTTAGTATCTTCCTCTCTGCGTTTTATGTTATCACTCCATCAAAACTTATAATGAAAAGTCTTGTTGTCATGTGTAAAAAAAATAATTCCCGGATAGAAACAGTTGTTTTATGCAACCAAAAATCAAAAACGGATGATGCGTCGATCAATTTTAATTTAGTCTTCAGTTACATTGTGAGTCGAGTGTAAAAAAGGTAATAATGAGTTCGCGGGAATTAAGGAGAAAAATTATATTAATATAACCTTTAATAATTATATATATATTTTAAATAGGTTAAAGCCACGAATTCAAAAATTCGGGTGGCATTTTAAAATATTTAAAGCATTTGCAGCCTGAAAAATTGTTAGAATTTACAAAATTGATGAAGTTCATGAAAAAAGGGTTTTTAAGCGCAATTTATAAATTCAAATTGTAAATTCAATATTTTTTTTAGCCGCGATTCCCGTCACTTCCGCTTCAGATTTGGCCGAGATACAGCTGTGAAAATCTATTAAAAGTGTTATTTTCAAAAACCAAGCATAGACAAGAAAACACTGAAATATGTGAACTGAATCCTTTTGTTATCCTCCTTGGAATGTTTAACGTTTTAAATAAATTGTCTCTTATTAAAATATTTTTGTTTTTCACTATTCAACATATGTATCTCAATTAAATAGGAATGTATTCGCGATATATATTCCTGGAATGTAATTGGTTCCAACGGGGAAGGAAGGTAGTGAGTACGATGGGGTTATCGATGTGCTGGATACTTTGAAGTAGTTGGGTAGTTAGTGTGTAAGAACTGGTTTCGTAGTTTAACTCTTTAGCCTGTTTCAGTAATTGAAATCTTTGGACTGGCTACGGAGCTATAGTGGTGTAATGCAGAGAGGGGTGAATTGACTCCGTCCTAGGACAACCCCACGTTAAATTCGCCAGTTCATAACATTGCAAGTAGATTTGGAGGTAGTTAGTGGTGGTTGTTTTGAAGCTAGCTCTGTAAATAGTTTTGAACCAGCTACATTTCCTGACGGGTGGTGGTCCACTGGGTAGAATGTGTCCGCTGTTATTACAACAAAACCATTGTGTGGACAATACCTACTCATCTGTACATACATAAACGTACATGCAATAATTGGCGCTCGTTTGGACAGAAGGTGACAGATGTTATTACAACCAAATAAGTACATTTCTTGAAAAACTTTTCCTGATATCCAACAGGTATGTGATAATAAACTAAGAATAAGATACATTGCATCTCATACTCCCGGATCCTCCGACGATTCTATGATTTGCTATGTTAGCGACATAAAACGACATTTACGAGAGAACTATGAATATGGCGAAAGAAATACATGGTGATGATGATGATACTTAATTTTATCCATTGGATCCATACTAGATAGCGCCGTCGATCAGCACAAAAAGGATATCGTAATCTAATTTCAATACTACGCATTCTAAAACTTCAAATATAGTTGAGAGATTTCGCTTTATACAGGGAGCCAGAAAACTGCATCACTCTCCTGATTTAGCTGGGAAAATTATAACTGTTTCGCGGCTTTGCACGATGTATGTAATGGCCAGAAGCCGGAGTTCGTATTTAAAATTTTGTAACCCAACATCATCGTCGTTGGGGATTTTTAATGAACGTTTACCCATTATGATCAAATTAGAAAACATTTCTATATCTCGGAAACTGAGCGTCCAATCGGAAAAATAACTAATTTTTGCTGGTTTTTCATAAAGTGGTCCAATTCGTACGGAAGAATTTTATTTAAAAAAATCGCCAAAATAAGCAAATCGCTAAAATAATAAAGTGGCTATAACTCGCTAAAGGGTACGTCCAATCGAAAAAATAATAAAAGTTTTACCTCTGGAAAACCAATGGATGTCTTTAATATGGCATGCAGCATGACCAATTTTTTTTTAATAAAAAAAGTGATGCCGTATTCAAGACATCCATTGGTTAAAGCCTCTGACGGAGGTAAACGTGTGAAAAACCCTTACAAACCAGCAAAAATTGGTTATTTTCCCGATTGGACGCTCCGTATCCGAGATATAGACATTTTTTATATTTTCTATCAAAAATGGGGATGGGTTTTCCCCATTACCCTCAGGGGGTAATTCCCTTGTGATGGGTAATTTCTCATTGTCGTGGGTAGCTTCTCAGTATTTTCCCCATTACCCTGAGAGTAATGGGAAATCGTGATGGGAAATTCCCCATTGTCACGCTCCCGAAAGAAAAAAGGCACATACACGCACACTCCCACACGAAGATTTCTTCGCTACTCGCACGCTCACGTGATCAAAATTTGGTCCTACTCACATTCAAGCGTGAATCACGCTAAAATTACTGAGACACCAAAATTAATTTCAAACCAATATTAAAATATATATCCAAAACCATGGTTCGTAAAAAGTAAGTTGTTAAGTACGTTAATTAGCATAGAGTAAATCTTACTAGAGAGAATATTTCACTCATCCGACGTTTCCTTTCACAATCTTCGTGATGCGATCGGTGTGATAGAGAGATGTTTGACGAAAAGTGACATACACCAGGTGGAATTACAATAACTTCTGGCTTTAATTGTTGATGTCGTTTTGGTGAAAAACTGTGAAATTTAAATGTGTTTTACACATTTTTATTGACTCTATTTCCTAGCATACATTTGTGTTGTATCCAACACATTAATTTTAACACACAAAACGAAATGCCGTTGTTGTTATTTTGTTCGTTGTTTTGAAGCATTGCCTCTATCTGGTATCATTGAAGCAATTCTTTTCGACACCCAACGTTCATATCACGCCAGGCCAAATGTCATTAATTTTGCTGAGAGAACTGTCGAGTCTAGTATAGTAATTAGTCTATGTTAATAATTAAGATCAAATTCAGGTACATATTAGCGGCATTCATGCAAACGTGAAAGCCGAGAACTTTTGCTCAGCGCAAGTTTACCTCGCACCGTTGCATGAGGCACCAAGTAAAGTTGCTCAGCGTAGTTGTGCTCAAAACCATATCACCTGACCAAGATGGATGCATAAGGTGGTAGCAGTAGCAATTGCATGTATTATGTATGTGTACTTTTCCTACTGTTCTAGTGCTATCACCTAATTTATCCATCCTAGTCAGATGACAACGAAATGTCAAAAGTTTACACGTTTCTCCATCCCACGTTTGCGCAGCAAATTTGCCTCGAAAACTTTCCACTTTTGAGCAAGTCGCTTTGTATGGGAAATTTGTTTGTTTTGACGTTTGCTGTGCAAGTTTACGATGTTTTCGAGTTTACGAGGTTCTTTCGAGCTTTCATGAAGACCACTATTATACACTACTACACTTAAATGCAAATCCATAAGTTAAATTCAGTCGTTTTTAATAAATTTAGCAAATAAACTTTTATACAGGAACAACATTTTATCACCTGTATCTCAAAGAAGTTTGCCTCTTATTTCCATTAGTATTCTTCCACACGCACAGTGGGATCAATTGCAAATAAGTGGTAATAATATCAAAAATTCTAACCAAATTGTGAGATTACTTTAGAATGTGCCAGGTATTTGTAGGAGATTACTCAGGCTTTCAGAATATTTTATCTGGAGGCACCCTGTTTCAACGTACGTTTTGCTACCGGATGCCAGGGTGTTGGTTATGTTCAAACTTTCACTGCATGTAACTTCTAAACTTGTAACCAGATTTTTTGCTTTTGAAATTGTACTAAGCAGCAGAAATAAAAACACGCAGAGCCTGACCATTACAAAGCGAATTAAAAGTTTAAAATGTAAATTTTTGCACTGACTTTGTTTTGGTTTTTTGTAACAACTTGGTCATTTTGAGTCAAACTGCTACACTGGCAGGACTTCAACCAATTATAAGTTTAACAAATTTTTAAATTCCTTCAAACCTTTCGGCAACGACAACTTCTCAAAGTGATAATGTTTTTCAACCTGAAAATAAAACGGAATTTGTTAGAAAGGGTACCATCATTCTTTCAGCAGTTTCCTAAATATTTTGTGAAAAGGATATAAAATTGGTTAGACAAAGGCCTTGGAAAAGGTATTCAATATAATTTATAAGATTTTGGGCATTCAGCCTGCAGACGACCTTGGCGGAAAATGGTCGATCTTTTAACCAAATTTTAATTTTCCTAGTTTAGCAAATTCTAGACTGAAATGAATGAAACGTGGGGAAAAAATCTTGATCGTATGCATAATCTTAGTCAGAAAAGGTCAATTCTTAAAAACAACTCGAATTTTAAGAAGAGACTTTTTAGGAGTAAAAATCCCACACTTGTGTCACTATTTCTCAAATAATATTAAGCGTGTTTTGGTTACACCGCTTTCTTATATAACCGATTGTTTCGTATGGAGCACTTAGCGAAGACTTAGCGAGAACTTAGCGACGCGAATCATTTTCGCTAAGGTTAAACAAATTTTTTTTGGCATCTTTTACCGTTTCCAACCCTTTTTCATATTTTTGAATAAAATCACTTTCGCTAAACAGCCGTTTTCTTTACAACTTACCTGGCGTTTACACGGGACAGATTTTCTCCGACAGTAGCAATACATTCACACATTTTTACTACCACACTTACACTTCTATCACTTGCCTCGCCACCATAGAGTAAATATGGGTAGAGAAAATCTTTCACTCACCAAATTTCTGACATTTGTCCTCGTGTGATGTATACGTTTGATGTTGAAAAGAATTGCTTTACTAATACCAGATAGAGGCAATGGTTCAAAACAACGAACAAAATAACAACACCGGCATTTCGTTTTGTGTATTAAAATTAATGTGTTAAATACAACACAAATGTATGCTAACAATAACAGTCAATAAAAAAGTTTAAAACACATTTAAATTTCACATTTTTTCACCAAAATGGCATGAAAAATTAAAGCAAGAAGTTATTGTAATTCCACCTGGTGTATATCACTTTTCGTCAAACATCTCTCTATCACACCGACCGCATCACGAAGAGTGTGAAATGAAACGTCAGATGAGAGAATAAGTTTATCTAGGTATGTATTAGTCTATGCTCGCCACTCTCTCTGATTTTTCAACGACAGTAACTTCGGCAAGAGATTTGACATAAGCGGCCAGATCATGGCTGAACTAGTAAAGGTTGGCGCAATAGAACAACTGATTTTACTTTCTTATGACTCCATCTGTTAAATTCAGTGTATTTTGTTGTTGAACTTTTTTGTTTACTGTGTTTGTTCATATGTATTTGTGTTGAATTTGACGGTAAGAGTCATGAAACAAAAACTAAATGCCTGTTGTTGGTGCACACAATTACAACAAATCCTACTGCGTCAACCTCTACTAGTTCAGCCATCGGCCATATCGGTGACGTTTCGTAGTAATTTGAGAAAACAAAAGCAAATTGGGAAATATATTTGTATTTGAAAATTTTGCTAATTTTTATTGAAATATTGTTTGACAAAACAAACATATAAACATGAATACATGCCTAATTTTGCAGAGTACTTCAGTTCCATTATAATTTGGAGGAGTAAGACAAATCACAATGGCAAAAGAGCGAAGAAACAAAAAATCAGAGCACGAAATTTAACGAAACGACACTGTTGGCGGTTGCTTAAAACTGTACTGTCTTTATAACTGGCTGGACACGTACGTCACACAAACAATGTTTGGCTTTGTGACAACTAATACATATTCTCAACTATCTTGGCTCAAACTGTGGCGTGTAAACGCACCGTTAGCAAGCGATAATCGCTTGCTTGTAACCAAAACACGACTATTAATTGGATTAAATTAAACATAGGTATGTATATTGTGCTTTAATAATATGTGAAAAACTAACAAGACTACAATGTCAAGTAGATATATACATACATATTTCAAATCGAATTTGCGTACAATTTGATAACAAAATTTTCTTTGCTTGAAACTTTTGATAGTTAATATATCCGTCTAAAATCAAAATAGAGAAAAAAGAATAATTTGTTGACGGAGTTTTTCACATGATGTACTTTTTACACCGTATTAGATAAAATCAGTTTACCTTAAGTCTAAATCAATTTGTCATGGGTTTCCTAGATTCCCATGCTATACTAATGGCGGCCATATCTCGCATCACAGCCGATGTATTCTTTTGATATCATTTAAAATGTTCCAATTCACATCTAAATTATACTTGCAATGATACAAATACAAATTAAACTGCAAACTTTTTTCAACTCGAGAATATGGGTACTTTATTGTGAAAAGTGAATTCATTGTTTATTATTTTGAATAGAGGATCAACTGTTGTTTAATTTATAAAAATATCTCTGCTAAAACAAAGTTAATATTTGTGTGTTGTGCTTGCATCAATGACTTATTATACGCAGTTGAAATTATTTCGTTGTTAATGAAAATGATACCTCGGAGTGGAGTGGCGTATTTTCAAAATGCAGGAGTCGAAGTCGGAGCGAAGTCCTGAATTTTCAAATTACTGGAGACGGAGTTGGAGTCGTCCAATTTTGGGCAGACTCCAAAGCCCTGCAAGAATGTGCAAGAAATATTATATTTAAAACGTAGTAAAAGAAGACAAATCCTTTCCAACTATGTAAAGGGGCCGCCATCTAACGTTTTTTTTTCAACTAGTGCTTATTTCGTGAATGGTAACACTTAGCTCATGTCTGATTTGACAGATAATTAGTTTTATCCTTCCGCTGAACGAATATGGTTGTGTATACTCTTGAACAACTGCCCATCCAATGCGTTTTCGCTTCGCTAGGTGGGCCTGCGATCGACTTACAGAAGATGCCGATTTTGCCAAAAAAATCACCTTTTCAGATGAAGCTCATTTTGATCTTGGCAGGTATGTAAACAGGCAAAATTGGTGCATTTGGGGCAGAGAAAACCCGCACGCGTACATTGAAAAGCCGATGCACCCAAAACGAGTCAGTGTTTGGTGCGGATTTTAGTCCAGAGGCATAATTGGGCCATTTTTCTTCGAAAATGACCAAGGAGTCAATGGCGATGCTATCGGGCCATGTTAAATGAATGTTTGTTCACAAAAATTGAAGAGGAGGATATTGGCAACATTTGGTTTCAACAGGACGGCGCTACGTGCCACACAGCCGAGGCTACACTCGATGCGCCCTGTTTTTGAAGATCGCATTATCAGCCGCAGAGCTGATGTCGTTTGGCCACGACGGAGCTGCGATTTGACACCGTTGAACTATTATTTGTGGAGTGCCCTCAAAGATAAGTGTTACGCCGACAAGCCGGAGACAATTGACGCTTTAAAGGACAATATTCGTGAAGCCATTGGTGAAATACAGCTGCACACAATCGATAATGTGCTTAAAAATTGGACCGATCGTGTAGGCTACTGCATGGCCAGCCGAGGCAGCCATTTGAATGAAATTATTTTCCATTATTAACCGGAAGGATTGTACTTTCAAATAAAAAAAGAAATTTGAGAAAATATTCAGTAGTTTTTTTTTGTTTATAGCATTTTCAAAAAAAAAAGTTATTTGGCGGACCCGTTATAATATGTCTACCTGCGGTATTACGTCAAGTCTAGGTAACGCACGCAAAATCAACATTTCGACCTGAATTTGCATATGATGTATGTTGGTCAATATGATAACCTCCCGTAAAGCACTGCCAATCTGAATGAACTTTGGTATTAAGCTATATTACGTCAAATGTCAATCAACTGTTTAATCTCAAAAACAGAACAGCTGCTGTTAAATTTGGTACTACAGTAGAAACTCGATTCATAGGAATATTATTCATTACGTACTCAGTACATCCGAAAATACTTGCGACATTGTTGTCTTCCATGCTGCTTTTGTTTACGTTTTCTTAGACTGAATAAAGTTCGGGGAAGTCCCGTTGTTTTGTGCTGCTGACGAAATGTTGTAATTTGAATCAGTTTTAAGCTGACTTTTGCCCGAGCCTCTACTGAAAAAATCGGAATGGCCGACCATTTGTGAAATATAATATAAAAAAACCAGTAATTAATACACGCTTGTCTTGCATGAACTAGAGTTGTATAAAAGTATATTGTTCGTATACCAACGCATAGTGATAACCAACGCATAGTTGAAACCTTCTGAAGACAAAAACGTGAGAGACAACAAAGAAAGGAGAAACAACAGAGCAGCAGATTCAAAACAAAACAAATAATGCATTCAATGCAAGTAAGTGTAAAAATCATTTAAATTTTTTGTATTAATTATTTATATATGTAAGTAAATGTGGATATACATATATTGATAAAATTAATTATAATAAATAAAGAAAGAAAGAATAATTCGTTTCTAAATATTATTATGTGTGGAAGAAAATACGCATATGTTTCTACGTAAGTATATAGGGGTTTGGGATGAAGCACGCATACATATGTTTCCACGTAAAGGCATACATATTTGTTAGTAAACATGCTAATGTTTGAATTTAAATACACCTGAGTTTGGGACTTGCAAACATATAAATGATTGAAGTGTGTTCCAAACATATACATGGCAGAATATGTTACAGAGGCGATTTTTTTCAGCGTGAATACATAGGTAGTCGTAGATTGTCTAAGGAATTGGCAGGGACGTCGACTTATGGATGTAATTGATAAGGAAGTACATGATGCTCAGAGTGATAATAGCGCCCGTGGAGTAATGGGTAGTTCTGAGATCGATAACACTGTGACACAAATTGCAGTTTAATCTCTGCAAATCAAGCACCACTATGACGGTTCGTTAGTGTATCCAAAATGATGACGATTGCATAAAGGATTTATTTCCCGAGGTACCCGTTTTCGGGGGACGCCCGGCGTGCTCCCCCTCTCCCTTTTGTTATCTTATGGTCTTTTGTTTATCATAACTCGAGGACGGCTGTGCCGACTTAGCTAAGATAAATTTCGAAAAATTGGGAATTACCATTCCTTAAACCTATTCCTATACTGTTTCTCTATATTAAGAACAGTATCGCAGATATAAATAAATTTATGTATTATGCATGGGTATCTAGTGGTATAATTCCGCATTTTAAGGTTCCTACGCACCCCTATGGAAGCGTATTTTCGCCAAAGCGAGGGCTTCACAAAATAGTGCACACAGTTTCTTATGCATTATACCACATCAAAACGTCTAATATTTATTGTGTCAACGTGTTTGCACCAAATACGCACAATACAACTATGATTCCTCCGCGAAGTAGACGATTTGGTCATTGTTCTCGACGATAAGTGGAGATTTATCCAATTATCCAAAACTTGGAAAATTCTATTACAAGAAATTGTTAAAAACAATGAAAATATTTTAGGTTATATTTTGATGATTTAATTAAATTGGTATTCATGCTATAGCACAATAAAATCATAATAATACTTCTTTTGAAGTTGAAGAGTTAAGGTATAACTAACTTGACCAACCGTCCTGTTTTTAGCGGGATTACCCTGATTTTTGCGCGATCATTCCGCATTTGCGCGATTATCCCGCATTTTGGAATCTCGTCCCGACTTGTGTATATAAGAACAAAGTGATTATGTATAAAATAAATTGCCTTATTTTATATATTTACGGCCTTATTCATAAAAAGTTGTGAGAGTTTGGAGAGCCGCTTTTTTATATGATAAATCGTCTCTCAAACCTCTCACACATTTTTATTAAGACGGTCGTTAGTCTTCATTTAACTAAATCATTTATTTTTACTTATTTTTTTATTTAAAACCAAACAATTCCGATTATTTTATCATTGTGCCCCGCTTTTTGGTGATAACCAGTTGGTCAGTTTAGTTATACCAGCTGTTTAAATTTTCAAATGCAGATAAGCACCCATTTCTTCGAGTGACTTTGTGTGTTTCCGACACAGAATTACAAAAATACGAAAATGCCAATTTCAGCATAATGGTTTCGCAAACGGCACAATTTTTGTGGACATTTGGCATAATTTTTTAGTCGGTCTCTGGCAACACTGCAACAATATGTATCAACTCGCTCTATTTATATCTAAAATCATGTTTGAAGATTAGAAATTTTATAATGAAAGAATTTGGAGAATTTTGAAGAATTTCAACTTCATTTCGATTAGGAATAATAAACTTGCTTTGCTAAACACTTTTAAACTTAAATGTCAATCTGGCTTACACAGCAATAAATGCTTTGAAAATTATAGGTCATAACCATATTTTGCAATACTACCTATTTTTAATTGTAATACATGATATGAATCTATTAAAAAAATAATAATAAGAATAGGAATTATTCATTTGGTCTAATTTTTACATTTGGAAAATATGGTTTTAATTTTTTCAATTAAACTTTTAATTCTTTTAGTTTGAACGGTCTCCGAACCGGGAAGCCGTAGCTAAATCTGGAAGCTCCTGACTCGGGAGCGTACAGATTGAACTTCACGAGCGAGCCAATACGAACCCTGGTTTCTATACACATATGGAGCAATGACCAACAAATACAAGAGCTACAGCTCATGCGAGATTTTGAAACAAACATAAAATCATTGAATGATCTTCCTACACAATTTCAGCGTAGTTAGCGTTAATTGAAACTTTTAATGCGAATACTAGCATTTTTTATTTTTACTAATTATCTTTACAGTGGGATGATAATCGTCCGGGGCAAGTGCCAATGTGAGTCACTTTACAAATAAATACATGAGTCATCTTAGTTAAATGTTTACATCGTTAAAAAAGTACATAACTAATATGTACATGCCATTTAGTATTGATGATCCAGCAAGCGATCGTCTGGACAATCTGTGGAATACAATGAAGATACATACATATGTATATTGACAAATATTTCTTTTGACCCTGAGGGTCAACAAATTAAAAAATTAATATATATTTTTGTCGTGATTTCCATACAAGTAGCATGGCTTGTTGTTACGCACCAAATATATGAAAAGAAAACTGTATATAAAAATATTAAATCTGTGTTACAGTGTGACCTCGATAAACGCAACCCTCGAAGATCGCAACTCCTTGACAATTGCAATTCCTAAAATGTTTACATTGTTGACTCAGTAAACGCAACTTAAAAAAAAATAGAACTCTATAATCACAACTGTTCAACAATAATAACTTGATTGTCGAGTCAAGTAAAGTTTAGCTTCACCTCTTTTTTGTTGTACAATTTACAGCTGTTTCTATGAAAACACTTGTTTGTCGCACACATAATCCAGAAGTTATAGTGTTGCCAGGTTAGCTCTTTAATGTAATTTTTTTTAGAAAAAAATACAATCACGACTTATCACTTTTTTGTTTTAATTTCCATTTACTTTATGATAATTAAAACAATGTTTTATTCTTATGTATTAACTATTTTGTTTCATAAGGTGATTAGGAAATAGTTTCTGTAATTTCGAAGTGAAACTCGTTGCCATTTTTTATTTTATTTATGTTTTGTTATTTAGCAGTTTATGGAAATTGTCCCTGGCAACATTGAGCAGTTGTGAAGAATAGATTTCATTCAATCGTTTGGTATTGCTTGTACAGGACTCATTTAAAAACTTGTGTATCATTAATAAAAATGCCTGTTGTTACTAAGTTTATTAAGCGCCTTGGAGACGTTCAAAAAACTACATCAATCACGTGCATATGTATTAGTGTGTGCCTTCGTGTCTTGCCCGCAAACGTTCAACAAAATACGGCAATCATCACTTTTTCTTTGTTTTCATTGTGTTCGGTTGACATGTCATCGTCGGAGGAAGATGATTTGCTTTTGGTAGCATGTGCTGGAATTTTATTAAATTTTATTAAAACTCTAGCAGTGTCTCATACTGCTTTATTTTTTCCTCCCTGTTGCTATAGGCATCCACTTTTGTGTTCCACAGTGCCTGTAAGCACTCATAGCGTTCTATAAAATTTAATATGAATTTTTTCGTCCGCGCACTTGTCCATCTCTCACAATTTTTCTCTACTAATGAGTCATGATTGACAATCATAAATGGAGACCATCAACAAAAACGCCATCAACAGAAAATATCAAAATTTTTTGATATTTCATCAATCTGGCCGACGTCGCACAGTGGGGCCAAATGCATGAAAAGTGGCGATTAATTCATAGAAGAATAATAAATAAATGGTTTCCCATTACATCCCATGAAGGGACCGGGGAGAACTTCTCTCAATCACTGAGCTGTGCGCTTTCCAGTTTTCACTCATTGATTGGGACCTACAGTTTTACACCGATTCCGAACGGTATTTTGAGAAGCTTTTTCATGGCTATATACTCGATAGTGTCGCCGTCACTATGCGAGGTGACCGCCGCCGAAAGAAATTTTTTTTTTTTTTTTTTTTTTTTAAGGTGGTCAGAGCAGGGTTCGAACCCAGGATCTCATGTACAAGAGCCGCGCACACTAACCATTGCACCACCGACGGCCATTATTATCTTATTATTTTTTACAAAAATTCATAGAAGTCGTAATTTAAAAAAAAAATATTTTTTATTAATGGATATTTATAAATACATAAAAAACCAACATTTAAAAAAAAAACAGAGTGAAAAAACACATTTTTTAACCCTTTATGGGTCATTTTGTGTTCTATAAAAAATCCTCTTTTTTCAAATTTTTTGCTGTAACTTTGGAACGGTGCGCTATAAATTATTCAATTAAATTGCAAATTAAAGCATACTAAATGTACTTTAAGAAAAATAAGTAATATTTTTAAAAATAATAAGGAATAAATATTTTATATGTATTTTTATTAGAAAATGTTTAAATTAAAATCATACCTTTTTTCTCGAAATTTGAAAATTTTGCTCAAAAATGAAACATTTGAAAATCTAATTGTTTTTTTATTGATAAATAACCATAAACACACTATTTAAAAAAAATTTAATTAAATTCGGTTATTCTATTTTTTTTTTTTTGAAAACAACAATTTTTTATTATAATCATTATTACCTTCAATGTTAGTATTTACTTCACATTCAATTTCATAATCATAAATTAATTCGTTACAATAATCTTCATCTTCATCTCCATCTTCATCATCATCTTCATCTCCATCTTCATCTCCATCTTCATCTCCATCTTCATCTTCATCTCCATCTCCATCTCCATCTTCATCTCCATCTTCATCATTGCTATTTTGATTGCTGGGAAGTACAAGCAACTCCAATGCAGATTTTGGCATTAGCTCTCTTTTCTTTTTAGAACTATTGTTCATGCTTGTTATAAACGGATCTGAACTTAAGAGAAATCTATTAAAGATATCTTCCATTGTTTTTTCTCGACTGCATTTACGGGCAAAATTCTTTATTTCTGGCTTCCTGAGACTCTTCGGTTAGCTGACCAATTGGCAATGGCGATAATGATATAATTTCAGGCCCATGAATAAAATATTTGTGAAGAGTAGGAGGCATATAGTACCATGGATATTTTTTCACAAATAGCCTGGCAGTGTTATTAGCGAAGTTTGTAAATTTTTCAATGTTGACCTCAATACCACTAGAAACTACAATTAATATTGTGTGCATATTTTTGATCAACTCTAAATCAATATTAGTAATTTCAGCAGATACTTCTGCATTCTTAAAAAAACGTCTTGCAGTATTCCCGTCATTAGAGTTACCAAAACCAGGTTTTGGTTGATCAATGATCAATCCCGTTCTCTTTTTAAATTCGCGTTGAATACGACTTTTAGTTTCAGCAATAATTTTTTTTTCTTCGTCACTTCTTGCCTGCCATTTTTGAATTGGAAGTTTATATGCCAAGTGAATAAGACATTCAAAAAATCTTATCCAGCCATGTAGGACAGACAAATCATAACGAGAATTAGTTTGTGGTTCACTTTTATCTTTCTTTCTCCAACTGATATCACTGTATCGATAAGAGCATTTTTTTCTGTCTCCACTCTTTCTCTTTCTGTTTTAATACTGTCGACCGTTTCTTTCATAAATTCAATTTTTAATGGCCTGCAAAACCTAGTTGAAGACGGTCGAGGATTATGCCAAATGATTTTGTTTTTACAAACTAATTTTAATGGTACAATTGACGTAATAAATACAGAAGAATCAGATGCATTACTGTCATGAAAGGCTTGTTTGTAAGAACTATGCCCTGAACTTCCGTCAAAGCCCCACTTAGTGTATAAAGTAATTTTTTCGATTTCTTCGTTGTCTAACGAATTTAAATCTGCATTTTTAACCGACAAAAGGCGTTCAGTGGTATGATCCAATATTCCTTGTAGGCTAACTTGCGCTGATGTTTCAGAAATTTTCATTTGTTCTCCCTTTGGGTAACATTTTTTCTTAGCTCTTTGGACCAATTTATATGATGGAAATTTCTCAGGTACAACCTTTCTAATAACATTATATTGGTGGCGACTTAGCTTCGCTTCTACCAAAACGGACAGAGCTTCATCCGGAGTTAACTGCTGTGGTGGTACCTGTGCTATACTTTTTCGGTATTTTTTGGCTTTTGTTGGAGATGATATTATTTCCTTAACAATTTTCGACTCATCTATTTTTCCAGCAGCTCTCAAGCTCATTTGTGTGGCGTAAGCCAAAACAGGCAAAGAAATTTGATCTCTTATGTCTTTACATTTCTTAACTTTTGTTTTTTCTTTGCACTCTTCAAATGAGAGATCATTGCGACCTCTTTTTTGTTGTGGTTCTGGTGGTGGACTGAATGAGATTGAGGCATCCAGCCAATTCTTATTATTTTTTACAAAAATTTCATTCTTTCTATGACATTTTTGCCACCGAATCTTATAGCTAGAGCAAAAATTATGAAACCTTGTCATAAAATCTACCATATCCGAAGGGTCGACACGTTTTATTACTTCCCATCTCAAAAGTTTAAATTTATCCTGAAGTGATTTAGGTTCTGCACTCCTCATAAAATTATGCAACTCATGACGAGGAATGAAAATTGTTTTGGGAGATGTTCCTAAAATTAATAAGATTTCTATTCGTTTAAAATTTGCAAAAAGTAATTCCTTTAACCCTGTACCGAATAATTTACACTTTCACAACACTTTAAATATGTAACATCACATCACAAAACATTGACAGCTAAAACAATAAATAAACGTGTCAGTACCGAATCAATAATACCCTCAAATAAATGACAATAATAAATAGGGATGGGAGCGTGACCTCCTTCAATTTTTCAAAATAGTGCACTTGTGCCATATACAATTTTCTAATAATTTAAAATTAACAAATGTTTAAGTAAAATTCATTGAAATATCATAAACACATGTAAAATAATTTAATTAGTTTTATTCATAGTAAATAAACCCAACATACGCAATCACGTGAGTATGCGTGAATTAAAGTTACTCACGCCCCCATCTCTAATTAACAACACATTTTTTACCTACAATAACAACTACTATAACGAAAATAATGACAAAACAAAGTAAAAACAACTTGATGTTTTGTTTTGTTTTTTTTTTTTTTCATATTTGTGGATTTTTAGCATCTTGAGTTATTTCACAAAAACAAGCATAACAGAAAAATCGCAAAAAATCGCCAAAAAATATTTTGGGGTTTATTAGTTGAGATCTGATATTATAACACTATATAGACGATTTTACGCAAGCTCACGAACAAAGTTGTTGAAACTCCATATATAAATCAAAAAAAGCCCATTTTTGGCCTAATTTTATTTTATTAACATTTAATATTTTTAAAACATTTATTTAAACAAAAAAACATGTACTATATAGTAAACTACCTGAAGTTGACGGTTCCATTATAAAAATTTAACTTTTAGAAGTATTAATAGAAAAAATTATCAATTGAAATATCAAAATTTTCACTTTTTTTCAATATGCACAAAAAAAATAACAATTATTCAACTTTAAGTGCTCACTTCAACTAAAGCAAACAACATAAAAGTAAAATTTTTGCAATTAGTGATGCAGAATTTTATCCACTTTCACCCGGTACCAAACACGATCATGAATTTTAAAGTTCATATTTTGAATTAATCGCCACTTTTCATTCATTTGGCCCCAATGTGCGTCGTGTACGTGTAGCCGATGAAAGCCGATTACAGGCACATACTCAACCGATTGATGGAATTTGTTGAACGTCTCCAAGGCGCTTTAGGCTTACAATAACAGATAAATGTGAAAAACAGATCATTCAACATACGAAATGCTGTTTGCATCTTACGGTGCGTTTACACGGGACAGTTTGAGACAAGATAGTTGAGAATATGTATTAGTTGTCACAAAGAGAAAAATTGTTTGTGTGACGTACGCGTCCAGCCAGTTATAAAGACAGTACAGTTTTAACCAACCGCCGAAAGTGTCGTTTCGTTATATTTTGTGCTCTGGTTTTTTGTTTCTTCGTTCTTTCGCCATGTTTTGTCTTACTTCTCCAAATTACAATGGAACTGATGTACTCTGTAAAATTAGACATGTATTCATGTTTATACATATGTTTGTATGTATTGTCAAACAATATTTCAATAAAAATTAGCAAAATTTTCAAATACAAATATATTTCCCAATTTGTAAAGTCGTTTGCGATGTTTTACTTTTTTCTCAAATTACTACGAAACGTCAGCGATATGGCCGATGGCTGAACTACTAGAGGTTGACGCAGTATGATTTGTTGTAATTGTGTGAACCAACAACAGCATTTAGTTTTTGTTTCATGACTCTAACCGTCAGATTCAACACAGATCCATATGAACAAACACAGTAAACAAAAAAGTACAACAACAAAATATACTGAATATAAAAGATGGAGTCATAAGAAAGCAAAATCAGTTGTTCTATTGCGCCAACCTTTACTAGTTCAGCCATGATCTGGCCGCTTATGTCAAATCTCTTGCCGAAGTTACTGTCGTTGAAAAATCAGAGACAGTGGCGAGGCCATAGAGTAATCTCAGACTAGAGAGAATATTTGGCTCATCTGACGTTTCCTTTCACACTCTGATAGAGAGATGTTTGACGAAAAGTGACATACACCAGGTGGAATTACAATAACTTCTTGCTTTAATTTGTCATGTCATTTTGGTGAAAAACTGTGAAATTTAAATGTGGTTTAAACTTTTTTATTGACTGTTATTGTTAGCATACATTTGTGTTGTATTTAACACAATAATTTTAACACACAAAACGAAATACCGTTGTTGTTATTTTGTTCGTTGTTTTGAACCATTGTCTCTATCTGGTATTAGTAAAGCAATTCTTTTCAACATCGAACGTAAATATCACACCAGGCCAAATGTCATAAATTTGGTGGGAGAACTATTGGGTCTACTATAAGTATTGGTCAATGGGCGAGGCAAGTGAGAGAAGTGTAAGTGTGGTAGTAAAAATGTGTGAATGTATTGCTACTATCGGAGCAAAACTGTCCCGTGTAAACGCCAGGTTAGCTAGTGCATGGAATAAAGAACTGCTGGAAGGTTCTAATGAATTCCGATAAGCAAGGGACCGACGAAGATGACCTACCGCTCAATGTAGATAGAAGTGAATTACTGAACGAACAAGCAATAATAGCAAATGTTGCCGATTATCTACAAGAAATTACGTCATCGGAAGGATTGTCGAATAACGAAATAACCGATTGGATATTCGAAAACGTTGCATACGCTGAAAACAATGCAATGGATGATCAACAAGTTGAAATAGAAAGCGACGATGAAATAAGCAATGACAATGATCGTCCAACACCTAAAATAAAGAATATTACTGCAATTAATGCGTTTAACACATGCATTCAATGGGCTGAAGAAAACAACATTGCATTAACAGACAGAATATTACTTCTAAATATTAGAGAAGAAGAAATTTCGGATTTTTATACGGTATAGTTTCTATTTATATTATCTACGTAATACTTTGTTTTATTAAACTAATTGGAACAAATATACTAATTTAAATATATATGTACGTGTCAATTAATAATTTTTGGTCTCTATTGTCAGCGTATAAAAAAGTTTTCCTTATTTTTAAAGCCTGAATTACCATATTTAAGTTTTGGAAAATAAAATAATTATACAAATAATTAAAAATATTATTTTTTATTTGAAATGGGTGGTAGAAAATCCTGTTGAAAATCGATGACTCGGTTTTTGCAATAGCGTTGGTTTTTATTGGTTGCAATAATCGAGGAGGCACTGTAATTGTTTTTCGTTCTTGTAGTGATAGGGCCCAGTTAAGCAGACTGGGATATTTTCAAATGAATGCATTCAAGCGGTCAAAATACTTATTAAACTTCAGCCTACGCTCATGTTATTATTAAATTTGCTGCTTTTATGTTGCCAAGAAATAACTCTTACCAGATACAATCGACTGGCAAAAAAGAAAACAACATTGTTTCCCATTACATTCCATGAAGGTATTGGGGAGAGCTTTCACAAACAGAGAGCTGTGCTCTTTCTAGTCAATACACGCAATGATTGGATAAGCTTTTTCAGAGAGAGAGAGACGCCGGCACTAACCCTGCAAACCAACTACCAGAAATCTACCGTGGTATATATCTGGTATTCTACCAGGAAGTCTTATTTGAAAAATACACATGCTCGTGACAATTCTACCCAATTAAAATTGTGTACATGTGAATCCATGTGATTGTTCATCTTGTTTTCACGTATACTAGATTCCATAGCACTTTCTCTGTTAATGGTAGAGTTTCTGGTAGATCTTCCAAATATTGTGCCAGAAATGCGGTTAGCATGTGTTAGTAGCGAAGAAAAATTGTTTTAATGTGTTGGTGCTTTCGCATACTTTTTGGTAGACGTGGTTTGCAGGGGAGTCGACCGTCGTCGAAAGGAATGTAATGTGGCCAGAGCAGCGACCGAACCACGTTCTCAGTAAACATTGCACCATTGACTATCTATACTACTAACTATAGTATACTAAGTTTTATATAGTATGTACATTAAGGTGGACCTTAAAAACAAAAGTGTTCAAACTCTCGGTCTCACCCGCTAGAAATATGCGGATAGTTGAAAAACCAAGACAAAGTTATAAATAAAAATAGCTGCGAAACTCGCAAACATGAAAACAAATCGAATTATTTGTATTACAATATTTATATGCAGGGTGTCCCCTAAACTTTTGTCTAAACTTAAACACGTGATAGCTGAGAACAAAAGCTACAATGTTTGTTCTTACGCCAATTGCCTAGGTGGCTTCGTTTTCGAGATATTCGTGTTTAAAATAATTGCATTTTTTAATGCATTTAAATGAAAAAGAAATATCATTGAAAATTGCTTCAAAATTGATTTTAAATCAAATGCGACAGGAAATGACTATTAATACAACTACAACTGAAATAAGAGACCGCTTATCTAAGTGCATAACGCAACAAGGCTCTCATTTTGAAAATTTTCGTTTATTGAAAACATTTTAAAAAAAATTCGTTTTCATTTCAAACGAAAAAATAAATTATTTAAAATCAATTTTGAAGCAATTTTCAATAATATTTCTTTTTCATTTAAAAAGTAGATTATGCATTTATTGAAAATGCATTCAAAAATGCAATTATTTTAAACACGAATATCTCGAAAACGAAGCCATCTAGGCAATTAGCGTAAGAACAAACATTGTAGCTTTTGTTCTCAGCTATCACGTGTTTAAGTTTAGACAAAAGTTTAGGGGACACCCTGTATAATAAAGTCGAATTTTTTATTTATTTATAAATTTGTTACCGGTGCACAGTGGTTCAACTCTCTTAGGAAGGCGGTCATACGTAGTTTACTCAGCTATAGTCATCAAAATTAATATGAATATTTGTGTTTACGCTATTTAAGGATCAATTAGGGTAAAATAAGAAAAAAAAAGTCATTAAGGATAATATTATAATAATTTATTTATCAAAAATGTTAATTATTAATTAAAGATAAAATAATAGAAAGTAATAAATTTTTACATTATTTTCAAAAACTTAACATACTTAAGGCCTCAGGTGATAGCATAGACTTCTTCTTTTGCGGTAATTTACGTAAAGAAGAAATTAACGGGTCGGAATTCAGAAGAAGTCTATGCAAAAGATCAGTGTTAGTGAGAACACGAGACATTTTTCGTGTGTTGTCTCGTCTGAATTGCCTTATTAATTTATTACAAGATTCAGCGGCTTCTTCAGAGAGCTCACCTATGGAAACTAAAGAATGATCAACTACTTCCGATCCATGAATTAGCACTTTATGAACTGAAGAAGGCAAGTTATACCATGGATACGTACTAATAAGCATTCGCGCGGTTCTTAGTGAGTAATCTCTAAATGCTAGACTATTAATTGTGTACCCAGATGAAAGACACTGCAAAAGATGATGACACCGATCAATAACTGTTTGATCTAAGCCAGTTATTTCAGCAGATATAGCTGAGTTTAAAAAAAAAGTTCTTGCAGTGTTTCCGTGATTGGATGTGCCACTTCCGCCACTTTGAGGTTTGTCGACAATTAAACCTAATCGTGTCCTAAACTGCTGCTGAACATATAGTTTTTTCTGTGCAAGAAGCTCCTTTTCTTCTGTTGAACGAGTCTGCCACTTTTTAAAATGTAATCGGTAAGACAAATGTACGAAATATTCGAAAAATCTTATCCACGAATGCAGAGGAGATAGCCCAAACTCATATCTAGCAGAATCAATAACAGGTTTACTTAAACACATGTCAATATCATTCAATTCTTTCGGTGTTGCACCACAAATATAGCATCTACTACACGCTGTGTTACTTAAAGCACTACAGACTTTACCATCAACCATAGTTAATTGTAAAGAATGCACTACTTTAATTTGGTTATTGTTGTTGTTAAAAAAGGATGGTTGTAAATTGCTAATTTTATTTTTAAAATAGGCTTCTTCTTCCACAGAAAGATCTTTTGTTTCTTTAGCAAACTGAAATCGAATAGGTCTACAAAACCTAGTGGAAGAAGGGCGTGGGTTTTTCCATATAATTTGGTCTGGATCGGAAGTATTTGATTTACAAATTAAACGAAGTGGACAATATGAAGTAACAAATAAACTATTATCTTGTATACTGGAATCTGAAAATGCCTGTTTATATTCACTGTGCCCCGTACTCCCGTCAAAGCCCCATTTACCAATCAAAACAAACTCTTTACTAATGTCAACATTGCTAAGGACGTCATTTTGATTTTCTAGTATTCGGGAAGTTGTATGATCTAGCAGAGACTGTAACTCTATTTCGGCAGATGATTCCGTGATATGTTCCTCTAGTGGATAACACTGTTTCTTGACCTCCAACACTTTATGGTAAGATGGCAATGCATTTGGTAATTGTGAATTGATAAAGTCCTTTAGTACTAAATACTGTGCAGTGGGCAAATATTTGAAAACCAACGGTAAAAAATCTAGTCGTAAAGACGTAGACCCTCTGTACCATGCACATTCGCAAACAATCGCAGATAATTTCTTTTTAAATTAAAAGTAGAGATATAGGCTAACATTTTGACATATAAATGAAACACGTCATAAAACGTCAACATAGTTAAAAGTTTCAGTAAAAAAAAAAAATTTAAAATATATGTGAAAATTGATTTGGCGTAAAACCACTTTCAGCAAAATATGTTTTGCTTAAAAAATTAATAACTACATAATAATAACGGTACACACCTTCAACTTGAATATCCATTGTAAAACAATAACTCACAAACAATATTTTCTTTGAAAAACACGCACTATACATTAACTTTATTAGCACTGCTGATAAAGATAAGGAAAGTTGTTTCCATCGGTTCACTTCCGATGCACAAAAGATACTGTAAAAAACAACTGATTGCAAATCTTTTTGCATGTTTTAGTAGTACCACTAATAGTCAGTATTACAGTGAACTAACTGTGAAAAAATCGATCATCTTGATTTGACCACTATGTCCTACTACTGAACCACTGTGCAGTGGTGGGATTTTACTCAAATTGTTACCACTTCATATTCAGGTCAAAGTAACTTAATGTGCATTTTTTTTTCAAATGAACTGAGAAATTAAAATTTTCTAGTGAATACAAATTTACACCCAAAATGTAAAACCCCGAAAAATTTGACCACAAGTCGGGCCGGACCGGCTTAGAGTTTTCCGATAGGGCTCAAATTTTCAAAACGTTGGTTTTAGACCAAGTGGAATAAGAATCCGCTTGATATTTACCAATAATCCGAAGTTGATTTTTCATTGTCACCCTATTGTACTTCTACCGCCTTCTTCATAAAAAGTTGTGATAGGTTTGAGAGACGTTTTTTTTGTCTCATAACTTTTTATGAATACGGCCGTTAGGGTTGAAACCGGGTTTAAGACTCGGTTTTTTAACAGGTCCAAAATACCAACTATGAGAACCGGTTACGATCAACAAGAACCCATCAACCTGTTTATTTGAACATGTTTTCAAATTTCGGAACCGGTATCTAAATATAACCGATTATTATTTGTACATAACCCAATTTCGAAACAGGTGAAGTACAAAAGTTTTGTTTCTCACGCATATTTTAACACAAAATTACGTTTTGTTTTTCCGCGGCGATACTTTTTGGAGTCAATTTATCGTAGATATGTGGGATAATGAAGTTATAATCCTATAATTCACATTATTTGGATTGACTCTGGTTCTCCAAATTTGTATGTTGCTCGCGACTTCTTATTTTGGCAAATATGTAAGCCAAGCGCTTTTCGTCTGTCACCTTACTTGTTGAGTCAACAAATTTGGTCTCTCGACAGGATTTAACTTAATTTATTTTTTCTAAATGTATTTTGTATTTTATGTTCATTTTAATACTTCAAATGGCAACGCAGTGAAAAAAACCAACCCGTAAAACAACAGTTTTTGACTATAAATTCTATATACACATATGACACAAACAGAAAAAAGAAGTAAAAAAAAATTTGTATGGGAGGTACAATAGGTCCTGGCCCTAGGGAGCTGAAATTTTAATAGTTAATTTTTATTTTCGCCAATAGTCTGCCTGCAAAATTTCAGCTCGATTGGATCACGGGAAAGGGGTTAAAAATCAATCCAAAGTTTTGCACATACATAATGCCGTATACAGACAAGTCAAGTTAATATAAGGAATTTAAAAACAAAAGTGCTAATCGTAGGGTGCACGGATCCAAAAAAAAATTTTTGGTGTTCTGAAATTGTCTTTGAATAATCTTTAAACGTAGGTGGTGTCCGGCGTAACTTTTTTTCGACCCACACGCAGAGAAAAAATATGGTTGAACATTATTGTGGCAACCATTCAATGTTTACCAAAACCATTTAATTGTTCTCGTAAGCATATATTTATTAGTTTTGAACATAATATTTTCTTTGCAATAAGATTATTGTTAAAATCTTAGTTGACACACTAAAAAATTATACTATGGTTGGTTTTAAAAATGGGAATATTATCACGACAAACATTTAATGATTATAAGAATAATATTTTTTTGTGCCAAAAAAATATTTTTAGTTTTTGGAAAATATTACTTTTACAAATAATAATGTTATTGTGAATTCATATATTCAAAAATATTATTGTCAGTATTATATCAGGATTTACTATTATATTATAAAAACTCATAATAATATTGTCAATTGATCAGAATTGTAAGTCGTACAGGCTTTTTATTTAGTGCTTCATCAACAAGCAGCCACATCGGGTGTAGTGCTCCGCGTAATATAAATTATTTGTGTTTTAAAAGTTTGATATTATTTCACAAATAAAGTGTTTGTTGTTTTTAAAGAAGGTAAGTTGTTAATAAATAAAATTTCGTGTTATATGTTTTACAACAAACTCACAAATACATTTGTAATTAAAGCAAAAAAATCATGATTCGGTTATAAAACAACTAAAATTGTTTTTGTTTTTCTCCACATTTGTGTGTATTTGATAAAACTGTAAAATATTATTTTCGAACGTAATAATGTTATTTTGACTGAAACCATTGAATGTTTGAAGCAATAATATTATTTTCCAAAATTGTTTTTACATTTTACTGCGTTTCGTGTGCATTCGGCGAATACAACAATATTATTTTCGCACGTCATAATGCAATTTTGACTGCAACCATTGAATGTTGAATGCAATAATATTATTTTCTAAAACAGTTTTAGCTTTTTCTTACATTTTGTGTGTATTCGGTGAAAAACAACAATATTATGTTCCCAGCCATAAAGTTATTTTGACTGTAACCATTGAATGATGCAAGCAATAATAATATAATATATTATACAATTATAAATAATATAATCTACAAATATAATATACAATTAATAATTTCTAAAATACAATTGATAATTTCTAAAATACAATTGAAAATGGTGTAATTTAATAACTAAATAATTTTTTGATATTTTGTAGAACATTCTCCAGGCAGATGACGAAACAAGACACCGCTTGAAAAGGTTAAAAACTGAAAGCCAACCCAAAATTTATTTTGTCGGAGATTCCACAAAAACATTTTCAGTGGCTTATGTAGATATCTCAGGGACGAGATTAAAGTTTCAATATCCATTGAAAGCTGTAGAGGTATGTTTCCATTGCTTTATGGCAATGAACATTAAATTCCCTAAATATTGACGATAAGGGTGACTAATTAATTTATAATAGTTATTAATTATAGCATATATTGTATTATATTACAACATATATTATAACATATATTATAATTATGCAAATATATTGTAAATAAAAAATCTATTTCACTTAAAACAAACAATTAATATTTTTAATTATAGGTGTGACAATATGGTAAATATATTGATTATATAATATCTTTATAATTGAATCACATCAGTCGAAATACAACCATATTATGTTTAACTAAGAGAATATTATGGTTGCTGCGACCATATTATGGTTACTCTGTGGACCATATTATGGGCATCTACGACAATATTATGAATGCTACGATAATATTATGGTTGCTACGACCATAATATGGTTACTGTGGCAACCATATTATGATTAACTAAGACAATATTATGCTTGCTACGACCATAATATGGTTGCCGCAACCATAATATGGTTACTACATCAACCATATCATGGTCAACTACAATAATATTATGGTTCCTACGACCATTATATGGTAGCTACGACCATAATATGGTTACTGCGAACATAATATGGTTACTATGTCAACCATAACATGGTCAACTACGATAATATTATGGTTTCTACGACAATAATATGGTTGCTACGACTATAATATGGTTATTCTATTAACCATATTATGGTTCACTAGGACAATATTATGGTTGCTACGACAACATTAAGGTTGCTACGAACATAATATGGTTACTCTGTGCACCATATTATGGTCACCTACGACAATATAATGGTCATCTTGGACATTATCATGGTTGCTACGACTATAATATGGTTACATTGTCAACCATATCATGGTCAACGACGATAATAGTATGATACCTTAGGACCATAACATGGTTACTCTCTTAACCATACTATGGTTAACTAGGATAATACTATGGTTAATATGTTGACATATACTATGGTTGCCATAATAATGCGTTATGGTTGCTGCAACCATATCCCAATCATTATATTATGCTTTTCGAATATGGTTGCCACAACCATAATCCTTCTCTGCGTGTGGTCTAGGCCTAATGTTTGAGTGGAAAATCATCTTTGATCAACGATCAAACTTAATTTAAACTTTGAATTCACTTTTTAGGTTAATAGTTAATTGCTGTTTAAACAGCCAAAGTTGGGCAGTTAAACTATGATCAAGTGACCATATGATTTTGACAGAAAACAGCAAGAAGAACAAACACAAAGCTTCTTTAATTGTTAATAATCACCATCCTAGTTGAAATAACTATAAAAGCGGATCATTTAACTCGTAGTGCAGTTAGAACTTTATTTCTGCTCAAATATTCTCCAATTTCATTAAATATTTTGTATTTTATCCCTTCACTTTTGTTTTGAAAATGGCGTCAGTTTGATGCATCGTAACGATTAGCTGAGAAATGTATGAATACCGGTTATTTTTCGTAGCATTTGCCACTGTTGCTACATGGTAGTAAGATTATTTGATAAACCACTGAAAATCTCTTTTCGTATTTAAAGTCAGATCAAACATAAATCAAAATCAACTGATTGCCAATTTAAATAACCAGTCAAAAATTGGGTCTTAGTATGGAAAAGTTAAAAGCAGACGTTTTTTTGACGGACCACAATGCACAATGCAAGCGTTTAGACGCATAAAACCAATATGTATCTAGTGTACACACTTTTAAATTGTGTTACATCAGAGTTGTCTACGTAATTTTCTCACTCAATCTATTAATCATAACATGTGCATTTTTCTTTCGGGAAAAGTTTCTGAATATTTCCGAAATTATTGAGGTAATTAAAGAACAGTGTAGCTAACTTGGAGGTAATTAGCTGCGGATTTTTGGGTTTTTATTTAACAAAATCGCACGCATTATTCTTGAGTTTAACCCGGTATTCAGTTTTTATGAAATATTCGTTCCCATAAAAATTTCATGGACCAGTGTTGCATTCCCAAATCTGAACAAAATCTGGCGAATAAGTAAATCTCGTAGAAGACAAATTGAACTGCAGTGGGAAGTATCGTATGTATGTACTTTTATATGCCTGTACTACTTGGTTGGTTATTTTGGTACTTTTTTGATACTTTTTGAACATTAAAAGTACCGTTGTGCTCCTGCGACACATCTGGTACCTTTTCGATTTTTCAGCTGTTCATGCAAATCAAGTCCCGAAAGCTACGCTAAACGTATTACATAGAATAAAAAAAAATCCTTTAAATAATATGGTGGGTGCAACAACAAATAACTGTGCAACTATGATGCGGTCAGTGAAAAGTATTCAAACCCAATTAAAAGCTATTTTACCGCACTTGTTTTCAAATGGATGTTGCCTCCAAATATGGAATACCGACTAAGATTGATGAGTTCATAAGGGAGCTGAATTTTCATTTCTGTAACAGTGCAAGTAGAAGAGAGGATTTTGCTAAGTTCCAAGAATATTTCGGCACGGATATTCACATCATTTTGAAATATTTGAAAACAAGATGGCTTTCGCGGCAACAAGTTGTTGACAGAGTTCTTGAACAATGACAGCCGCTTAATAATTATTTTACATTGAATGTATTTGAAGACCCTGCGAAGGATAAAATAGCAGTTATTTTATCATTCCTGTCAAATCCATTTTTTAAATTACATTTCTTATTTCTGCAATATATTCTAAAAATTAGGTAATATTCAAATGCAATCGGAGGATGTACGAATGTATATATTTATACCAAGACTGGAATTTTTATTCCGTCAAATGTGACGTAATTTTTTAAATAAAAATGTATTGGATAAATGCACAATTTCAAAATTAAATCTAAATGAAAATCATCTTCCCATTGAAGATGTACTTTAGCGTGGGTCGAAAAAAAAGTTCACCCGGTCTCGCCCTAGTTTTAAAGATTGTCGCATTACAAAATTTTTTTTTGATCTGTGCAACCTTCGGCCCCCCGAAATGGTTTTTTTTGTGCTATGTTGGCATTTGACTTCTGATCAAAATAAGATGCATATCGTTGTTCATGTTTAATCAAGGGTCACATATGTATTTCTTGATGAACACTTTTGACTCCGACGTCAATTTTGACAACTGACTTCTTGTGGCTCGTTTTTATTACCCTATTGTTGCCTATTTTTTTAAACGTCCGTAAAGAACTAAAAAATATATGCAAAAAAATTTTATTTGACATTTTTGGATACTCTAAAGGAAAAAGTGAATTATGAAGAAGACATGTTTACCAGGTTTAATAAATTTAGTCTAGCAAATGTAGTTTCCGGGAATACTAATACAATTCGACCACTTCTCGTAAAAATGTTTCCAGTGGTTAAACCAAATTTTGAATCAATTAATACACATTGGCTGATCTCGAGTATTTAAAATCTATAAAAGAGGAAAATATCTGTAATTTCTGGGACAAAGTTTCTAAATTAAAATGCGTACTAAATGAGTTAATGTTCCCAGATATTTCTAAAATTGAAACTCGAATTTTATCTGTTTCCCATTCTTCTGCCAATGTAGAAAGACTATTTTCTTATCAGAATATAATTTAAACAAAAAGAGGAAAGGAATAGGCTTAGTGTTCTCACTGTTTCTAGTCTCATACAAACTACAGATTTGCGGAAGTCAACAAATTCTTGCCGCTATAATATTAATATGACTAGAAATATGTTATCCGGCAACAATACATTTACCAAGTTTTGTGGTGCGATTTCGATCTCCTAAATGTACCTTATTTTCCAACATATAAACACTTCGATTTATTATACGATTTTACCTTTGTACGAATGAAATTTTATGCACCTGTTTTATTTATGTTTTTTATAGTTCAATAAATATTTCGAAAAAACTATGAAATGGGTATTTATTAGGGTAACCATTCAATTAATCATTATTCGGTTAATCGATTAATCGTGTTATAAAATTAACCGAACATTTTAAAAATTAAATTTTTCGATTAACGATTAACTCGAACAAATCAGTGCGATTAATCGATTAATAAAACATAAGCACGTGTTTATGTGTGGCATAATCATATAACAATGTGGCAACTCCTATAACAACGATTTGCGACCAAATTTCATAACTTTACACACATTTCGAACAGATTTGATAGTTTATTGAGAGAAAGCGTCGCACAGTGCTTTGGCTCATAGACATAAATAAAAAAAAAATTTGTCTCAAAATTGGTTCCTTAAATTGGATTTAATAGTCTTGTGAAATTTCAAGACCCACTGGCCACTTTGTATGGGTAGTAAAATGCATGGTCCGATTCTGCTCAAACTATATACAATAAGAACAATAGTCAGAAAATTACGTTTTGTAAAGTATTTGTAAAAATTAATCAATCCAATAGGGTGTTATAGTGTGATTTAGTTTCAGACCGACCCTACCCTTGTATGGGATGTTCCCGAAGGCGTGGCAATTTTGGGTCCAAACTTTGAAATTTGTTTAATTTTGGCTTGGTACCAAAGGTCACTAATTTTCATGTTGCTGCAACTACGATTTGTGTTTTAATAAATGTTTGAACACTGTTTCCTTTTTTGAATAATGAATAATTTGATTGCGTTTTGTTCGGTTAATTGTCAGATTGATATTTACGATTAACGATTAACCGATTAATCAAAACCCCCGATTAAATGGGTACTCTAGTAATACTTTTTTGTAGTGTTTTTTGTACCATGTAGTCAACCTCATTTGTCATCCCTGCTACTTGGAGCTTGACGAATATGGCAATAAAGATTATCGAAACGTTTATCAATCGCTGCCTGTGGGAAATACTCCGTATTTACTGGATCAGTAAAAATTAATAACGAAGACCTCTGGCAACACACAAATAACTGACTGTAATATATGTATGTAGTAATATTTCAGTCACGAATCAATTGTACCTGTATTTTTGTAGCGGACTGTATAGTGCATGACAAGCCTTATGTCCTGTACGCAGTGATGCCAGTTCAGGGGATTCATCCTCAAATTTGGGATTTGTTTTCAAAACAGGGGATTGTTTTTTTGGTTTGGGGATCTGGGGATTATTTGGGGATGAACATTTAAGCTGCATTAACAGCGCATCTTTTGTATCATTCCTTGAAAGTTTTGATCTGGTACTACCTAAATCAAAGCAAGCGTAAACACACAAATAATATTTGGCATACAGTAAATCTTACTAGAGAGAATATTTAACTCATCTGACGTTTCCTTTCACACTCTTCGTGATGCGGTCGGTGTGATAGAGAGATGTTTGACGAAAAGTGACATACACCAGGTGGAATTACAATAACCTCTGAATTTAATTTTTCATGTCGTTTTGGTGAAAACTGTGAAATTTAAATGTGTTTTACACATTTTTATTGACTGTTATTGTTAGCATACATTTCTGTTGTATTTAACACAATAATTTTGGCACACAAAACTCAATACGGTTGTTGTTATTTCGTTGGTTGTTTTGAACCATTGCCTCTATCTGGTATTATTGAAGCAATTCTTTTCAACATACAACGTTCATATCACGCCAGGCCAAATGTCATAAATTTGCTCAGTTATTGCTAAATGTTGTCAGCAAAAAGAACTGCATACACTTACTCGTCAGTTCCTCAAAATATCAAATTGTTTAACTGGCAAGGCTGTACGTGATGACAACAATAAAACAAGTAAAAAAACATTTTTGATATTTGGTGTTACTGAAAAGAATAGAAGCAGGGGATACGAACTAACGAGAAATACTAAAACTATGTACAAAACAAATAATTAAGTAGATGAATCTGAAGATTATGGGACTGAAGTACTTGATATATATACTAAGCCTTAATGAATTTTAGTCAATGTCCAGATAAAAATCCAGATGTCATTTGTCATAATCTTTTTGTTATAACTAATTATTATTAAAATAATAATAATATAATAATTTATTATGTTTAAATTTTTCAATATTTAAGTTTTCGTTTTCGTTTTGTTAAACTGAATTCTAAAAAAAAATTTTATTTTAAAACTTAAAACTTTTTAGAACTTCCTTTAAAACTAAGGGGATTTTTCCGGGAATCTAAAATTTTTTTAGGAATTTTCGGTGATTAAAAATAACAATTCGGGGATATCGCCTAAAAAAAAGCTGGCGACCCTGCCTGTACGTATACAACACAATTGCACATCTGGTTGCTTACAGAAAAGAGCAAACTGCCGTACCAATAGACTAATACTTATAGTAGACCTAATAGTTCTCTCGCCAAATATATGACATTTGGCCTGTACCTCGTTTCTGTAGTTCTCGAATAGAAAAAGTTTTCACATGAAACATGTGAATTGAAACAAAAACGCTACGAATCGGTATAAAAACTCGCTTCTCACATGTGACTGTTTCTACAAAATTTGTTTTGCGAGAACTTTCAGTGAGGTATTGGTTTTTTCATGCTTAATGGAAAAATGTGAGAAAAACTGTTTCTAAAAAGTAGGGAGTCGAAAAATGTAAAATTTGAAACGTCAAAAATACTCACAAATTAAAACAGTGCGAGATTTTGATATTGTTTCTACAAAAAGGCTTTGTAAGAAATTAAGGGCGAGTTTCACACTCGTCAGTTAAAAGCTTACTGAAATTTTTCATACTAAATGACAAGCATCGGGCATTTAAAGTACATTTAAATTTTCAACTGTGAAACTGGCCTTAAGCATTTATATTTTATGTGGAGAAGATAAGAATTATTGTTGTTATTTTTTTTGTTATGTATTTCAACTAATTTTTCCTAAATATTACAGAAAATATAGTTGAATATATGTATGTCAACTAATTTGGAATTTGCAAGAAACAGTTTTGAGGGTTAAATTCCAACACAAATTGTAAGGAACAGTGGGAATAATTTTGTTTGTTTATATTTTTTTTTATTATATTATTCCAGATTTCTTGGAATATTCCTATAAAAACGTCATCAGTACTGCCACTTTTCGCATTGATATACAGAAACACTTTTGACTCACAAATCGAGAGACGATGCAATTTTGTTGTTTCATGTTTAATGTGAAAACTTTTTCGATTCGAGAACTATAGAAACGAGGTACTGCTGTGGGGTTGGGGTCATATGCCCGAATTACAAAATCCCGAACACAAAATCCCGAAAACAATATCCCTAATTACAAAATCCCGAATTTCAAAATTCCAAATTCCAAAATCCCGAATTTCAAAATTTTAAAAACTGTAAATGTTATTCTTATTCAGTCTTAGTACACATATGGAAATATTTACTTCAAAATAAAAAACGTCGCTAATTTTTCACAAAAAACAAAAAAACAAAATGAGTGCAAATTTTGACTTGATATGAATACTTTTTAGTATTCATGGTTACATTCAGGGCCAGAGAGTGCCCTTAGACTTCTGCTTAATGAGTCGCAAGACCGCAGAGGCATATTCGGAACTTTCCTTAAGTCTTACCAAACTAGCTTGCGAATGGAACATACACTTAAAGCCACTAAAGATAATTTCAGATTTTGAAACAGCTGCAAAAGAATTTTTCCCGTATGCTGAGGGCAAAGGATGTCAGTTCCACTTTGGCCAAATAATTTTACGCAAGATTCAGAAGGAGGGCTTCAGAACTAAGAATGGCAACTCAGAAGAATTTAGCTTGCAAGTTCGAATGATAAGGGCCCTTGCTTTTGTGCCGGGTGCTAAAATACCTGAATATTATGAAGACTTATACCGCAACTTTGCAGATAAAGATGCCAAAAAAATAGATCGTTGGATAAATTCCAATTACATTGAAGGACGGTATGATACCGAGTTTTGGTCGGTCTGTGACATGCTAGAAGAAAACTTCCCACGCACCCAAAACTCTGTTGAGGCTTGGCATAGACGCCTTACTGTTGTTGTCGGCAAAAAACATGCCGGTTTTTACAGTCTGATCGAAAATCTGGCTAAAGAGCTGATTGTTCCTAAATCGGCAATCGAAAAATTTAAATCGGGGAACGTTGAACCCCGCAACAACAAAAATTGTTCAAAAAACCAAAATTTAAAGTCTGTATTCAATAACATAGAATGTATGGATAAAACAGACTATTTAAAAGCCATAGCAATTATTCATGCCTTTTATATATAAATTGATTATTAATAAAAAAAAAAATGTATTTTTTATGATTTTCAATAATTCGGGATTTTGCAAAATTCGGGAGGTTAATTCGGGATTTTGTAATTAGGGATTTTAAACATCGGGATTTTGACATTTCGGCCTTTCAAAAATTCGGGATTTTGGTAATTCGGGATTTTGACACTATCCCACTGGTGTGATATTTACGTATGATGTTGAAAATAATTGCTTTACTAATACCAGATAAAGTCAATGGTTCAAAGCAACAAACAAAATAACAACAACGGCATTTCGTTTTGTGTGTTAAAATTATTGTGTTAAATACAACACAAATGTCTGCTAACAATAACAGTTTAAAAAAAAATGAAAACACACTTAAATTTCACAGTTTTGCACCAAAAAGACATGAAAAATTAAAGCCAGAAGTTATTGTAATTCCACCTGGTGTATGCCACTTTTCGTCAAACATCTCTCTATCACACCGACCGCTTCACGAAGAGTGTGAAAGGAAACGTCAGATGAGTCAAATATTATCTCTAGTAAGATTTACTCTATGGTTTTACCAGGGGGTTCCTATGGCACAGCTGATCGAAAAGGTACTAGGGAACTGATGTAGAATGAGTGAACAAAGAAGACAGGAACTAAGTTGATATAGTGTTTATTGATACTAATTTTTTATGTTGTTTGCATTGAACGAAAATAGGCATTCCCTTTGATTTCTGTCCGTTTTATGTCCAACCAAACACACCTCGCCTGAATGATAAATAGGTTGACCTAAAATGACAACCAAAACGAAAAGTGGGGGTTTATTGGGAGTCAATTGTACATTAGAAATCCACTTGAATCAAAATCCTAGCTGATCCTTTTTGGAAGATACGGGGATTTTTTCTTTTTTATCTCCGTTTTATGCTTTTTCTTAGAGGTAACGTTCTTTTCCCCATGATTCCACCATCAAATCGTAAAGATATTATATTGTGTTATATGTCATTGGAAGCGTTTAGACTTCAGCTTTAAGAAACTTGTAACCAAATGGATCTTTTCTGCACAAAAGTCAGTTTTGCTGAAAAAAACTAAAAATGTCTAATTTTAATTTTTCCCAAAAATTTTTTATTTTTTTTTTTTTTATTTACCAGTTGCAGCGTCTAAACTGGCACATTGTCTGTGGACATCAAAAAAGTACAAAAATACTAACTTTTGCATCCCTGATACACCATTTTAGGTCAACTCATTTGTCATTCAGCCGAGGTGTGAGACATACAATATTATATCGTGTATTCAAAAATTGTGTTATTCCTTGTGTTGAAAATCATGGAGAAAAATATGTTTTTAGAAAATTGTAAATTGACAAGTGGTCACTTAGACCATAAATGTGATCACGAAGAAAACAGATTAAAAGTATGCGCACCATGTGGTAAAACATTTGTTTTGGCAACCGTAAACGATCAGAGTTTTCAATTTCTGATAATCTTGCTGGTTTGATTAAGAAGCATGTAAACGAACATTTTGACGTGTCAAATTCCAAATTTCCCGTAAGTATTTGTTGTACATGTCGAATTACTATATTGGAACGAGAGAAGGGTAGTAGTAGAAGACCGTTTCCAACAATGCCTAATTATGAAGACTTAAAGTTATCAAAACAAACCAGAACAACATCTGATTGCAAATGTTTTATATGTGTAACTGCACGGTTTAAAGGTCATTCTAAAGCAGTTACAGGCAAAGGTCATCTACGTACTTTTCACGCTAAAATAAAAAAATAAATGGTTTCCCATTACATCCCTAGAAGGAATCGGGGAGAGCTTCTCACAACCAGTGAGCTGTGCGCTTTCTAGTTTTATACTCACTGATTGGGACCTACACTTTTACACCGGTTCCGAACGGTATTTTTGAGAAGCATTTTCATGGCTAAATATTCGATAGTGTCGCCGTCACTATGCGAGGTGACCGCCGTCGAAAGAAATTTTTTTTTTTTTTTAAGTTGGTCAGAGCAGGGATCGAACCCAGGATCTCAAGTACAAGAGGCGCGCACACTACCCATTGCACCACCGACGGCCACACGCTAAAATAGATATAAATAATGGTATTAACGGCGCTGCTTCAAATACACAACTTCCTGCTAAATATGGAGAAAGTAATACCGGCAAGAGAACCCATATGAAAATTTGCAGTATTTGTTTTCAAAATATTGGAAAAGGTGTGCGTCATTTTTGTGGTGCAGGTTCATCGTCGTGTAGTGCTCGCGGAAACGTCTTGAGCATAGTAGAAAAATTACCAGAAAAGCAACAAAACCAAGTAGTAACATCAATTTTAAAAAATAGAGCGTCCGATGAGAATACGATCGATGGTGATGTTATCTTGAATACAAGAGGTTCTAAAATGAGGGTGGCTTTGAATAAACAAAACGATAAGAAAATCGTTTTTACTGCTGAAGGTTTAGACAAATTCCAAGCTACTATCGGATCACCTCAAAATCAGATTAACAAAATGACCAATTTCATTAGTAGTTTCGCTGGAAGAAAATCTATTCCCAAAAATTATAAAGAACATATGCGCGAAAAATCCAACGCATTGGGAGATGTTTATAAGGAAGCTATTCGCTCTTTTGAAGCCAAAGAAGGTGTAGTTAATAGACCTGTCGTATATGCGAATGCATCGTTAAAAAAAGTGTGCCATGATATTTATCTCGCTAGATGGTGTGGAAACAATATCGCTTTATTTAATGTAAAACACACACGCGCATATAATATTAAGACCAACTTAAGTTTTTTTCTACAATTCATTTGAAAAACTTTTGGGAAAAATAAAAAAAGATATTTTCAGTTTTTTTCCGCAAATCTGACTTTTGTGCAGAAAAAATCCATTTGGTTACAAGTTTCTTAAAGCTGAAGTCTAAACGCTTCCAATGACATAACACAATATAATATCTTTACGATTTGATGGTGGAATCATGGGGAAAAGAACGTTACCTCTAAGAAAAAACACAAAACGGAGATAAAAAAACAAAAAATCCCCGTATCTTCTCAAAAGGATCAGCTAGGATTTTGATTCAAGTGGATTTTTAATGTACAATTGACTCCCAACAAAACCCCACTTTTCGTTTTGGTTGTCATTTTAGGTCAACCTATTTATCATTCAGGCGAGGTGTGCAAAGTGTAAAATTTGTAAAATACAGCAGCAAATCGAACTCGATGAAATGGCCTACTACCTCGTTGTCATGAAGAGGCAGCGAAGAGAGTAATAGAGGCTCTTCAGTATTACTCTATGGTTATACTAAGGAATATGTTCGTACTGAGGGAGTTCTTGATCTCTGCTTTTTGTGTTGAGTAGTCTGTCGTTTACTGACTGTTAAGTGGCAGTTACACCTACCAAGATTATCGGATTTTCGGGATTATCGACGTTTTTTTTCTTATGGAGTTTGACATTTATAATCCCGAAAAATCGATAATGTTGGTAGGTGTAACTGTAGTTTTAAACCGGGAAGTTGGAATAAAACGTTTACTTAGTTGACAGCACTGACCTATGGAATTTTACTTAGACATCCGAAGTCCGATATTGCTAAAATAACCTTGATGGAACCCACGCCAAATAGATGGAAGCGATGCGTGGACAAGTAATAGAAACTAACTAGTCATGGAATCAAGTTAAATCACTTGTCAGTAGGAAATGCAAATTCCCGGACTTTTCATTTCCCAGGAAAGCGGGAAAAATAAATATATTTCTCGGGATCCCTGGAATTCCCGATTAAAATGTGAGTCCCTTATTATTTAACTTTTTTCGAATTTTTTATGTCAATTTTGTACCACAAAGAGAAAAAATAGTACAAACATCTTAAATAACTCAGTTAGGTACTTTATATTTCAATGAGTTACGAAATCTAATATTTGATGCATCTAAAGCGAACCACAGACTTGTCATTCATGAGAATTTATCTCAAAGACGATTTAGAATTAGACGACCAGAAGATGTCTGAAAGAGAACCAAACAGTGCTATTGTTTATCTGCCTGATGAATTTGAAAAAATATTGCCAGAAAATTTTGTGAACATGGTAGTGATGCGAACAACTTTGAATTACAATCTTATTTGGTATCAATAAGGGCGGTAAACCTACAATAAATATCAACGATAGCTGATGTTCATGCCCATGAATGAATAACAAGTATGTGGTTCGTTTAATACTGACAAGGATGTACACTTCCATTTCCTGTTTGTTTTTCTTTTCTGTAAAACTTACCTAACATTCACACCAATCATATCTAAATCTATCGCATCTAATCGCATTGTCACTTATCTGTCCAATTAATTGTTTAGCTCATTTTGAACTTTAACCGCTCAGTTTGAACTTTAACCGCTTTGTGACACATTCTGAGGTGAAATTATTGGTGTCGATTTCGAACATAAAGTTTTAGTTTAAATTCTAAGAAGCTTGAATACATTATCGGGCGTATCTCTGCCAATTTAGTATCTTATCGAAATGATATACATACATATACATCATTGAAAACTTTTTGAAATATCTAATTTAAAATTTCTTTTTACACATTTCAATGTTTTGGTAAGTGTTTGGAAAGATAGTATAAGAAATACGCCCTCTTTCAAGATACACAATGATTTGTTTACCCTTCAACAACAAGAGATATTAAAGTAGAAATTTCAATAAATATCCAAAAATATATATAACTATTTTGTATGAGCTCCTGCCGTCAAAGTAACTACGATAAACATATTGTTAAACTATTGTTAAAAATTGAGCTAGGTTCTAGGACAGATTTGGATATGGTTTTAAATTATTTCTGATTTTTCAAAATACAACTTAAATTTTTTGTAAATATATGCGAAGATACTCGCCGAAGCGAAAGTAATTTGAGAAACCTGAAAAACTTCATCACTGCGATGAATATATTTCATTCCTGTGATGAATATGTGGCATTGTTGCGATTAATACACTCCGGTTCACTTATTTAAAGGCACTAAAAATGCCATATTCAGCAGCCAGTATCTTTTGCAATTTGTAACCGATTGCAGAATTTTAAAATGGAAATGGAAGCTAGACATCTTGAGATAATAGTGGTTTCTTAACTAAAGAAGTTTTTTTGAGCAATTTAAAAAAAAATGCCAAAATATGTGCTATTGTTTTTTTGGTTCACTTGAATAAATGTACTTTATTATTTTAAGCGATGATTTTTTGTAGGGAGCGTTTGTTTATTAAATTTATTACATCTTAATCATTTTACGAGTCAAAATGGCAAAACAAAAAATGTTAACTCTATGGGAAAAAACTAAAATCGATGTTTACCGTTCTGAAGGATATTCTAACCGCGCAATAGCAATAAAAATTGGACGGAGCCCAACAGTTGTCGTCAATTACATCAAGGACCCCGAGGGGTATTTTATAGGAAGTGTTTCATTGTCTTTATCTACGTATGAGAAAAGAAAAATCATCAGAATTGCTTCTAATTCTGCCTTATCCTTGTAAAAAAGAACTCAAGCTGGAGTGGAAGCGAGCAAGTCATTAGTACGCAGAGTATAAGAGTGGTGAGTATCTTAAATAACTCAAATTACAAAAAAAGCCACCACTTCATGCTCCTCGTAAGGAAAAGCGGCTTCAATTCGCAAGAGACTACATGGAATGGGAAGTGCAGCCAAGAGGTCATGTATATGACTGGAGAACCGTTGTATTTACGGATGAGAAGAAGTTTAATTTGGATGGGCCTGATGGCTACAACTAATATTTCCATGATCTGCGCAAAGAAATGCGGTTTTTGAACCGACATCACAGCCGAGAGGGCGGCGTTATGGTGTGGGGTGCTATTACGTACTATGGCACCATCGATCTTGAATTTCAAAGTGGAAAAATGACTGGTGCAAGCTATACAACGTTATTGGAATCGGCTTTTCCGAACCTCAGTGAATTATTTGGTCCCATATCTTGGATATTGCAACAGGATAATGCCCCTATACACAACGCAACAGTAGTAAAGGAGTTCATTGCAAGCCAAAATGTTAATATTCTTGACTGGCCAACCTATTCGCCAGATCTAAACAGACAATTTGATGACAACCAGTCACTAATTCAGGCCATTAAGGATGCTTGGAATCAAATTTCGTTGGATTACATAAATTCTGTTTATCATCTCTCAATAAAAACCCGTATATTTGAAGTTATTAAAAAGAAAGGGGGTTGTACCCATTACTAATAGTTCTTAAATAAAGTAAAATAAATTTAAAAAAAAAAACAAGAAAAACTGAGTCATTAAAATTAGTTAAAGTGCCTTTATTCAAGTGAACCAAAAAAATAACACATTTTTGGACTTTTTTTATAAATTGCTCTGTAGCAGATGCTGATTATACAGTTTTTATATTATGTTGTAACTACTGTAATTAGATAGTATTTGAATATGAATTATTTTATTATTTTATGCTAAAGTACCATAGTAAAAATTAAGATGAGTACCCTTATTGTATATCTTACACTCCTGGCTTCTCCGAAACGTTAATGATATTTATCTTTATTCAAACCACATCATAATTATTTGGATGTGCGAAGAGCTCTGTCGCATTCTATAAGAATATGTAAAGGGTTTTGCAAGTATTTGTAGAATATCACTCATTATATCGCACCCTAAATACAAAAGTGTCACAACTCAAAATTTACAAATGTTCAGCAGAGGCAAAAAACCAGCTTGCAAAGGTAAAAAATGTATGAATAGTCTCAAAAGTAGACATATTGATACAGTAATTCTTTGACGAAAGGGAAGAGAAACTGACGCCAGATTTTTACAGAAGATAGAAAGGGTCCTTGGTGTTTGTTTTTAAGCAAAAAATTAAAATTGAGGAATTTTGAGTTGTGACGCTTTTGTATTTAGGGTGCGATATGTTAATCTCTCACTTTTTATTCTCACTATTCCTAAATATATCATACGGTATTTTATTGCTTCTCACTTTGACACTTGTCTCCGTTCGCACCTATATTATGCTCTCACTAACCTGGCGTTTACACGGGACAGTTTTGCTCCGACAGTAGAAAAACATTCACACATTTTTACTACCACACTTACACTTCTCTCACTTGCCTCGCCACTGTCTCTGATTTTTCAATGACAGTAACTTCGGCAAGAGATTTGACATAAGCGGCCAGTTCATGGCTGAACTAGTAAAGGTTGGCGCAATTTGCTTTCTTATGACTCCATCTGTTAAATTCAGTGTATTTTGTTATTGTACTTTTTTATTAGAGTCATGAAACAAAAACTAAATGCCTGTTGTTGGTTCACACAATTACAACAAATCCTACTGCGTCAACCTCTACTAGTTCAGCCATCGGCCATATCGGTGACGTTTCGTAGTAATTTGAGAAAAAAGCAAAACATCGCAAACGACTTTACAAATTGGGAAATATATTTGTATTTGAAAATTTTGCTAATTTTTATTGAAATATTGTTTGACAATACAAACGTATAAACATGAATACATGTCTAATTTTGCAGAGTACATCAGTTCCATTGTAATTTGGAGAAGTAAGACAAAATACAATGGCAAAAGAGCGAAGAAACAAAAAATCAGAGCACGAAATTTAACGAAACGACACTGTCGGCGGTTGCTTAACACTGTACTGTCTTTATAACTGGCTGGACGCGTACGTCACACAAACAATTGTTCTCTTTGCGACAACTAATACATATTCTCAACTATCTTGTCTCAAACTGACCCGTGTAAACGCACCGTAATGGAGAGTCTTGTATTTATTTCTCAGTAAGGGCGATGCACTATATCTACTATATTCACTCGTTGGTTCCAAATAGAAAACCGGTTCGAGTAGCTTCTCACACTTATTGTATTTTTTTAGTGTAACTCTCTCGGTTTTCAATCGGTTCTAAACAACTTTAACATTCTCATGATCTCTATAAAATCTCTGTACTTTATGTCAAATATTCTCCATTCTGATGTCAAGCGTGAAAAAAAAAAGTTCGACACTAAGCCCAATTATTTTTATTTCCGAAAGACATTCCTTCAAAAGAATAAAATCTTTACGCAGTTGTTAAATTGAGCAGGAAGACCGAAAGGACTACTGCGGACCTTAATAAGCTGTCGTAGTAAATTAAAAATCAGATTTGTTGCTTTAATGACAATTTAAAAAAAATCTGTTTCCCATTACATCCCATGAAGGGATTGGGGAGAGGTTCTCACAACCAGTGAGCCGTGCGCTTTCTAATTTCTCACTCACTGATTAGGACCTAAAGTTTTACACCGGTTCCGAAATATATTTTGAGAGCTTTTTCATGGTTAAGTACCCGATAGTGTCGCTGTCACTAAGTGAGGTGACCGTCGCCGAAAGAAATGTAAGGTGGTCTGAGCAGGGATCGAACCGACGTTCTCATGTACAAGAGCAGCGCACACTAACCATTGCACCACCGACGTCCACAAGGTTGTAGTTTATTTAAATCAAAAACCCCTCCTTTTGTCTGAGCAGGACACAATATTTAGGGGCATACCTGCTTTTGGATCTAACAGACATTCATTCAGGGAGTTAAGCTGAATGAACTTCAAATATTTTTGCAGATGACACATTGGTTCGTCCGGGATAAACATACCACTGTTTTTCAGTCTTGTCTTTGAGAACAAAACAGTACTTGAACGTGGTATAACAAGGGTCTTAATTAGACTAAGTGTGTCAATATAATGACAGTCACTAACCTTAACATGGCTTACTTCTTCTATAGCTCGTAGCTCAAGATATTTCCATGGGGTTTACTGAATGATACACAATTTCAACAGATAGAAAATGAAATGCACAGCATGTGACCTGGTAATTAATACCATAGACTAATGCATACATAGATACATTTATTCTCTCAATAAATTAAACGTCATAGGTACGGTGGAAAGTAAACATTGGAGGATGGCGCAAAACCATGCGTTCAATAATACCAGATAGAGGCAATAGTACACAACGTCCAACAAAGGAACAACAACCGAATTTCGTGTTTTTGTGGCAAAATAGTTAAATACAATAGAAATGTATACTAACGATAAAAGTCAACAAAAAAGTGCAAAATACATTTAAATTGTTCAGTTCTACATCAAAACGATATGAAAAAGTTAAGTGAACATATTTTGTAACTCCACCTGGTGTAAGTTAATTTTAAATTTAATTTCTCTCATTTCCACAAACCTACGACGAAGAGTGTGAAATGAAAAGTCAGATGAGAGAATAAATGTATCTATTTATGTATTAGTCTATGGGTAATACCAGTGATGCCAACTCTGCACGATCGAAACGCGCCGTCGAAGTACCCAAAAAGTGCTAAAGCGCGCACGACCACAAAAATCTCAAAAGTGCTACAATGAGCTTAATAAATAAGGGGATGTCCAATAGGTACAGGCAGATTTTGACAGTTCTAGTAGGATGTATTTTTTTTTTTTTTAATTTTCCTGTTAATTATATTTCCGACAATAGAGACAAATTACCATGGCAAGTTGCAGTGTCGAGCAACAGGTGCGAATGATAAAACTTTATTCTCAAAAAGAGGGTTCTCTTCTGGCAACGCATGTACAGAATGTCATTGTTTGATCTGGATTGTAGTCCGGCGACATCATCGGTCCTCCACCGTCAACGGAGAGCGCTACCGATCTGTGGTTCCATCAGGACGTCGCCACATGCTACGCAGCCAATGATACAATGGGCATTCTGCACGACCGATTTAAGAATTATGTCACGCAGAGGCTACGTGAACTGGTCACAGACACCGTGCGATTTGACCCACTTAGACTTTTTCTTGTGGGGTTTTCTTAAGTCGCAGATCTATGCTAATATGCCACAAATACCAGTGTCCTCAGACAGCATAGCCATCCTCATAGGTCAAATTTAGCCTGATATACACCGAAGTCGTGGCAGTCATTTGAATGACGCCATATTCCCCACGTAATGTTCTTGATAGCGCTTTCAAATAAAACAAAAAAATTCTGTGACATCTTACACGCAACTTGTTCTAACTTCCTCTCTTGGAAAATCCTTTCAGATGTTCACCCGAAGAAAACGATGTTTGCAGATTTGATGAATGCCAGCATTGTCCGACATTTTTGTTTTTCTGTTCTATCTTTTGTTGTACTCAACTGCATTCCGTCGAAAGGTTCCATGTCTTTCATATGTTTTTGTGATCTGCAATCATACATTTGCTATCAATACATATTGCCTTGGACTCATCATTGGGGGTTTAGCCAGTTCTTAAAAGAGGGTTCTGTTCCCCATACGTTATATTTGGGTGTCTCTCGACCCAAAAATTTATAAGTATTAAGCGTAATAAACAATACAAAAATAGAAGTAAACGGTCAACGACGTTAAACGGTAGAAGCAACAGAATTTAACATTCTTTAGCAAATTGGTGTTGTATAGAAAACGAGCTAAAGGGCTAAATAAAACCTCAAAACGCGTACACATTACGCGTTTTTCCAAAAAGGCGCCAATTTACAAGGTCGAAAAGTGATAAATCTAGCCCCAAAAGAGCTAAGTAGGGATTCGATTGTCAAACTCTATTCGACATACCCCATCATAGTACACATTAGTGGTATTCATGCAAACAAGAAAACCTAGAACTTTTGCTCAGCGTAAGTTTGCCCTGAAGCGTTTCATGTGGCACCAAATAAAGTTGCTCAGTGTATCTATTAGGGTACCCATTTAATCGGGTTTTTTGATTAATAGTAAATTTAAATCTGACAATTAACCGAACAAAACGCAATCAAATTATTCGAATAATCGATTATTCGAATAAAATGAAACACAAAAAAAGAAAACAGTGTTCAAACATTGGCACATTTATTAAAACAATACAAAACGTAACAAAAGCAACTTCGTTATAAAGTATAAAATATATGTAGATACAATTCACAAATCGTAGTTGCATCAGCAACATGAAAATTAGAGACTTTTGGTACCAAGCCAAAATTAAAAAGAATCTCAAAGTTTGGACCCAAAAGTGCCACGCTTTCCGGTACCTCCTATACAAAGGGTAGGATCGCTCTGAAACTATATTACACTATAACACCCTAATGGATTGATTAATTTTTACAAAAATTTAGCAAAACGTAATTTTCTGACTATTATCCTTATTGTATATAGTTTGAGCAGAATCGGACCAGGTATTTTGATACCCCCCATACAAAGTAACCAGTGGGTCTTGAAATTTAATGAACCAATTTTGAGACAATTTTGTTTTTATGTATGGCTATGAGCCAAAGCACTGTGCGACGCTTTCTCTCAACCAACTATCAAATCTGTTCGAAATGTGTGTAAAGTTATGAAATTTGTTCGCAAATCGTTGTCATAATGAGTTGCCACATTGTAGGAGTGTTTCAAGACCGACTGCTTGCCATAGACACGTAAATATATATTATTAATCGATTAATCGCTATGATTGGTTAGAGTTAATCGTTAATCGAAAAATTTAATTATTAAAATATTCGGTTAATTTTATAGCACGATTAATCGATTAACCGAATAATGATTAATTGAATGGTTACCCTAGTATCTATGCAGCAATTGTCAAAAAAAGGCTGATAAAGTAAATAAACAGAGTAAAATTAAAAGTATACGCTTTACCTATTCCATTATTTTATTTTTTCCACATAAATCAAAAACCCTCTATTTTTTTCAATACAAAAATATTGCCATTGAAATGTCAAAAGTCTCCACGTTTCTTTTTCCAGGTTTGCTCAGCAAATTTGCCTCGAAAACTTTCCACTTTTACGAGGTTCTTTCGAGCTTTCATGAAGACCACTATTATCTGCCTTCAATGCACCATATCGGAACGCGGATTTCTATCATTATATTGTTCCATGAGTTTGCTTTCCGTCACGTATTTGCCGTCTTTCTGTTACTTGCAGATATAAAATCTCAATTAAACTACTCACCTGGTAGAAACTGTGGAAATTACGTTCTCCGGGTTGTTGCTGTACCACGCGTGACTTTTCCAGCAAATAGTTGGTAATAATACCGCCGACTGGATCTCCCTTGTAGTCAAACTCAATGTCCATGTATTTGCCAAAGCGGCTAGAATTGTCATTCCGATTCGTTTTCGCATTGCCGAATGTCTCCAATATGGCATTACTTTGGATCAATACGTTTTTCACTCTGGAAATAAAAACGTCATCGAAATAAAAATTATTTTAATATTCAACACATAAACGATTTTCAATAACCATTAAACTGAAATCAACTGAAACTATCCCTAATTTAAAGCGCACAGTCAACTTGCGGATGATCAGAAGAGTGGTCGCGAACTGCAATCAGTTTGGGAGCGGGGGCCATAAAAACAAAATTAAAATAGTAACGAGGATTGTGTTTAATGCGATGATATGGACTTTTTAGTTTATCGCCCGGTTATTTGTTTTAATTCGGCTTCGCTTTACACATAATCGCCTCCACCCATAACCTGCGAGAAAACTATTTGCCGACACATGCATGGCCACACTTAATGCCCGCTAATTAGAGGACATGACTGTGGGCTGTCGAATCGATATAAATACAAGAAAACACTAACATCATTTTAAGTCCTGCGGGGATACATTTGTCGACGACGAGGGTTCATGGGTGGCGCTGGTTATGTGCTGCGTCATCGGTCACATCACAAACAATTCTCGATGGATTAATGGCCAAGGAGCGGCTGGCTTTAGGGATGTCTTTTAATGGCACCATTTGAAGTGCAACAGGAAATTAAAGCGTTTATATAATTTTATTTTTTAAATACAGTGGCTCAATGAAGTAATCGGCCAAGAGCAAAAGTTGTCTTCAATTCCACTGCTTTCGTATAAACACTGATCCTGTGATATTTTAAAGCCAAAACTTACAATAGTAAGAACATAACTATCCTTCCTTATTGTATAAGAGGACAATATATTATCGGCCAAAAAAATATCAGCAGTACAGAATAAATACTTATTTAAAGAAGAACAACCTCAAAGTTCTAGATAGATAATAAGCAGCCAAAATAGCCAAGAAATAATTGGGTCGCATTATTCAAAATCCCTTCATAACGCGATAGACGCAAACAACATCCATGTATTTGCAAAACTGACCAAAGAGCCAGTCAACAGAAATTCATATACCAAAAATTAACAAAACTAACATATGAAAAAGTATGCATGTGAAGATAAATTCGAAAATAAGTTCCAGAGCTCTGCCGGCAGAGCAATTGGCAGCGGTCTGTTAACTAGTTAACAGACCTATGTTAATCACATGACAGGAGAAGGAAAAAACTTAAAATCAGCAAAATTTTAGATCCAAAAAAAGTTTTAATGCAATTTTTAATAAAAAGAGGCAACACATTTTTGGAAATAGCATTAAAACTTTTTGTTGTATCTAAAATTTTACGGATTTTATTAAGTTTTTTCCTTCTCCTGCCAAGCAACAAAAAATCCAGTTAGGGCCTTTTTATATTAAGCCATCGTTATATGGATTATATTTTTTTTTTTTTATTAAGACCAGCACTCAGGGGATGCCCCCTATAAATGCAATGCATTGTGCTGGCGACGGAAATTTAGGTAGAGGAGGGTGGAAAGAGGGAGTAGTGCTCATTTACATTTGCCTTGAATCGCTGTATGTCACAATTGGCGGGAAATACACTTGCGGGAAGTTTATTCCACATACGGACCGTACGACTGAAGAACGAATTTTCTCTGTAGTGTGTTGTGCGATCGACTGGCCAATAGATAGTAAACGGATGGGAGTTCCTTGAAAGCCGCGTACGGATGTCTGAGGAACACGCACCGTGTAAATACCGATAGAACAGTGTCACGCAACCCACATTACGCCGATGCTCAAGGGAGGCAATAGAGCTGGACACCCTACTCTCCCCTATCAACACCTTTGCTCTCCTTTGTACACGGTCCAGCAACTCCAAAGATGACTTTGGAGCACCTGCCCATATATGGGAGTTATATTCCATTCGCGGCCTGATGTAGGTGGTGTAGATATTAAGGAGATCAGATGGAGTGAAGTACTTCTTGCACCGCTTTAAAAAGCCTAGGCACTTCGATGCACCTTTCGCCACTTCAAATACATGTTTTGCCCAGCGAGCATCACATTGTATTTTCATGCCCAGAACATCAAGAGCGTCTGATTCCTCAATATCCACACCATCCATAGATAATGACGATACGACTGGGTCAGCTGTCCGCTTGTGCGAAAGCAGACAGCACTGGGTCTTCCCCGCATTAAAACTTACTCTATTCAATCGACCCCACTCAACAATAATTGATGTTTATCACTAATTTCTTGAAGATTTGGCCTGTGGTCGAATGAATATGAATGACAGAGATTACTGTCATCCGCAAAAGAGTAGATTTGGTTCACAGTCCGACCCAGGAGATCGTCAATGAAAATAAGAAAAAGAGAAGGAGAGAGAACAGATTTTGAAGCTATATTATTATTAGGTAGAAAACACTGTAAACTTCTTATGCCAGGAGTTTTATGAATGCTGTATGACTGCTATATACTTCTGTATATGGGGAATTCCAAGTCAAATCGGACAGCATGAAGAATTTTTTTTTTGGATTTGTTTCATTTTTCACTATGTTGATGTCCCTTTTCAACAGCGTGTCTCAGTAAATTTTCAGATTTTTGGGGCAACTTGTTACAGAGATATCGACGTGTAAAATAATCGCATTATAAGGAAACTGTGTTAAAATAAATACTCATAACTTATTCAATATTAGTCCAAATATAACAAATTTTTTTTTATTGTTTTTATTCCTTTGTAAACTATCCAAAAAAAAAATAGGAAAAAATTGTGCACAGTGGGCTTGTATTGTATTTTTGGGATTTAAAATTTAAAATAAATTTTTCTCAGTGTATGTAATCTTCGATTTTCTTCAAATTTTTTTTAAAATAAAATAGAATATTTTTCACAAATTTATGCCAAATTTGGGAGTGGGGTTCGAAAAACTACTATATTTCACATTTTTTTAAAGTTTTGTAAGAACATATTTTTCACTTTAAAACACTGTAATATATTTGAAATGATAGTAAAAGAGGGAGACAGAGAGCACAGGTGTAGAAAAAAGTAGTAAAATGAAAGAATTTGCATTGCTGCTTCAAAGCAAATAACAAAAATGTGTTTTTTTCGATTTTGCTTTGTTCTTCTAATTCTTTATAAAGTTAAACAAATTTTCTAAGTTCTAGTGCTTTATAGTTATAATTGCAACGCCGAGTATTATTTTAAAGTTATAAAAAGCTTTTGGTGAATAGTTAATTCAATATGGAATACCAACATCGGTTTAAAGAATGCTGCAACCCATTAAAATTAGAAAATCACCGGCCTAAGAAAGATTTAAGACAAGCTTCTGCGCAACTGCAAGAATCATGGGGCCTAAGTCGTTCACATTATCTGTGTTCAAATTGTAGAAAAAACTTGCTTTCCTTAAAATCACCTTCCTCTTCTTCAACAATTGCAACGGATGATGCTGATTATGAAGTTGCAAGAATAATAAGTCCACTCTCTGAATTGAGTATTGACACACAATTACCTATAGTCAACCAAGCTTTACTTTTATTGAATATATCTGTAATAGATGAATATTCTGTACATAAGCCATCATATGTAAAGGACAAATATGAGGAAATTTGCTGTAAATTTGCAACGCTTTTTGGTCTGGAATATACAGATAATCTTTATGAAAATTCTTTGCATTTTAAAAACATGATCGAAAACTTAAAAGAAAAATTTGACGATGAAAACACTAATCGAGATCAAAAAATGCAAATATTGACATTATTACCAGTTTCGTGGAGCATAAATAAAATTTGTGATGTCATGGGAGCAACAAAGCATATGGCAGTTGTGTCAAAACGCTTAAAGGAAAATCAAGGAGTTATGTCAGTCCCTGAAAAAAAAAAAGGTAATGTGCTAACAAATTTTTATAAAATGGAGTTTGTTTTATTAAAAATTTTGAATATTTTATAATAAAAAAATTTACTTTCAGGGCGATTCATATCTCATCGGTTTTTCAATTTTTGCATCACTGAGGCCTCAACATTGTGTACTTGCTGGATCTAGTGGTACACATACGATTTGCGTGTGTGCTACACATCAGAATATCAAACTTATGATGTTAGGTAAATATGTCTAATAGTTTATCCTATTCGTGCACATATAATTTTATTTCATGATAGGTGCTAAGTTAGCAGTATTAACTAATAATGAAGCAGCACCTCTAGTGCAATATAGTGACTGTTTAAAACTGATTGTGTGTCCTTTTCCATCATCCGATTGCCATTTTGGAAAATGTGGAGATTGTCCAGGAATCGATGTCATTAAAAATATATTACACAACTTATTTGACAACAATGCTGTTGATAGTATTACGTATAAATATTGGATATCTAACCCTCGTTGCAGCCTCGAGACATTAGTGAAAACTTCATCGGAATTCGTTGAAATATTTTGCAATCATCTTGTCAGTCTTTCAACACATGATTTTGTAGCAAAAGAACAATCTGCTTTTTTAAAACAAACCAAAGAATCCTTAAAAGACGATGAAGTTGTGGTGATTTGTGATTTTGCTGAAAACTACGCATTTGTTATACAAAACGCAGCACCCGGTTTTCATTGGAACAATAATCAGGCAACGATATTCCCGATAGTTGTGTATTTTAAGAATAATGAAGAGCTCACTCATCGAAGTCTGGTCGTAATATCTGATGGCAATAATCATGATTCAATTGCTGTATACGTCTATCTAAGGATTATTAATGATTTTGTAAAAGAAGTATTACCAAATGCATCTAAAATATTTTACTTTTCTGATGGCGCTCCCCAGCAATTCAAAAATTTCAAACATTTTGTAAACATATATTTTCACAAGGATGACTTTAAGATTACTGCAGAATGGCATTATTTTGCAACAGCACATGGTAAGGGACCATGTGACGGTATTGGAGGCACATTGAAAAGACTTGCCAGTAGAGTAAGTCTTCAAAGACAAATTGATAAGCAAATAACTACTGCTGTGGAACTGTATCAATGGGCATCCGAGCCGAATAATTTACCAAACATTAAAGTAACATTTTCTCCAGAACAGCATTATTTTGATGCAAAAGAAACATTGGATAAGCGATATGAAACGGCTAAATCTATTCCGGGCACGCAAAAATTACATTCAATAGTTCCTACTTGTGGTGGTGCAATAATTGCTAAAAACTTCTCTAGATCAAAAAATGAAAACGTTTTTCAAATTTTAAAGAAAATAAAAAAAAATTAAGAACTTTCGTATTTCTAACAAACTAAAAGAAAATGCGCAGTGTTTTAAAGTGAAAAATATGTTCTTACAAAACTTTAAAAAAATGTGAAATATAGTAGTTTTTCGAACCCCACTCCCAAATTTGGCATAAATTTGTGAAAAATATTCTATTTTATTTTAAAAAAAATTTGAAGAAAATCGAAGATTACATACACTGAGAAAAATTTATTTTAAATTTTAAATCCCAAAAATACAATACAAGCCCACTGTGCACAATTTTTTCCTATTTTTTTTTGGATAGTTTACAAAGGAATAAAAACAATAAAAAAAAATTTGTTATATTTGGACTAATATTGAATAAGTTATGAGTATTTATTTTAACACAGTTTCCTTATAATGCGATTATTTTACACGTCGATATCTCTGTAACAAGTTGCCCCAAAAATCTGAAAATTTACTGAGACACGCTGTTGAAAAGGGACATCAACATAGTGAAAAATGAAACAAATCCAAAAAAAAAATTCTTCATGCTGTCCGATTTGACTTGGAATTCCCCATATAATATTTCACAATATAGGCAAATATATGATTTCAAAAGGATACAGGATCGCTGCACGATCTGGAGCGGGTTGCGTCAATGAGACTAGTATCAAATATTAGGTATTGGTGTATAGTTTCATAACTTCAGACCAACATTTTCCAAAAAAAAAACTTCCAGAATATCATCCTTCAACGAATACAACTTTTTCATATGGAGGACGGACTAAGTCGTCCATGGTGACCAAACGGGGCAGTTTTTGTCAATGGGACTAGTATCAAATAATAGCTACTGTTGTCTAGTTTATCGGTTTAAATCCCAATTTCTCCAAATAATTTTCCGAATATCATATTCTTCGACGAATATAACTTTTTCATATGGAAGACGGAGTAAGTGCGTCAATGGTGGCCAAACGGGGAAGGTTGCGTCAATGGGACTAGTATCAAATAATAGGTACTGTTGTCTAGTTTAACAGTTTAAAATCCAATTTCTCCAAATAATTTTCCGAATATCATACTCTTCGACGAATATAACCTTTTGATATGGCGGACGGACTAAGTGCGTCCATGGTGGCCAAACGGGGAAGGTTGCGTCAATGGGACTAGTATCAAATAATAGGTACTGTTGTCTAGATTAACAGTTTAAAATCCAATTTCCCCAAATAATTTTCAGAATATCATATTCTTCGACAAATATAACTTTTTCATATGGAAGACGGAGTAAGTGCGTCCATGGTGGCCAAACAGGGAAGGTTGCGTCAATGGGACTAGTATCAAATAATAGGTACTGTTGTCTAGATTAACAGTTTAAAATCCAATTTCCCTAAATAATTTTCAGAATATCATATTCTTCGACGAATATAACTTTTTCATATGGAAGACGGAGTAAGTGCGTCCATGATGGCCAAACGGGGAAGGTTGCGTCAATGAGACTAGCATCAAATAATAGGTATTGGCGTCTAGTTTAATTATTTCCGACCCTCATTTCTCAAAAAACTTTCAGAATATCATATTCGTCGACGAATATAACTTTTTAATTTGAAGGGCGGACTATGGACAAACGGGGAAGGTTGCGTCAATGGGACTAGTTTCATATAATAGGTACTCTTGTCTGGTTTAACAGTTTAAAACTCAATTTCCCCAAATAATTTATGTGCGTGAAGATAAATTCGAATTTAACTAGCAAAGACACAAACCACTTTCGTTAGCAGAGCGCTGTTATGACGATAACAGGTATCTGTTAAAGTAACAGAAAGGGAAGTATATTGATATAAACAAGGTTTTTGGTGAATTAAATTAATAAAAAAATATAAATCTAATAAATCGTATAAACAAACATTACGAGCTTTCAGTATTAGTGGCACAAATCTGGAAGAGCTGACCAACGAGCATTATATTTTAGTTCAATGTATATGATTTTAGAAAGGACTTTGAGCCCAAATCAAGGATTCTTCGCCAATTTAATGAATATCTAGCAATAAGTAGGAGCATGTTCTTTTGAGTTATATTACTCCTAGGTTTCAGACGAATTTCATAATACAATAATTTTAAGCGTTTCCCTTTAAGCACTTTACTCTACTTTTGAACTCTTTACAGTGTCCAAACCAAGGACTCTTGGCGGACGAGACGTACACCCGATTAAAGCCCCTTATTAGTGCTTTCCAAATTTACCATACTTATATTTCAGAGGAATTTCAGAACAGCGATATATGGAATTTAGTATTGTCCCATGTCTTAACATTTTGACCCACTGTGCCCAAACTAAGAATTCTCCGGGGATCAAACTTATACCGGATTAAAATCTTTCATTAGTACTTTCCAAATTTACTATCTGCATACTTCAGAGGAATTTCAGAACAGCGATAAATGGAATTAGTATTGTCCCATGTCTTAACATTTTGACCCACTGTGCCCAAACTAAGAATTCTCCGGGGATCAAACTTATACCAGATTAAAGTCTTTCATTAGTACTTTCCAAATTTACTATCTGTATACTTCAGAGGAATTTCAGAACAGCGATATATGGAATATTTTATTCTCCCATGTCTTAACATTTTGACCCACTGTGCCCAAACTAAGAATTCTCCGCCGATTAACCTTATACCAGATTGAAGTCTTTCATAAGTACTTTCCAAATTTACTATCTGCATACTTCAGAGGAATTTCAGAGCAGCGATATATGGAATATTTTATTCTCCCATGTCTTAACATTTTGACCCACTGTGCCCAAACTAAGAATTCTCCGGGGATCAAACTTATACCCAATTAAAGTCCTTCATTAGTGCTTTCCAAATATACTATCTGCATACTTCAGAGGAATTTCAGAACAGCGATATATGGAATATTTTTTTCTCCCATGTCTTAACATTTTGACCCACTGTGCCCAAACTAAGAATTCTCCGGGGATCAAACTTATACGAGATTAAAGTCTTTCATTAGTACTTTTCAAATTTACTATCTGCATACTTCAGAGGAATTTCAGAACAGCGATATATGGAATATTTTATTCTCCCATGTCTTAACATTTTGACCCACTGTGCCCAAACTAAGAATTCTACGGGGATCAAACTTATACCAGATTAAAGTCTTTCATTAGTGCTTTCCAAGTTTACTATCTGCATACTTCAGAGGAATTTCAGAACATCGATATATGGAATTTAGTATTGTCCCATGTCTTAACATTTTGACCCACTGTGTCCAAACTAAGAATTCTCCGGGGATCAAACTTATACCAAATTAAAGTCCTTCATTAGTGCTTTCCAAATTTACTATCTGCATACTTCAGAGGAATTTCAGAACAGCGATATATGGAATTTAGTATTGTCCCATGTCTTAACATTTTGACCCACTGTGTCCAAACTAAGAATTTTCCGGGGATCAAACTTATACCAAATTAAAGTCCTTCATTAGTGCTTGCCAAATTTACTATCTGCATACTTCAGAGGAATTTCAGAACAGCGATATATGGAATTTAGTATTGTCCCATGTCTTAACATTTTGACCCACTGTGTCCAAACTAAGAATTCTCCGGGGATCAAACTTATACCAAATTAAAGTCCTTCATTAGTGCTTTCCAAATTTACTATCTGCATACTTCAGAGGAATTTCAGAACAGCGATATATGGAATTTAGTATTGTCCCATGTCTTAACATTTTGACCCACTGTGTCCAAACTAAGAATTCTCCGGGGATCAAACTTATACCAAATTAAAGTCCTTCATTAGTGCTTTCCAAATTTACTATCTGCATACTTCAGAGGAATTTCAGAACAGCGATATATGGAATTTAGTATTGTCCCATGTCTTAACATTTTGACCCACTGTGTCCAAACTAAGAATTCTCCGGGGATCAAACTTATACCAAATTAAAGTCCTTCATTAGTGCTTTCCAAATTTACTATCTGCATACTTCAGAGGAATTTCAGAACAGCGATATATGGAATTTAGTATTGTCCCATGTCTTAACATTTTGACCCACTGTGTCCAAACTAAGAATTCTCCGGGGATCAAACTTATACCAGATTAAAGTCTTTCATTAGTGCTTTCCAAGTTTACTATCTGCATACTTCAGAGGAATTTCAGAACAGCGATATATGGAATATTTTATTATCCCATGTCTTAACATTTTGACCCACTGTGCCCAAACTAAGAATTCTCCGGGGATCAAACTTATACCAAATTAAAGTCCTTCATTAGTGCTTTCCAAATTTACTATCTGCATACTTCAGAGGAATTTCAGAACAGCGATATATGGAATTTAGTATTGTCCCATGTCTTAACATTTTGACCCACTGTGTCCAAACTAAGAATTCTCCGGGGATCAAACTTATACCAAATTAAAGTCCTTCATTAGTGCTTTCCAAATTTACTATCTGCATACTTCAGAGGAATTTCAGAACAGCGATATATGGAATTTAGTATTGTCCCATGTCTTAACATTTTGACCCACTGTGTCCAAACTAAGAATTCTCCGGGGATCAAACTTATACCAAATTAAAGTCCTTCATTAGTGCTTTCCAAATTTACTATCTGCATACTTCAGAGGAATTTCAGAACAGCGATATATGGAATTTAGTATTGTCCCATGTCTTAACATTTTGACCCACTGTGTCCAAACTAAGAATTCTCCGGGGATCAAACTTATACCCAATTAAAGTCTTTCATAAGTACTTTCCAAATTTACTATCTGCATACTTCAGAGGAATTTCAGAGCAGCGATATATGGAATATTTTATTCTCCCATGTCTTAACATTTTGACCCACTGTGCCCAAACTAAGAATTCTCCGGGGATCAAACTTATACCCAATTAAAGTCCTTCATTAGTGCTTTCCAAATATACTATCTGCATACTTCAGAGGAATTTCAGAACAGCGATATATGGAATATTTTTTTCTCCCATGTCTTAACATTTTGACCCACTGTGCCCAAACTAAGAATTCTCCGGGGATCAAACTTATACGAGATTAAAGTCTTTCATTAGTACTTTTCAAATTTACTATCTGCATACTTCAGAGGAATTTCAGAACAGCGATATATGGAATATTTTATTCTCCCATGTCTTAACATTTTGACCCACTGTGCCCAAACTAAGAATTCTACGGGGATCAAACTTATACCAGATTAAAGTCTTTCATTAGTGCTTTCCAAGTTTACTATCTGCATACTTCAGAGGAATTTCAGAACATCGATATATGGAATTTAGTATTGTCCCATGTCTTAACATTTTGACCCACTGTGTCCAAACTAAGAATTCTCCGGGGATCAAACTTATACCAAATTAAAGTCCTTCATTAGTGCTTTCCAAATTTACTATCTGCATACTTCAGAGGAATTTCAGAACAGCGATATATGGAATTTAGTATTGTCCCATGTCTTAACATTTTGACCCACTGTGTCCAAACTAAGAATTTTCCGGGGATCAAACTTATACCAAATTAAAGTCCTTCATTAGTGCTTGCCAAATTTACTATCTGCATACTTCAGAGGAATTTCAGAACAGCGATATATGGAATTTAGTATTGTCCCATGTCTTAACATTTTGACCCACTGTGTCCAAACTAAGAATTCTCCGGGGATCAAACTTATACCAAATTAAAGTCCTTCATTAGTGCTTTCCAAATTTACTATCTGCATACTTCAGAGGAATTTCAGAACAGCGATATATGGAATTTAGTATTGTCCCATGTCTTAACATTTTGACCCACTGTGTCCAAACTAAGAATTCTCCGGGGATCAAACTTATACCAAATTAAAGTCCTTCATTAGTGCTTTCCAAATTTACTATCTGCATACTTCAGAGGAATTTCAGAACAGCGATATATGGAATTTAGTATTGTCCCATGTCTTAACATTTTGACCCACTGTGTCCAAACTAAGAATTCTCCGGGGATCAAACTTATACCAGATTAAAGTCTTTCATTAGTGCTTTCCAAGTTTACTATCTGCATACTTCAGAGGAATTTCAGAACAGCGATATATGGAATATTTTATTATCCCATGTCTTAACATTTTGACCCACTGTGCCCAAACTAAGAATTCTCCGGGGATCAAACTTATACCAAATTAAAGTCCTTCATTAGTGCTTTCCAAATTTACTATCTGCATACTTCAGAGGAATTTCAGAACAGCGATATATGGAATTTAGTATTGTCCCATGTCTTAACATTTTGACCCACTGTGTCCAAACTAAGAATTCTCCGGGGATCAAACTTATACCAAATTAAAGTCCTTCATTAGTGCTTTCCAAATTTACTATCTGCATACTTCAGAGGAATTTCAGAACAGCGATATATGGAATTTAGTATTGTCCCATGTCTTAACATTTTGACCCACTGTGTCCAAACTAAGAATTCTCCGGGGATCAAACTTATACCAAATTAAAGTCCTTCATTAGTGCTTTCCAAATTTACTATCTGCATACTTCAGAGGAATTTCAGAACAGCGATATATGGAATTTAGTATTGTCCCATGTCTTAACATTTTGACCCACTGTGTCCAAACTAAGAATTCTCCGGGGATCAAACTTATACCAAATTAAAGTCCTTCATTAGTGCTTTCCAAATTTACTATCTGCATACTTCAGAGGAATTTCAGAACAGCGATATATGGAATTTAGTATTGTCCCATGTCTTAACATTTTGACCCACTGTGTCCAAACTAAGAATTCTCCGGGGATCAAACTTATACCAGATTAAAGTCTTTCATTAGTGCTTTCCAAGTTTACTATCTGCATACTTCAGAGGAATTTCAGAACAGCGATATATGGAATATTTTATTATCCCATGTCTTAACATTTTGACCCACTGTGCCCAAACTAAGAATTCTCCGGGGATCAAACTTATACCAAATTAAAGTCCTTCATTAGTGCTTTCCAAATTTACTATCTGCATACTTCAGAGGAATTTCAGAACAGCGATATATGGAATTTAGTATTGTCCCATGTCTTAACATTTTGACCCACTGTGTCCAAACTAAGAATTCTCCGGGGATCAAACTTATACCAGATTAAAGTCTTTCATTAGTGCTTTCCAAATGTACTATCTGCATACTTCAGAGGAATTTCAGAACAGCGATATATGGAATTTAGTACTGGCTTATAAACAAAACAGTGGGTCAAAATGTTAAGACAGGGGACAATACTAAATTCCATATATCGCTGTTCCGAAATTCCTCTGTTATATGGGGATGGTAAATTTTGAAGGTACTAGTGAAAGGCTTTAATCTGGTATAAGTTTGATCCCCGGAGAATTCTTAGTTTGAGCACAGTGGGTCAAAATGTTAAGACATGGGACAATACTAAATTCCATATATCGCTGTTCTGAAATTCCTCTGAAATATAAGTATGGTAAATTTGGAAAGCACTAATAAGGGGCTTTAATCGGGTGTAAGTCTCGTCCGCCAAGAGTCCTTGGTTTGGACACAGTGAAGAGTTCAAAAGTAGAGTAAAGTGCTTAAAGGGAAACGCTTAAAATTATTGTATTATGAAATTCGTCTGAAACCTAGGAGTAATATAACTCAAAAGAACATGCTCCTACTTATTGCTAGATATTCATTAAATTGGCGAAGAATCCTGGATTTGGGCTCAAAGTCCTTTCTAAAATCATATACATTGAACTAAAATATAATGCTCGTTGGTCAGCTCTTCCAGATTTGTGCCACTAATACTGAAAGCTCGTAATGTTTGTTTATACGATTTATTAGATTTATATTTTTTTATTAATTTAATTCGCCAAAAACTTTGTTTATATCAATATACTTCCCTTTCTGGTACTTTAACAGATACCTGTTATCGTCATAACAGCGCTCTGCTAACGAAAGTGGTTTGTGTCTTTGCTAGTTAAATTCGAATTTATCTTCACGCACATAAATAATTTTCAGAATATTATATTCTTCGACGAATATAACTTTTTCATATGGAGGACGGACTAAGTGGCCAAACGGGGAAAGTTGCGTCAATCATTCTCTCCAATACTTTCAAGAGAAAGGAAGACGAGCTGATTGGTCTATATAGTCCTTAGTTCTTAGTCTCGCCCGTCTTGACAATAAAGACAACCAATACATCCTTTCATTTATCCGCTGCAAGGAGAGTTTAAGACACGCCTCTATATAACCAATAGAAAGCGTCACACGTTTGCAGCATAACCGGAAGAATCCCATCGGGACCGAGAGGCTTAAAGGGCTTGAAGCTATGAATAACCCAAAGCAGCATTGACTCTTCAACACGTCTTTAATCACCACCAAGTGCGGGATATTTGTAAAGGAAATATCTAGGCTGTACCCAGTTGTAGAACAGATCTTCTCACAGTTAGGATTACGAGTTCCCATAAAAATATAGAGATTACATATATAAATTGTGGCTCTGTCTTTCAGGTTAAGAGTGCGCTCAAGAGCCTCTATATTAGGGAGCGGTTCCCTCGACAGCCAAAACAAACTCTGTCTACACTAGTGATCGCTTTATGGTTTAAATCAATTTACCTTTCAATTTCATTTTGTCCGTGGATATTTGTCACGGCGGCTATGTACTTCATAATGATTTTGGAAGCCTCTGTTTTGCCCGCGCCCGACTCTCCTGATATCAATATGCAGGTGTCCTGATGTCGCTGCTTCAATATTCGGTATGCAGCGTCGGCGATGGCGAATATGTGCGGCTGGTTTTCGAATAGTTCTCGCCCCTTGTAGTTTTTTATCGTCTCCGGCCCATAGATATTCATCTGCCTGTATGGATTCATCGAAACGCATACCTCTCCAATGTATGTGTATATGCAACCAGCTTGAAATCTGAAAAGAATCCAAAATAGAGAAGAAAAAAAAACATTAGAAAACCATTTAAAAACATTAAAATCATCGAAATCATTAAACAAATACAAAATTATATGGTTGGATTGGCAAGGCAGGCCAGACGCGGTCCAACAATATCTGTCTGCGCATTGTGTCAATTGGTGGTCTCGTTTCTCGCACAGACATCTATCGAACTCAATTGAAAAGACAATATACCATTCACATTTGAGTAGTTGAGTTAATTGCATTTCAATAACAAATAGAACAGCTAAATGTGTTAACAAAATCATCATCATTCCCAGATTGAAATCATGTGGCGTCAAGTGATCTGCTCTACCCTACCATGTCATTTGTTGGCACTGCGACGTGAAACAATCAAAGTACAAGCACCAAATTAGTGCGTGCATTTTTGTTTATCTAAACATTCAATCGAATGCGTTTTTGTGGCACCGCCTAGGCGGATATATTCCAAAATATTGAGATTGTATTCCTTTGCTAAGAATATTCTTGGGAAGACGTTCTATATAACGGATGGCATTGGCATACACTAGTTCTAAAATCGATATTTTAATGTCATTCATGTCAAAAAATCAAGACTTTTAAATGTGAATCAGGTTGGATTCAGGTTTTTACTTCAAACAGAATTAGTTTTTGTTTTTCACGAACAAATACCACAATATGCCCATATCGCGACCTTAGAACCACACGGTTCTAACTGACAATCTTTGATAAAAACGATCTGAATATTGCATCGTACTAAATTGGGTATCCTCTCTCAATTACTGCTATCGCCATAACGATATCTCTTATGGTTTACGAGAAACCCAATGCAACAAAGTTCTAACTACATACATGTTTTTCTATAATAATTTGGTTAGCAAAGTTCTAATAACCAAATAGAACCTTGTGTTCCAAAACGGCTTGAAAAAAGTTCCAGTTATAACATTGTTTACCAAAATATTGTTGATAGAACTTTGTTGCACAACATTGTTTTGTTGAATTAGTCAATAGAACTTTGTTGATTAACATTGTCGAGTTTTTATTTAGGCCTGTCAGCTACAATTTGAATAAATTGTTACTGGATGTTGTCTGTTTACCAGCAAACCGGCCAGTAAAGCCGCGTACTAATCTAATTTGTTTCGCTGCGAAATGGACCACCAACATACATATCAGTGGTGACGACCATAGTTTTCTCTATTTTTGTTCTTAAATTCTTCCTTCAAATTGAATCTTCCTTCAAATTGATTAGTCGTTGCATTTTTCTTAGGAACATTAAACTGTTGATCAACACATGTTACTGATATTTGTATGTTCCACGCCTATGTTTTCTGACCGCCAGTTCTGTTCGGTTGACATTTGTTAGTTTGTATTTGACAGTTGTGCAGTTTGTATTTGACAGTATTATGGAGCATCTAACGCACCAACAACTTGCTGAAGTTATTAAAACATTTTGTCTAAATAATTGTTCAATTGTAAAAACGCGAAGAATTTTGCGGGACTTTTTGGTTTAAATAATGTGCCGAGCATGTCAAGCATTCTGCGTATAGTAAACAGTTGTGAAACTCTGTATACACTGGGAGATAAAGTGACGTCTGGCCGAACTCGTAGCGTACATACGGCCGAAAATTTTGCTGCAGTGACAGACAATGTTGATGAAACCCCACAGAGAGCAGTTAGACATCGTGCACAAGAATTTCAAATGTCATCGTCAACATTGTCCCAAATGCTCAAAAAAGATTTGAATTTATAATAAACAAAAAAAAAAGGTGTCCCATAACAGCCCATGAAGGGATTGGGAAGAGCTTCTCACAACCACTGAGCTGTGCGCTTTCTACTGTTATACTCACTGATTGGGACCTACAGATTTACACCAGTTCCTGACGGTATTTTGAGAAGCCTTTGCACGGCTAAGTACTCGATAGTGTCGCCGTCACTAAGAGAGGAGACCGTCGTCGAAGGAAATGTAAGGTGGTCTGTGCAGGGATCGTACAAGAGCTGCGCACACTAACCATTGCACCACCGACGGCCATGATTTGTATTTATACCAGTATCAAATGCAACTGGCTAATCAACTGATGGAAAATGGCCTTATGTGCAGACGGGAGTGGAGTGGTTAAAAAAAATTCGCCTAGAACATAAAAAACACTCTGTACTACACGTGCGAAATTATTTCATCGATATTCCGCAGGAATTTTTGTAAAATTTCACGGGCCTAAAATAGTACGGGCCTTAACTAGAGAGCGAGAGATTTAGATTCTTGACAGTTAAATGATGGAGAACTGACCAGTTTTTACTTGAGAAATTTTTGCCAGAGAAGAAATAACATTGAAACATATGTTTTATGTAGAGGTGCGTGCGCCACACAAATTTGCCGTGTCACGCGTGAAATTCTCCTATAATATGTTACCTGGTCTACGGAAGTATCCCTATGATCAGAAACCAACTTTTCGAGAAAACAGCTGTTAAAGATTACGAGTCGCGCTGCGTTCTATCAAACTGCAAGCATAATTTGAAAGAAAATAAATGAACTTAGGAGTTAGGTCTAAAAAGACCGTAATATTTTTTCGTTTCCTAGAAATTAAGTAAACGGAGCTGTGGATTATAAAGTCGTATTTTAGTTAATTTATTTAACAATGTTGTAAAGTTGTACAGTGAATTCTGGTTTCTTTCAAAATTGATCTATGCAACAAAGTTCTAAGTGATCAAATTCAAGTTCTTACAGTTCGACAAGGTTGTAAGTGGCACACAGAACCTTGTGGTACCAAGTTATTGCGCCTAATAAATGATCATCAAAGCTCTAACTGTTTTTTTTTAACACACATTCTAGAAAACTGAAAATTTCATCATGGATATATCTGAGGCATTATTACATTATTTAAATAAATTGCAACAAATTAAATAATATTTGTTGCCAAAATAAAATACCATATCTAAAGAATCATAAACATTCAACCTTAGTTTTCTCCAAGGATACATTGTTGCACTTAGTACCTTGTTGTTCTAAGGTCGCGATATTTATCTGAACATTAGATTTGAAGGTTTAGAATATTTTTTAACTGATTAAAGATTATTTCATAATTAAAGATTATTCAAACTACAATTAAATAATTAATAATAAATTAATTAATTAAATAACCGCCGGTGGTGAAATTCCTATTGTGCGCAACTCTTCCACATGGACCGTCTAGCTCAGTTCTAGTAACATATACGACCTTATCATACAAATCACATTCACTTCACTTGCCATTTTAGACGTCGCATACGAAACAAACTAAGTGCTTTCCGAAAGATGTTCGTTAATCTTGATATATATAATTCTACTGCACGTGTGTTTGTGACTGAACTCCTCCTAAACTTCTGGACCGATTTGAATAAATTTTTTTGTATGCGTTTGGGTGGCGCCCTGGGTGGTTTAGATTTACTATTCGGTCCAATTGGACAAAGGGGCGTGGTACCTCCCATACAAACCATAAATTAAAAATCCATTATTTCTGCTCCTACTAACGGTATTTGAACAAAATTTGCAGGACATCGTCTGCGGGTCAGCTAGTAATTATTTAAAATTATAACAATAACTATTTTAACAAAACTCATTCGTCAGGTTCTTAATTTGGTCAAGAAACAGGTTGCAAATTAGCGTGAATGTGAAAGTGATAAGGCCATTAATATGATTTGGAGGGCAACACTATAAAGATTTTAGTGAGACTAAGGCCTAATTTGTTAGTGGAAAATCATCTTTGATCAACGATCAAACATAATTTAAACTCTGAATTCAGTTTTTAGGTTAATAGCTAATTGCTGTTTAAACAGCCAAAGTTGGGCATTTAAACTATGATCAAGTGACCATATGATTTTGACAGAACACAACAAGAAGAACAAACACAAAGCTTCTTTAATTGCTAATGTGAAATATTATAATCACCATCCTAGTTGAAATAACAATAAAAACGTATCATTTAGCTCGTAGTGCAGTTAGAACTTTATTTCTGCTCAAATATTCTCCAATTTCATTAAATATTTTGGTATTTGATCCCTTCACTGTTGTTTTGCATATGGCGTCGGTTTGATGTATGAATACCGGTTATTTTTCGTAGCATTTGCCACTGTTGCCACATGGTAGTAAGATTATTTGATAAAGCACTGCAAAACTCTTTTCGTATTTAAACCCAGATCAAACATAAATCAAAATCAACTGATTACCAATTTAACTAACCAGTCAAAAATTGGTCCTAAGTTCTTTAAGCTTAAGCATCCAACTTGATTGTATCTAACTACTGACTTTATATTACTAATTTATATATTTTAATTTGAAATACTTACGGCCGACTTTACAAGTCTTCAGTTTACATTTTACTACCACATTATCTGTCAGTTAGCAAATATTGTTAGGGCCACTTTCTAAGTGCCGGTTAGCATAATTTCATTTTCGGAATGTATACAATGTATTCACTGTATCCGGACGCTAACGTTAACAGGAGGTCTAACGCCGGTCAGTAGTTTATCGGAACGATAAATGTAAACAGCTGGCAACTGTTGACAAGAGCTGTTTTGTTTTCATATTGTTATGATTTAAGTATATGGTTTACTAAAATTGACTTGCGCCCTTCCACCAGGTCAACAAGTTACGGTGGCGGTCAACGGTGAAATTTTTTGATTGTTTTCCGCCATAATTTTTTACACTTTGCACAAAAACAATAAAAAAGTAAACAGCTGATATTTTGCAGTGCTGACAACTATAGTCATGCATTTCATTAGAGTTGCGAGCATAAAATATCTAACATCCTGTTAAATTAACCGGAGTATGAGAAAATGGAAAATATTAAAAGGCAGTATATACATAGTTCCGATACATTAAAGTAACGATTAGTAAGCAGACACTTTAACTGGGCATTAAGAAAATGGTCCTCGTATTTTTAAATTTTAATACTTGTATAGTCCCGAAACACTTTTCAAAATGTCGAGTTACAGTCTGTTCACCAAACTTTTCGTCTAAGGCTAGGGCCATACTAGCTCAACGTCGACAACGCGACGGGGGTGCCACTCTAGCGTTTTGTTAACGCGCTTTTTCAAACCGTGATGCTGTTTTTTGTACAGTGGTTTCCAGGAGAGTAGATTGATTATTTTCTTATAGTGTGGTTACAGGCAAATTGCTGGTTTTTGTGCACTTGTGCACGAATACATGAAGTATAATAAGACTAATAGGCAGCATTGCGTACACCCCATAAATACTGCCGGATATTTACTTGGTGAATATTACACCTTGTACCAAATACTTAGGCAGGATGAATTAAAATTTTTTAATTATTTTCGTATGTCTATAACCACTTTTGACGAGTAAATTTAAGTTATTAGTAAATTTATAAAAACTGAAAACACACAATTTAGAGAATCTATTCCCCCTGAAGAAAATGTTGACTATAAACCTCAGGTATGTATTAAAAAGACTTTTTATTTAAGGATATAAATTTAAAAACCGATACATATTTTATTAGAGAAATTGTTTTATCTTGGTACTAAACCACTGTACAAAAATTAATAGAACAGAACCTAAACAAAACAGCACAAGAAACCATTTGTCACAATAAAAACTGATGTGTAAACCACAACATAAATAATAAAATGAGAGACAAACGCTAAATGAGAGAGAGAGGAGCTTTTGAAAACGGCGTTGTAGAAACACGCAGAAATCCTGCGTTAAAAAAACGCCAGTGTGGCCTCTCCCATTTGAGTGCGGGTACTTCTACGAAAGCTCTTACATCTCTAGCTTAAGGCTGATGACAGAGTGAGCGCGACAGGCGTTGCTATGCTTGAAGCTACAACCGCTATTGCTATATCAATCTTTGACGTGTCAGAGTAAGCGCTACATTGTGTGTTTTTTGAGAGAGAATGTGAGCTCTTTAGTGTATTTATTTTGGCGTAGAATACGTCTTACCTTACGGTATAGGGAGTCATGTCAGATTGTTATTGTTGTAATCTTTATTTCATTGATTATGAGGAAACGGCGAGATAACTTTTCTTAAAATTTTTTTTGTAGGTAAATGAAGATGTTATCTTTCGCTTGATATACATTTCATATTGGTTGATATCTTCCTAATATTTAAATTTCTCAAATGAAAATTGTTTAAACACATACACTCAAACATATGTGTGGTGTTTGGTTGAGTGTTTGAGTTTGTAGCGTGAACACAAACTATGCTGCTGTTTCAGTGTGGACACAAACCTTCGGCTGTTGTTTTGATTGATGAAATATTGAAATTTCGTATTTTAAGTGAAACAAAATGTTAAATGTGAATTTGAATTTAACATGGATATATAATTATAAAAAAATTAATTCATACATTTTTATGTTAAATGAAAGTGCTGCCAAGTAAGCAAAATAACAATGCTGCTTGATGCTGTTTGACAGCAGCTGACACTTGACGTTTAGTAAATTAAAATAAAAATTCATTTGCTTATCTTATTTATCATTTATTGTTATACATATGTATATGTTTTCTGTCTTATCGGATGGCGTATTCTACGTTAAACTTAATGGACGTGTCTCTGACACAGCCTGCAGGGACAGTCCGTGGCCGAAGGCCTCGGACAACTGTCTGCTGTTTTTTTCCATTTGTTTATGTTTTGTGTGTCTTATTTTGTAATGAGATGTAGTTTTTTGTTTGAGCTCATTTATTTAACATGGATTCGGACGAAGAATTTTTTATGTCAACCAATACTTATAACGTATTTTTTTTGCCAAAAAGGAAGGAATAATACATGAAATAAATAAAAATAGAGAAAAAGGAGAATTGCATAGCTTATATCATGAGCTGAGGAAACATCCTGAAAATTTTTTTAATTATTCAAGAATGTCAATAGAGACTTTTGACTTTGCTTTTCCATTGTTTTCAACAATTATTCTGTTGTGATAGTTTTTATTTCTTTGGTCCCAGACAACAGGACGGGTAAACACTTCCTTAATAAATGTTTCGGTATCAAAATCCAATTATTTTCACAATTGTTTTAATTTGATTTCACAAACAAAAGGAATAAAAGACGCGTGCGGTTGCAATAGAATATAAACAGCAATGCGAAAAACCGTTTAAAAAACAACGCACGCAAGCAGCCACACATTTGTCCATGCCAAAGTTTTTATTGTAACTCTCTCTCTCTCTGGTTTTACTCTCTCTCACTTCAATATGTCGCTGCTATAAATCATTTCACTACCTGCTTTATAGCGGCCAAGCACTGAAACTATTTTGTAGCTCTGCTCTTAGTCTGACAACATTTGAGCGAGCACATAAGTAAACACAAGCAGAGTTTTGTAGCAAGTTGTAGCGACATATCATAGCAACACCTGTAGCGCTCACTCTGTCATCAGCCTAAGGCTTGGTCTAAGCACTAACGCCAAAAAAAAGATCAACGTCGGCAACGCGATAGGGGTGCCACACTAGCGTTTTGTTGACACGTGTTTTCAAACCGCGATGTTGGTTGTTGTACAGTGGTTTCAAGAACAGTAGATTGATTCTCTTCGTATAGTAATCAAAGCTATTAACAACGCACGATGCTATACACATCCAGGCATTATTTTTTTCACCTTGTCCTCTATACTCTATGGAACTTGAATCCCATAGAAATAGTTTTTTCCCCACCTCACTTATAAGTTCAGCATCCATCTACTGTACAAAAATTAATATAAATAGAACCAAAACAAAACATTACAAGCAACCACTTGTTACAAGAAAAACTAGACTGTAAATTACAACAACAATAATAAAATAATGCTAAATGAGAGTTTATAAAACGTGACTTTTGTAGAAACACAACGCCCTGTTTTTCTATAACGCGGCGTTGCAGTTGATAATGCCGAAATCTTACGTTTAAATAACGCCAGCGTGGCATCTCCTATTTGATTGTGTGTACTTCTACGAAAGCTCTTACAACGTCGCGTTAAAAAACGCTAGTGTGGCGATCAAGATTTATTTGAGTTTTTGTTCTCTTTTCGTCCGGGAGTAAAATCTCATTTTACTCGCTGCCCTTGTGTCACAGCACATTGTTGTCAACAGCGTTGGGAAGCTTCTCGAGACGGGCTGAAAAGCGCTAAATTAAATTTAAATACAACGTGTTGTAATCTGAGTTACAAATTATTGTTATTAAAAACTAAACTAACTACATAATTGTTCTTTTCCAGACATTATTTAAATTTAAATGCAAACAATAGCTTCTACTTAAAATAAAATTCTGAATTCTTTTTTAAAATTTATTTTTAAAATGGATTTTTTGTGTGCATTTTAGTATTAATTTTATAAGTATAAAATGATAAAAGATTTCCACAAAATGGGCCGCCACGATTTTTATTATTTATGTTTGCGGTTTTATAATATTTAAACGCTCTACAGTGTAGTGCACCCAATCGGGAGTTATCCATGACACAGCTGCTCAACTATGCAGAAGAAAAATGATAGAGAATAGAGTGGATAGGCGAAAGAGCGATAAACAACCAGAAGCAACCCATGTAGCAAACTAAGTTTAAATAGTGTTTGATTGATACTAATGACAGCTAAATTAAGTTGTATGTTGTTTGCATCGAACAAAAATACGCATTCCCTTTTATTTCTGTCCGTATTATGTCCAACCAAAGAGTAAATTACAAAAGCAACTCGAACTCGATGAGTCGAGAACGCCATCAACAAGAGAACGTGAAGGGAGGTACAGCGGCTCTTGTCTATTTCAGTACGCTTACAGCAGGTAGAGTCAACAAATTTATTGACTTAAATTTTTCATGTCGTTTCGATGAAGAACTGTGAAATTTAAACGTATTTTGGACTTTTTTTGTTATATTTTATTGTTACAATATATCTGTGGTGTATTTTAAAAAAATGTTAACGCACTAAACGAAATGCCGTAGCTTTTTCCAGTTGGTTGATTTGAACTATTACCTCTATCTGGTATTATTAAATCTATACTTTCCAACATGCAACGTCCATATGCAACCATACCATACTTCGTAAATTTACTGATACAACTGGCTAGCCTATACGTCATTACTCTATGCATTTAATCTGCCAGCATGTGTCTGTGGAACCAAAAAAGGAACAGTCTTAATGAAAATATAAAATATATTCAAACAGACGAATTGAACTAGATTTATGTGATTATTCTACATCTAGTTCTAAATTGATTCGTTGGATATCTAATCTCTTTCTTTTATTTAATGAACTACATTCATGGACACGATTCTTCATCAAAAACATTTTGGCAACTACTGAAGGTAGAAAGTAAACAGAGTCAACCAATATTCAAAAATGTTATGGTTGCCTTCAAATTTCAGCAAACCTACCACAGAATATATCATACATAAGTGAAAATCAAGCTTGCTTCTGAGCGAAATATATTTTTATCGAAAATCACTTTTTATTTTGTCACGTACATACAAATTGCTCTTGTACATGAGACGTGGGATCGATCACTGCGCTGACCACCTTACATTTCTTTCGGCGGCGGTCACCTCGCATAGTGACGGCGATACTATCGAGTACTTAGCCATGAAAAAGCTTCTCAAAATACCCTTCGGAACTGGTGTAAAAACTTTAGGTTCCAATCAGTGAGTGTAAAACTAGAAAGCGCACAGATCACTGGTTGTGAGAATCCCCAATCCCTTCATGGGAAATCATTGTTTGGTGTTTGTCTGGCAGAATATAGTTTCTCTAGATAGAAGTTGTTGTACTGAACTCGAAGAGTTTCTGCTTAGTTTCAATTAAATTAAAGTTTGAATTTCCAACCATTGCGTTGGTATTTACCATGGCGATGCAGACCTAATTTTGCTGAAAAATGGCGTAAGACATATAAAATAAGTAAATATATTTGTGTAACACCCTAACAAAATGTGAGAAACAAACGTGGTGAACATCTCATAATTTTATATTTTAAAACTGATAAAAACAGAATCAGAATTATGTAGGAAAAATCAACGTTTTTAAAATGACAATGAATTTCTCTTATTCATGGAATTCTCGTATAAATAATTTATTTCGAAGTAATATTCACATCGCACGCTGAACAATTGCCCACTGTAATATAATGTAGGAACCATGTATATGTTAGGAACATTCATATGCTTAAGTCCAAGCATTGTTTTCAGGAATTGATGATCAGCTGCTTTTTTGTTTCTTTGTAGTCTGTCACGTTTTAAAACCACAAATAAAACCACATTTGGATCACAAAATACATTTATTATAACATATTAATCATTGTGTCAACATGTAATATCGAATAGCAAACACAATGTGTTTGGACACAAGTATACTTACTATATTTGCGTCAAGAAACAAACACGTTATATTTCCCTCCAAACAACAAACAAATACAGATTTTTCAGCGTTCGGGTAACGTACAATTTTTCAAAGTAAATGAATATACTTATATACATATTTTTTATACTTCGCCAGCCTTAGAGGAACAATCAATACCTATCGAAGACCTGATTTCTGGCACATTTGACTTCCCACCTGCGGTGCAAAATTTCATTTATATAGCATCTTGGAAAAAATATTTCTGGTGTAAATGGTGGGGAAAAATATGTATTAAATTTTCAAGTGTAGTTTTTCCCCCTAATTATCATTTAAGTACGCGTCTTTTGAGACCCTCTTACATTTCAAATTCCAAAAAAGCAAGCAAGCGGTCATGCGACTTATAAAAATGCAGAATATAAGTGAAAACGACATAAGAACACTTAGGGTGAAATTAAGTTAAGGAATATTAACTAAAGTCCAGAATGGTTGGTCCCTCCAAAATAAAATACAAAAACGATGTACAAGCAGACAGTCAAAATTTCTCTTGTCTCAAATGCCAACAAACACAACGAGTGAAACCCTAGTCATCATAGAGTAATCTCAGACTAGAGAGAATATTTGGCTCATCTGACGTTTCCTTTCCCACTCTTCGTGATGCGATCGGTGTGATAGAGAGATGTTTAACGAAAAGTGATATACACCAGATGGAATTACAATAACTTCTTGCTTTAATTTTTCATGTCATTTTGGCGAAAAACTCTGAAATTTAAATGTGTTTTAAACTTTTTTATTGACTGTTATTGTTAGCATACATTTGTGTTGTATTTAACACAATAATTTTAACACACAAAACGAAATGCCGTTGTTGTTATTTTGTTCGTTGTTTTGAACCACTGCCTCTATCTGGTATTAGTAAAGCAATTCTTTTCAACATCGAACGTAACTATCACACCAGGCCACATGTCATAAATTTGATGGGAGAACTAGTAGATCTACTATAAGTATTAATCTATGCTAGTCATTCTCTGTTTTCTCTCTTACTCTCTGCATTGAATATTTCAATACACGAACAGCTTTTTGATAGTGTTATTGTATATAACTACATATATAAATTCCAGCCATGTAGAAGTAAAATTACATAAACTATTTAAAAAGTATGAAATAATCAAGATATGACGCGTGAGAGAAATGCCTTTGAGTGCATTTCTAGCATTTTTTGGTTCTCTTTTACCAGGGTTGCCAAATTGCGCACATCTTCTGGTCGTTTAATTCTAGATCGTCTTTGTAAAATATTCTGTTTTTATCCCCGAAAATGCTTTAATGGATATATTGCTCTACGGCATTGCCGTTTGGTGGCCAGTACTCAAAAAATTCACTCAGCTGACTGAAGTCCACAGAATGGAAATCGTGTGTATCACGAATGCCCTTTGCAAAAGCCCTACCGTGGGTTTGGGGGGGTTATCATCCACCTGTTACCACTAGATTTGGTGAGAAGCCAAATGGCTGCAACGTCGGAATTTGAGGCAATCAACAATAGAAGTCGATTACATGATACCCAATTCTGCCTCTGTGAAAAACCTCACCACTAATATCCAGGACTGCAAGGAACACATTTCAGGTTATACAAGGTTTGTTATTTTAATTTTTTTCTTAGAATAACGTATTCAACCCCCTTGTGGTTGTTTATTGGAGTGTAAGCCGTAAAATATACCAGGATCCCGAAAAATCCCGAAAAATTGTTAATCAGTCTCGTTTAGCATCCCTAATATACACACATACAGTGGCGTGCAGAAATGAGTACATAAATAAATTAAAAATCAAAAAAAAAAATTAAAAAAAATCAATTTTAAACGAATAAAATGAGCAATACGAGTAATAAAGAAAATCAAAATAATTTTTTTTTTAAATTCTGAATAAAACAACACAAAGTTCAAAACAAATGGCAACAAATTCAGAGAGATAAACAACATAACAACAATAACTCGCTTGTACTCAATTTTGCACATTTTACTCAGGATAAAACCAAAATTTTCCACATTTTACTCAGGATAAAACCAAAATATACTTTAGATTAGTATTTTTTGCATTTGTCTATGATCAGTAATGCAAATTTAGGTTTAGGAAGACGTGGGTAGTAAGTAGAGTTGGGAATTTTAGTTCATTCAAGTGAGCGCTCTTTTTGGTTCAGCTCAACAGAATGAACTAGTTCATTCATTTAGTTCACTAGTTCATTCATTTAGTTCACTAGTTCATTTTAGTTCATTGTATCTTTTCAGCTTAACAATTCATTTGAGCTGTGAACTAAAGTGTTCATTTCAATTCAACTTGTAGTTTTAGGTCAATCGAAGCGAATAATCGTCAAAATGGTCTGATTTTTGCAGATTTCTAAACTGTTTTTGATACTGTGATATTTTTTTATACTAAATTGCCCTATTAAAGGCATTGGTTGATATAAACCCACGAGGAGATAATAATTGAGATCGGCTTAAAGATTGGCTATTGCGTTTCCGAAATATTTATACTTTTGGAACAAAAGTTATATTTTTATAGTTTTGGAACAAAAGTTATATTTTTATATTTTTGGAACAAAAGTGGTGTAGTTTTTGTGTAGAGGCCTCTTGGAATGATGGATATGTATTCCAGAAAGATTGAAACATTAGACACCTCCGTGCAAATTCAGAGAGACAAAGAGAATATAAACTAGAAAATGGCAGAGAGAACAGCACAACTGAAATACAGGTGCTGAAACAAGTGAACTACTGAAACAAAAGAGCGGAACAGTGTGAACTAGTTCATCTAGTTCACAAGAGTGAATCGTTCAATTGAACTAGGTCGTTCGTGAACTACACAACTCTAGTAGTAAGAATTAAAGCTTCATTTCAAGTGCACCGTAATAATATTGAAACTTATCGCGCGATGTGGGGGATAATATAGTTTCCATAGCTAATAATGGGTCTTGATCTCGTTAAATATCCAAGAAACTAAATATGAGTCAATCTGGGTCATTCGCGTCCAAAATAGACTAACTGCTTCCAAAGAACAAACCAGAAGCAGCTGCAAACTGTTGACGCACGCCTCATGATGTAAGAAATGAAGCAGAACAAGTCCGTAACACCGAAAAACAGATCGATAAATACCAAAGAAGATAAAGGCAACACTAAGCTGCAGTATTACGTTGCAATACATTGTGTAAAGTTCTGTGATATTAGTATTAAAGTTTAAATCGACTTTTGTTTTCAAATTCTCTAATTAATTGTTTCATTTATAGAATGAATCTTGAAGTCTATTTTTTTAATAATAATATAGTGATTATAGCTGTGATGTAATAAAAAAAAAAAAAATGGTTTCCCATTACATCCCATGAAGGGACCGGGGAGAACTTCTCACAATCACTGAGCTGTGTGCTTTCCAGTTTTCACTCACTGATTGGGACCTACAGTTTTACACCGATTCCGAACGGTATTTTGAGAAGCTTTTTCATGGCTATATACTCGATAGTGTCGCCGTCACTATGCGAGGTGACCGCCGCCGAAAGAAATTTGAAGGTGGTCAGAGCAGGGTTCGAACCCAAGATCTCATGTACAAGAGCCGCGCACACTAACCATTACTAATCGTAAATTTAAACGCAATACTAGTTAATAAGACCTTAAAGTAACGAAGGGACAAAATGAGAATAATATTTTGTTTGTAAACAGCAATTTCAATAAATAAATTTCTCCGGAAGATGTTGGAAAAAAGCCAACGAAACGTCGAGAAAAAAGATGAAATATATTAGTTTTATTTGCATCTAAGAAACTCCTGACGAAAATTAACCCGATAAAATAAATATCTCGAAAAATACTTTGTTGCCAAAAATAAGCAAGACGAGCGCTCCATAACATTGGAGATATTTCAGCTGTTAAAAATCCAATGAGTGTTCGAACTCACGTGCGATGTGTTAACACATTTTTGTTGCACGCTACCTGTTCGATTTCTATGAATACATTAGTAAATGTTACATTGGAAAATAAAAAACAGCGTTCAATCATATGACGACGTTACATTTAAATACTATTAATACTTAAAATTATTTAAAGACCAGTGCAAGCACATGTGTCATTATTTTCTTACTTAATACTTTTTGTTTTATTCCCACAAAAAACAAAGAGAATGCAAAGCAACAGACACATGTACATACATACATTGTTATGTTCGTACTTACGCTACACAAGTTCACACAATTTTCGTTGCTCTCTGCTATCTCATTTTAATATACGAATAACCACGTCATTATACTCTTTGCTCTGAGAGTGCTCCGCAGCCACACAATACACCAATTCGCTGCCGCTACATCAGTGTGTGTGTTTTTTTCGCAGTTTGACAATCTGTTTTTCGCAGTCGGACAAATCTGTGTTCTATATAGGGGTGGGTCACCCTTATCATTTAGGGCTATGCAAAATAGATGTTGGCCGATTCTGAGACCTACCCGATATGCACACAAAATTTCATACAAATCGGTCCAGCTGTTTCGGAGGAGTTTAACGGCAAACAATGTGTGATCTGTGTGAGCGCAGTCGGACAAACTGTGTTTGGATGTATTCACTTTGTGAATTTAGGCCGTACCAGCGCCTATAGCTGTTAACAGCATTGCCCGAAAAGAACCAAAAGGCGCGAATGAAGTCTGCAAAATGGCATAAAAATTGGACGCTAGGTGACTGGAAATACATTATCTGGTCAGATGAATCAAAATTTTACCGTTTCTAATTGGACGGTAAGCGGAATTGCTTACGTCGCCCTGGTGATACCATTCAATGCCACCATGTTAAATAAACAGTGAAGCATGGTGGTGGAAACATCATGGTTTGTGGCTGCTTCGGAATTTTTGGTATAATGGAGAAGGAAGACTCATCATCTTCCCGAGTTTGTTGATCAGAGTGCCTATCCTGAAGTGAGAAAATAGTGCAAAAATGACTGAGTGAGCAAAATTTTGAAGTCATGAATTGGCCATCGCAAAGCCCCGACCTCAACCCGATTGAGAATTTATGGTCAATCGTGGGAAGACCATTGGGACTGTACTAATTAGCTGCATTAAACCTAGAATAGTTGCGGCAGCGAGTACAGCTGGAGTGGCACAATATACCAAATGAAATTGTACAGGAATTGGTTGGGAGTATGCCTAAACGTATCAATATAGTAATAACAATTAAAGGGCTATGGACGAAGTACTAAAAAATGTTCCACTGACACCGGTATTGAAAAATGCAAAATTGAGTATAAGATGCGAGTTATTTTATTTTTATTTTATTATCCGCGTCAAGAGCAGGATTGGTCAAGCACTTTCGTTGCTTACAGACCAGGACTGATTTTCAGAGTTGTGTCCTTTATTATTGTTGTTTGTTTAGATTACTGTTTTGAGGTTAATTAAGAAGACATGATAGTGTCCGCAATTTTTCATAAATTTTATCATATCCTCCAGAAGTGAAGGAGTATTGATAGCATGTTTTAGAAATGTGTGTAAATAAAGATCGAAAAGTTATTTCTTTGATTTGTGAAATTTGGACAGTTGAAAATTGGGTGGTGCTCGTCTTCCAGAGTATTGCAAGTGTCACAGAGGTTGCTAGTTTCAACGCCAATCATGTGTAAGTATTTATTTGAGAAACTCTGTCCCGTTAACAGTCTATTTATAGTCTTTATATTTGCAGGTTGTAGTTTGGAATATTTGTACCATGGACATCGCGGCGGTGATGGTAAACAGTTGAAAAAGTAAGTGCCCTTTGATTGAGATATTTCCTTGTACTTGTCTCTCTATTCGTCCCATAGTGCATGATGTATGACTTTTTCAGCATCTGTGACAGAGTACTTGTTTTCGATGATATATCCTACATTTGAGGCCTGTTTAGCATAATGAGTGCCAGTTCATTTTCGGGAATACCTGTTTCTGACGGAATCCAAATTAAGGTGAGTGCAGATATTTGTGAAGATTCTATTTTTCGTCGTAGGTCGTGCCATATTATTGTGAAGAAGTTGACATGAGTTTTTGCTGTCCGTGAACCGAGTCACCGGTTAATGACGACACCTTTTTGGGTATTTTAAAAAGAAAGTTGAAGTTTGATGATATGTTGCAGACAGCACATCCTGTGCTTTCCGTGGTTATGGATGCATCTGTTGCCCATATGGAAAACCCTTTTGATTTTAGCTCATTCACTTTCTGTCAGCATATGGCAAGTATTGCGTCTTTGGGCATTGTGTGCTTAGTAGTATTAAATAAATTTAGAAGTATTTCAATTTTGTAGGTGGCGTGAGTCGTGGTGCTTATCTCTAGGTTGTCTAGGACATTTTTAAATTTTAGGTATACAAAGCCGCGGCTTGTTTTCTTTATGGGCATGTTTTTTTATCTCTCTGAATTTGTTGCTTTTTGTTTTGAACTTTCTGTTGTTTTATTCAGAATTGAAAAAGGAATAAAGGAAAAACAGTTATTTTGATTTTCTTTATTATTACACATTTTATTCGGTTAGAAATGGAAAAATTTAAATATGCACTCATTTATGCACGCCACTGTATATTACTTTTAGAGTTTTGAGAAAAAAAACATGCATTTGCATGTAAATCCCAACCTTAGTAATAATAAAAATAGGTGTCAATTTACCTTGTGTGGTCAGTGAACACATACACAATTTTCAAAATACTTAATCTTCGTTCATAGTTCACTTAGCAACAAAACTGTCACATAATAGCGAGAATGTCAAAATTCAAAAAAATAATGTTAAAATTCTCTTGTATACAAAATGCGCTAAAGGGATGAATAAAAACACAAAAATCGGGCATATTACGCGATTTTCCAAAAAAGCGCCAAGGATTTTTTTTCGCTGTATGAAAGAATTATATACAAAAGAATAAATGAATTTATTACAATAAAATAACCTGTTATTAGATGAACAATTTGGATTTAAAAGACAACACAGTGTGAACAGGATTAAGAATATGGTTAATGAAAATAAACGTAAAAAACTGTCTACCGGGCTTATTCTACTAGGTGTTGAAAAAGATTTTGACACAATTTGGCAAAAAGGCATGGTTTACAAAATGATCAACTGGAAATCCCAAAATACTTATGCAAATTAACATTAGATTTTCTAGAGGAAAGGCAATTTGTGGTTTCCTGAACCAAAATCGATAATAGCATGACTACCACAGTGATCCGTACTTTCATCGCTGTTATACTCCTTGTACACCTCTGACCTTTCAGCGCAACGTGATGTTAAAACTGCCTTCTATGCCGATGACACTGCCTTAATTACACCGGGAAAACTCACTTCAGCGCTTCTTAAAAAGATGGAGAAAAGCCTTACAGGATGTCAGAAATATTTTCATAAATGGAACATAAAAATGAACGCAGCCAAGACTCAAGCTATCATTATCCCGTTCAATAAGTCCCCCAAACGTCTCCCTAATAGAAACATAAAATTTCGGAATGATGTGATCCCAATACTTAACGAAGTAAAATATCTTGGTGTTCGGCTCGACAAAAAGCTTAACTTCGGCAAACACATCGAGGAGACTGCAAAAAAAATGCTCTAAAATATTGAAATCCCTATGGCCAGTAATAAATCATCGTTCTTCCCTTAACTTAAGAAACAAAAACCTAATATACAAAGCAGTGATACGTCCAACATTGACATTTGCTTGCCCTATCTGGTACAAAGCCGCAAAAACACATATCAAAAAGTTACAAATCATCCAGAATAACAGCCCTATTCTGGCAGGGTTACAAAAGTCACCACGGTTACTATTTGACAGCAATGTGACAATTGTCACTAATTGGTATTCTGACACATTTTTCTGGTGACAAAAGTAACAAAAACTGTTACCTGCCAAAGATGAGGTAACAGCGCGTGACGGCTGTTTTATTTGCCGGAAAGTTGATACAGAAACATGTTATAAATTCTGCAAGTAAACAATAAAACTGTATACGGGAAAAATAATAATATAAAATAATATATTTTGTACCAAAACGACAAGAGGGTATAATTAAATGAAGGAAGGCATTTTTTTACTTTGTCCTATGGAAATGGAGCAGAAAGAACTAGAGTTTGTGTTAGAAAGATTGAAAAACCGCGAAAAGTATTACAAAATAAATATCTCCGGTATTTCAAGGGATATTGAGTAATATACCTTTAAAAAAAGGCTAAGGTCTTGTGTATTATTGGAACCTGCCAAAAATGAGTATAATAGGGAATTATTTTGAAAAAAAATTAATTTTTAGCAGAAAAGTGAGGTTATAAAACGTTCTTTTAATTACCTTCCCTATGGGCTAATAAAAAATAAATATGTTTATGCACTGATTTATAGAGCTTAGAAAGACCTTTGTAATGATTCCCATTTCAACCAGATCGGATTATAAATCCCGGAGATACGAACGATTATATACTCAAACTTTAAAGGCCCATATCTCAAGAAGTTGGACCGACCGCGGGGGAAAAACCACTTTTTGAACTCAGCGCAGAAGCTTTTGTCGGTGGTGAAATTTTGATGTAGATCAGAGAGTTGGCGCTAAAGTAAAGTTATTCTTCTAATTGGCGCGGTTGCACAGGTGTATTCTTTCCGCTTAGCATCTCTGTATGTTCCTTGAGGCAGGCAATATAGCATTCCAGCTGTGCCTTTGCGGTGCGCTCAAATTCCCAAAATAATAATGTATTAATTTTAATTCAATAAAACATAAATATATTAAATACTCACTTTTCCTTTTTTACCGCGTTTATTTTGTGCAGAAAACCATATGTTTTTGTTTTGTTGTCCCTGCTTTTGACAACCTGTTATTGTGAGGTGAATTATTTGTTACGAGGTGAATTTTTCGTTGTCACCGTTTTGCCAGAATAACAGATACAAACAATGGTGACAACTTTGTAACAAATTTGTGGTTACAATTTGATTGTTACCACATACACAGAATAGTGGTGTTAATGTCTCAAAATAATTTATAATATGCGTTGGAGATATCCGACAAACCTCCTTCATAGTAAGAGTGGATACGAGAGAATCCATGATAAAGCCAAAGTTACTTTACTATAAATTGGAATTCTCCTTATCCACTGATAAGGGAATGTACAGAATTATAATTATAAGTAATATTTATTTACCCATTAAATTACCAAATGAAAACTTTTGTATAATAAAGTGCTTTCTTTAACGTAGACATCTTTATACTCTCTTGCTTTTCTTAAATATTTGAATTTTCCTTTTAAATGTAAACTTTAATAAAGGTTTGTCCTAATTTTCCTTTGTAACAAGTCACAGATAAACTAACTCTACGTAAATTAAATAACATAAAATAAAAACCTCATTTGTAGTAATATCTGAGATAAAATCTCAAACTATGTAAATATGTTAAAATACAAATGTTAATAAAGATGAATTTATAAATTGAAAAAATTTAAATTGGCACCACAGCCTATAGAGTCTACAGAATCGATTGCCTAAAAAATTTAAATAATTTGGTTGCTGTTTTTTTTTGTAGGAGGCACTCTAATAGACAATGTATCTCGATGTAACTAGTACGTGCAATATGGTCTGGTTTGTTATTTGTTTACATCTAGTCCATTCGCCACCACTCTCTCAACAGAGCAGAACAGAATGAGGTGAAAAGAAAAGTGAAATTATTAACACATCCAATCAATTGCCAAGCGGACGTCTTCTCGTTGTTGGCATTTCACGTGTTTCGTAACACACGATGAGCTCATAAACTGTGCATCAGGTTAACTGACCTATGTATGTATACAATATCCAGTTACTCCCATCCATCCGTACTCGTACATGTCTGTTTGTTGGTTTGTATGGACATAAGCGAGCTTAGCTGCACTCGCTGTCTTGCAATCGCTTTTATTTTATGCCATCAGCCATCACATTGCACCCGACGCATTTAAACACGATGATGTGTTACTGATATGCGTGGTGTGGGGAGACGTCCAGACCCGACTCGACGCTTGAACGGCGGTCGAAGAGTTCGACTGCAGACGTCTGTTTATTTTACTTGAAATGCTTCATTAGTCTTTATTATGATCAAAGTGCGAAGTGCGATTTATTTACAACACAAACAGGTAATCACGTTGTTGTTCTCAGTGCAGAAGACATGTAATATTACATAGAATATGGGTTCAATTGGATCTGGAATCGACATATGTATCTGTTTTAAAAATATACCTTTTCGACGGAATAAAATACAGTCTACTGCAATACATAGGTAGGTATTCATTTGTGAACCAGATGAAATCACAGAGTGAAAATTGATATAGAAGTTATAAAAGAAAGAAGCGCAAATGGTTTAGGGAGAATACATACATTAGTGAAATCAAAAAACCGAGTTTTTAAATTTTGCAATTTTTGCGAACCCGGGTTTCGGCGTAACCGACGATACACCCGAAAAAATATCTCTCAAATTTGAATATGATTCACAAATTTAAATGATTCGAATGTGAAGTTCGATTAAAATTTCAAATTGTTTATTAAAGTTGAATATTTGGTTTTTTAGACACTTTAACAATTATGAAGCAAACAACAATTGTTTTCGGACGAAATAACTTTGGCATAACAACCCTGTAATTGAATTTGTTAACGAAACTTACGAAAAGAGCTGAGTACCAAGCAAATGAGTGAAATTATCGCTTCTACACGTATGTACTTTTTATGGCACCGAAGATTTCATTAGAACTGACTACGGGGCTTATTTACTTTATATTCCTGTTCCACCTACCGGTGTATCGAGTGAGCAAATGTTTACTCATGCTGGAAGACTATACTCAGCCGGAGGATCTAGTCTAAGGCCTAATTTTTGAGTGGTTATTTAAATTCGTGATCAGTTGATTTAGATTTACATACATACATATGTTTGATCTGACTTTAAATATGAAAAGAGGTTTTCAGCTCTTTGTCAAATAATCGTACAGCTTATATGGCAACAGTGGCACATGGCACGAAAAATAACTGGTATATAACTGCTAAGTGGCCGTCGGTGGTGCATTGGGTAGTGATTAAAATTTCTTTCGGCGGCGGTCACCTCGCATTGTGACGGCGACACTATTGAGTACTTAGCCATGCAAAAGCTTCTCAAAATACCGTTCGGAATCTGTGTAAAACTGTAGGTCCCAATCAGTGAGTATAAAACTAGGAAGCGCACAGGTCACTGGTTGTGAGGAGCTGTCCCCAATTCCTTCATGAGATGTGATGGTATACCCTGTATGTATGTACACATATGTATAACTGACAATCGTTACCTTGCGTCAAACTGACGCCATTTGCAAAAGAAAATTAAAGTGATAAAATACAAAATATTTAACGAAATTTTAAAATATTTGTGGAGAAATTAAGCTCTAACTGCGCTACGAGTTAAATGTTACGATTTTATCCTAATTTCAACTAGGATGGAGATTTTAATTTTTCCCATTAAAAAATAAAGAAGCTTTGTGCTTGTTCGTTTTTTTTGTTTTCTGTCAAAATCATATGGTCACTTGATCATAGTTTAAATGCCCAACTTTGGCTGGTTAAACAGCGATCAACTAACAACCTAAAGAATTAATTTAGAGTTTAAATTATAGGTGACCAAAAATGATTTTCCACTCAAAAATTGGGCCTAAAATAATTTGTTTTATCAATTGCTCGAAATTATGACAGATTATAATTTTGTTTTGTATTTCTTATTGCTCAAAGCAACGGAAAATACTTGGGCGTAAAACGAATCTGAAGTAATTAAGAAAAGTAAAACATATTATATGTCCGTTTGGGTGTTCCTCATATGGCTTTTTTGAATTTTCATTAAAAATTGTACTTACTATCTTCTTCGTGGGACCTCGGGTTTGTTTTTTTTATCTCCAATATTAATTACAAACGTGTGTGTATATTTAACATTAATAAATTGACATTTGACTCTGCCACAAAAAGGTAAAAATTCACATTTGCCTTCAAAATGAGTGGTTTACGGTTGTGTATCTGTTATAGGTACAGCGGGATAATTAATTAATTATTTCTCTTAAATTTTTTTTTTATTTGAATTTTTATGACCGATTTATGTTAGTTTTTGGTTAATGTATGACAAATTCATACTACAAGCTTACAAGGTCATGAACATTTTTCTAATTGAAAATTGGTTAGTTTTTGTTGGAAATAATAGACAATTCAATTCAACACACACTCACTGGCATGACTAGTTTCGAACTCCGTGACAAGTTTATCATCAGATGCCTAACTACTGTGCCTGAATTGATACCATCGGTTGATCATCAATCGTGTATATACAAACTGAATTATGCAATTCACATGTGCGAATTAGTATCGATCGAAGATCCCTAAGTATCAACATACACTGTAAGGCCTATAATTCCAACAACAAGAACAAACAGAATTTGTCCACCATGTTCTACTTTTTCCTCATGCGTTCTCGCATCGTTGCAGTGCTTTGATATGAGTTGTAATATATATCACAGAGTTGTATTTTTCCGTGCGTGGTTTAGCATTTTTGATGACCGGGCTAGTGTCAGTTACGTTTATTTCAATTCGGTAATACACCGAATTATACTGTAAAGGTGTTTTCTATATAACCTATAAGTTCCGAGATAATCGGCGTGCAAGTAGGAACTTTTCCACAAAATTATAAATAGAAAAGTCAACATTTTATTTATCAAGGCTCGGTATCTCTATAACCAGTGGTGCGATTCACAACAGTGTTTTAACGACAATCGAGTCGATAAGTCAACGTAACAATAAAGTCAACGAGTTTCCTAGTTTGCCGACATTTTTTTACGATAGTCGCTATACCTCATCAGCTGTGAAGTCAGCGATTCGATTATAGCAAACATAAATTTTGTTTAAATGCAACTGGCGGGCCGACAACCGAAAAAAATTACTAAAATATACGAAATTGAAGAAAAATATAAGTAAACAGCAAATAACCTTAATTTGAATAAATACACACTTGTCTGTTCTTAGGTTTCCTCAGGTGAATCCGGTTTTTGTATCCTATATTTTTCTTTCATTTCGGATTTTTTTTAAAAGGCGTTGTTGGCTGCCGACCTGGTGAGTGCACTTTTGCCCGAGAAGATTCTATTTTAAAAACGTTATAAACTTCAATTATATAACTAGTTAACATTACATACAATACAAAATAAAATTATAATACATACAATCTGCGTGAAGATAAATTCGAATTTAACTAGCAAAGACACAAACCACTTTGATTACCACAGCGCTATTATTACGTTAACAGGTATCGGTTAAAGTACTAGAAAGGCAAGTATGTATATTGAAATAAACAATGTTTTTGGCGAATTAAATTAATCAAAAAATACAAAACTGACAAATCGTATAAAAAACATTACGAGCTTTCAGTATTAGTGGCACAAATCTTGAACAACTTACCAGCAAACATTTGTTCTTTTGGGTTATATTACTCCGAGGTTTCGGGCGAATTTCAGAATACAGTAATTTTAGACGTTTTCCTTTAAGCACTTTACACTACTTTTGAACAGTTCATTGTGTCCCATCCAATGACCCTTGGCGGACAAGACTTACACCAGATTAAAGCTCCTTGTTAGTGCTTCCCAAATTTACAACCCTTATATTAGAGGAATTTGAGAACAGCGATATTTGGAATTTAGTAATGTCCCATATCTTAACATTTTGACCCACTGTGCCCAAACTAAGAATTCTACGCGGATCAAACTTATACCGGATTAAAGTCTTTCATTAGTATTTTCCAAATTTACTACCCCCACATTTCAGAGGAATTTCAGAAAGAAAAATATGGAATTTAGTATTGTCCCATCTCTTAAGATTTTGACCCACTGTGCCCAAACTAAGAATTCTACGCGGATCAAACTTATACCGGATTAAAGTCCTTCACTAGCACTTTTCAAATTTACTATCCACATATTTCAGAGAAATTTCAGAACAGCGACATATGGAATTTTACGAAGTATTGATTTTTCGAGCAAACCGAAAACCGGTTATTCAAAAAGTTCGTTTTTTGAACACTAATTACACTGTGAGACAAAATTAGATTTTTTCAAAATGATGGGGCTCTGTCAAAGGATTCAGGTGGAAAGGTCTAAAAAAATATACGTGTATCGGCGTTTTGCCAGATCTGATCAGATTTTTTTTTAGCGCGGGTCAAAGTTTCCCCCCCTCAGAACTTTCCTGCAAAATATCGGCCTTCAAAATTGTGTGTTCCTTACTTCTGACGTACAAAATATGTTCAGAAGTTTTATAGAAATAATTCACATAAACATTTATGTGGAACAAATTAACCCTCTAACTGTCACGTATGACCATAATTTTTATTTTTTTTTTGAAAAGTCGCAAAAAACTGCTCCAAAATGACGGGGGACGTGGTCAAAATGTTCTACAAAAATTATCGCCATAAAATTTCACTGTATTTGTCCGAACACGCCAAAACACTAATCTTAGCCCAAGGGTTCTTAGCCAAAGTTTACAGACATTTAATTAGTAAAAAGTAGAACCATTTAAGCACGAATTGTTTATCAATCTATTTTTCTTTGCGTTAATTTATATGAACTTTTTATTACGTACATTATTTTTGTTTGTGTAACTTCAGAAAATTTTGAAAAAGGAGGGAAAATTTGTTTGAACATTTTTAAATTGACATAATTTTTTCACAATTGTTATTTTGATTTAATTGTTAAATATTGTTTATATCTCTATCTCCTGATGATGCTACACAATGGAGTAGCGAAATATCGGGGAAAATAAATACAACAGCAAATCTGACCTCAAGCTCGAAGAATATTGATTATTTGTTGATAAAGAAAAGGTCGAACAACAGAATAAAAATATATATCATATTAAAATTTGGAATGCGTGTTTAATATAAATTTCAAAAGTTTCATTCAAAATTGCACTAAAATGATTTAAAATCGAAAATCATATTCAAATCTGAAAAGGATTTTCATGTATGAAAATCTTATTAAGTGTAAAACATTTAGTTATCAAATAATTTTAATTTTTAAATTTGATAAAAGAAAAAACGCGAAAGGAACTTCGTTCCAATAACATAAATTTATTCCGACAATATAGTGGCTGAAGCAGGAGAGTCTGTATCATCACCTTGAGCAGATAAACAGGAGCATAAACCAACGAGGTGCTGGAGCAGGAACACCATAACATGAAGAGCAGGAACATGAGGAACAGGAAATTTAAGAGCAGGAACAGGAACATGAATCTGGCCTTAGTCGCTACAATGAGGATGACCATGAAAAAATAAATGGTTTCCCATTACATCCCATGAAGGAATCGGGGCGAGCTTCTCACAACCAATGATCTGTGCGCTTTCTAGTTTTATACTCACTGATGGACTGACGATGGACATATGTATACATAGGCACATTCAATCATGTTAAAGTTTTGGAATGAATTACATCTGCAACAAAAATATCAAGAAAGTTTTCAATGCAGAACAGGATTTTACGTTTTTCAATCGCAAATGGTTTAATCTTCATTGTCCCTTCAGAATTTGTTTCGATATTCCGCTACTCCATTGGGTAGCAGTCTGATGATAGCGAAATATCGAAAATAACATGCAACACTGACATCAAGCTCGAAAAATTACATACATACATTTGTATATATATAAGTAAAGGGTTTTCCAATTTGAGAGTTATGATTTGTTTAAAAAAAAAACACTCTAATTGTTAAGGAAATTCAAATGCTGTTTATTTAATATGAAGTACAATCGATACAATTAAGTTCTGAGTAAAACGTCTTTCAAATGGCCTCCACGTCTTCTTTTGCTGGAACGAATTCGATGAACCCAACACTTTATCCACTAACTTAAGTCGTATGTCATGAATAGCTCGTTTAATATTGCCTTGTAAAGCTTGAAGACAGTCTGGTTTATTGCTAAAGACCAATGAAATAACCCCACAAGAAATAGTCTAATGGTGTTAGATCACAACTTCTTGGAGGCTGTGTGGCACGTAGCCACGTCTTGTTGTAACCAGATGTTGTCAAGATCAACTTCTTCCAATTTCGGCCATAAAAAGTTGGTGATCACCGATCTATAGTGCTCTCCATTGACAGTAACGGTGTTACCAGCTTCATTTCGAAAGAAGTACTGACCAATGATTCCACCAGACCAAACCTTCAATTTAGGTGAATGTAATGGTTGTTCATGAATAATCTGTGGGGTTTCTTCGTACCAGAATCGACCGCACCACTCAGATGAAAGTGAGCCTCATCGGAGAAGATCTTTTTAAAAAATCGTTATCGTTTTCAAGTTGTTCCAAGAGACAAAATCAGCAAATTCATGACGTTTCGGCACGCAAAGGACAAAACGTTTATTGCTCGGTTGCCACAACAATACTTTGATTGATTTGTATTAATTTATTAATCGAAACCGTTTATGTAGTTCTCCCAAATAAACTCATACATCGCAAATGTGTATCATGTTGTTGCAAACGAGATCTCGTTTGCATTAAACGCGTACAAAATTACATTTTAAAAACCGTTTGCGATAACTGAAATTAGCCATTTTTCTAATGAGCACGAAGAACGTAAATTTCTCTCATTCTGTCGACTGTATACACAGTCCACTCGTTTGACACGCATACACATTAAAGACTTTTGCCTTGTCAATATATCTTGGATGGACAACTGACGCGTTGTAGTTTGCTGCGCTTTTAGTTGTTATTTGAATGCAAGTCGAGACGGACGTGTTAGTAGACACTGAAAAGATAGACAAAAATTCCAACTTTTTTTAAAACAAACTTTATGGGCAAAACCAAAATCATAAAAGTTGGAAATTTACACAAAAAAGAGCTTATGGAAGCCATAAATTTTAATGTATAAGTAATGTTGTACTGAATAGAATAACTACAGCTACAACTCGGTTGCTGTAACCAAAAGAACAGTTGGTGGAACCGTTTTTCGTTTATCACAAGCGTTTTTTCAGCTTTAATTTTTCATAACTCGTTTACTGCAAACGTTTTTCAGTTCTTGCAAAAGAAGTTTTAGTTAAGAGCAACTAGAACTCGGTTGCTGTAACCGAGGGAACAGTTGGCGGAACCGTTTTTCGTTTCTCGCAAACGTTTTTTTCAGCTTATGTTTTTCGTAACTCGTTTGATGCAAACATTTTTCGGTTCTCCCAAACGAAATGATATGTATGGCTTAACAGAAGTTCGTTTCTCCCAACTTCAGTCTCCAAACGAACTTCAGTTATCTGAGATTTCGTTTGGGAGGAACGAGTTTTTTCTTTGCGTGCGGTAGTGGAATGGCTTCAGTTCTCTCCATGTTGAAATTGTAAACATTATTGAATACAATGACCAAATAAGACAGATCATGACATACTCGTACTACAAATGGCCGAAACGTCACTTAGAAATCATGTCACTCAAATTGGAAAACTCTATATTTCAAGCTAAAAATATAAAACACGACACTTTAGACATTTCTAAAATGGACACATTGGCTTCAGTGTTACGTCTCTCAGAGTATTGAAACTACAATTGCATGTCATTTAAAATTCATACATATTCGAGGGATTATGATTATCATTTGACGTGCTTCCTCAATTTACGAATCGCGCATCACATTCAGATCAGTTTCGCTTGCCAATTACAGAAGCAAGGAGTGGGATGAACAAGTGCATACTTAAGATGCAATGCCCGAGGAGCCACAGTTGAATTCGGGCGGGCAGGGCATACTTTGCTAATTTATCGGTTGTGCACACGAACAAATTGTAAATGTTTGAAAATTGGTTTAATTTTTTTTATAATAATATTTTCATTGACACACTGCAACCAACTACTGTCTGTCATACATTCGAAAAGTTAACATTTGTCTGTATGTTTGGCTATACAATTTGTTGGCATATCGCACATTAGTCACATTGAACTCGCTGGCTCATGGCGAATTTCAGTTGCTGCTGAGCGATGACTCACTCATTCCTCACAAGTAACAACACCAAATCATATGACACATCCATGAATAGAATAGAAATGAGTGTGAAATATTTGTGTGTACTTTATTTTGCATTTGCTTGTTTCAAATGCAAAGATTACTAATTCTAATATTTGTTGTATCTATTCGCAATCACATTGAAGAAATATGAATGAGACATTTGCTCATACAGGGCATTACACATGGCCCAGGCGTAGGCATGAGAATCGGTTATCGTCAGACCGACAATCCAAACAACGATTTGATGAGCTAAAGATACTGTTTCGCTTGTGTGTTGACTAGTGGTGTGTGGGGTGGCCTTAATACGCAGTGCCGGCTTGTATTGATTTTTCACTTTGTTGTTTGTGCGGAAATTTAATTTATGGAATTGTAGGTACAACAGCGTTTAACGACAGACACGAAATCAGACATTGGACCACCAAAACTGCATTTATGCGCGAATTGACGTATGATTCCACGTACATAGCTACATGCATATGTATGTATGAGATATACAAATGGGCTGCCTCACGTCTGGCGGCCCAACATTTATTAGTTTGACCTACATTTGATGGTGTCTTTTTGGACGAATAGTATCACCGAATTATACTGCAGACATACTTATGTATGTGATAGGATAGAGTATATTTTAGTGCATAAGTACGTGTTCACGAAAAACGACAACCAAGGAAAACTATTTTGGAGCGTCAACGTACGCGAGCCCAAGATCCTCACAGAAACAGCATTCACTATCGCCAACACCAGCAACAAATATAAAGTGAAAAAAAATGCAGCCGGGTAGCGTCATTTCTATGTAAACAAATACATATGTATGTGCGTAACTAAATTATATGTCCCACATTCTGGTGGCAGTTTTCACAATTGGGGTTGTTTATACATCGACGTACGTATGCACCACAGAGTAATGTCATCTAGAGGTGCCATCTTGCTCATCTTTCGTTTCATTTCACACTCTGCGAAAGAGAGATATTTGACTTGAATTGACTAACACCAGGTGGAGTTACAAGAATCGTTGACTTAAATTTGTCATGTCGTTTTGGTGGAGAACTGTGTCTTTTGTTGTTGGTATATTTTAGTGGTGTATTTACACAAAAATTAGAACACACAAAACGAAATGCCGCTGCTGATTTCTATCTGCTATTATTAAAGAAATATTTTTCAACATGCAACGTCCATATGCAACCACTCCATTCTTCGTAAGTTTACTGAGAGAAGTCACTCCTCTAGATACATATGTATATGATTACTCTATGGTGTGCACTTACTATACACACACACACATACCCAAGAAAAGACTTTCGATTTGTTTGTATTTAAGCAAAATTTTTCAAATATGAATCGTTGTGGCCAAAATAATAGTAGTGCTACAACTCAACACGAATAAGGTGTCGAATTTTTGTTTTAAATGATTTTTATTTTAATGTTAAGAGACTGCGCACGGCATGAACGCATAGTTTCGCTTGGTGTTGTATCTTTAAAGTTTTATTAAATTTGAAATTAAATGAAATTTTAATTTTGAATTGTATTGAATTGAAACCAGAAAAGACACAACGCACATGGATTTACACAACTCTGTTAACGAATTAACAGACATCTGTTAAGAGATATATATCACAAAACCCGATTTTTAACCGGTCGCAGCATTTTATACAATTTATTTAATTATGAAATATTACACTAAAAAAAATATATAATTAAGGTTATTAGGTTACTGTTTTGACATACAAATGCCTACGTCTTGAAAACTTTTAGCTACATTATGACAAAACGAGGAATTCTTCCGTATTCTCAAATACATCGCTTGGAAAGGTACTCGCAAACACTTTCAGGATCTTAAAGTTTAAAGTGCCCTTCGAAGTATTAAAGTTGGTATCAATTGGGTTCCAGATACCAAAAAACAATTTTCGCTCAGTGTGCAATTCAAAAATATAAAAAACTTAGAAAAACGTACAAGTAGACAGTCAAAATTTCTCTTCACTGAAATGCCAACAAACACGAGTGAAACCCTAGTCATTCTCTGTTCTCTCTCTTACTCTCTTCATTGAATATTTCAATACACGAACAGCTGTTTGATAGAGTTATTGTATATAACTATACAAATTCCAACCATGTTGAAGTAAAATTACATAAACTATGCAAAAAGTATGAAATAATCAAGATATGACGCGTGAGAGAAACGCCTTTGAGTGAATTTCTAGCACTTTTTGGTTCTCTTTTACCAGGGTTGCCAAATTGCGTACATCTTCTGGTCGTCTAATTCTAGATCGTCTTAGAAAAACATCTACATATATCTCGAAAACGAAGCATCCAATCGAAAAAATAAGCAATTTTTGCGAAGTTCTATGGGGGTTCGATAAAATGTTCCAATTCGTATGGATTTTTTTTCAAAATATCGCCAAAATAGGGAAACGCTAAAATAAAAAAAATATGTCTGACGATTAGATAAAAACAAAAATTATGCCATATTACAGCCAGCCACTGGTTAAAGCATCCTATGCAGATCAACAATTTATTATTATTGCGACTGGGCGCACCATTAGGCACGCACCTATTTAGGCGATTTTTAAAAAAAAAATTTCTTCCATACGAATTGGACCTTTTCATCAAAACGTATTAAAAATTAGCGAAATTTGGTTATTTTTTCGATTGCATGCTCCGTTTTAGAGATATATACGTTTTTTATACATTTGTATTATTTCCATCAAAAATGACGATGGGCTACCCTGGCCTACACCATAGAGAAATAGAAAAGAGCCTCTCGTCGTGTTCTCTTGATCACGACGAAGTAGTAGGCGGCTATTTCATCGAGTTCGAATTGCTTTTGTAATTTACTCTGGTTGGACCACTACGGACAGTAATAAAAGGGAATGCGTATTTTCGTTCGATGCAAACAACATACAACATAATTTAGCTGTCATTAGTATTACTCAATCACTATTTAAACTTAGTTTGCTGCATGGCAAGATATATTGAAAAGGTAGAAGCAGTAGATTTTTTTGCTGATGTAGGTTTTTGATTTAGATTCATGAGTTGTCAATATCAGCTGATTAAAACACATACTCATTGAATGGATATTGCATATCATCATGTATGTAAGGAACAGCACTGGGCATCAGATGATTCCTTTTTGCTCCACTGATAATGTCTGAGGGGGAAAAATGGTCCTCACATATAAGAGCGTATTTTGAGAAATTCATTCCGCAAATATCGCTCCATTTGTTCCTTCTCCGCTTGTCTGTTGGAATCCTGTGGAACGACCCAGCTTCAACTACCTTTTTCTTGCAAAGGACACAGACTCACATTTTTCTTTTTTCTTACTTTTTTTAATATAAATTTTAAAAATAATCTTTTTTCCTCTAAACCGCGTCGCTTTATTTCTTTGAATCAAAACAGTGCAAACAACAATAAGTAAACAACTTTTGACAACTTAGTTAACCGTACAAATATAAACAAAGCAAATCAGCTGTGAACTGCACTCACCTTTATTAATCTGTATGTCTTCTTTGGTCTCGCATTCTACATTCTAGTACCTTTTCGATCAGCTGTGCCATAGAAACCCCCTGGCAACACTCTTTCACTCTATCAAATTTCTCTCATTGATTTATACTATTGAGATCGGCTCGCATACTGTGTTGAGGACGGACTACCTAGACACAGGTACCTATTATTTGATAATAGTTCCATTGACGCAACCTTCCATATGAAAAAGTTGTATTCGTCGAAGAATATGATATTCTGAAAGTTTTTTTGGGAAATGTGGGTCTGAAAATATTAAACTAGACACCAATACCTATTATTTGATACTAGTCCCATTGACGCAAGCCGCTCCAGATCGTGCCAGCGATCCTGAATACTTTTGAAAACATATATATATTATGCCTATGTTGTGAAATATATGTATATTGCAGTCATACAGCTTTCATAAAACTCCTGGCATTAGAAGTTTATAGTGTTTGCTACCTAATTTAATAATATAACTTTAAAAATCCTTTTAGCTGTTTAACATAGGTCTGTTAACTAGTTAACAGACCGCTATCAATTGCTCAGCCGGCAGAGCTCTGGAAGTTATATTCGAATTTACCTTCACATACATCGCCACATAATCAGTTTTCCCGAAAATAAAACAGGCGATCATTTGCTTCAAATTGCTTTTAGAGCGAACAACTTTTCTTGGATTTGAAACACGTATACAGTCGACTGCTGTTAAGTTTCAGGCTCATACGCATAGATCCAGGATTCGTCACCTGTAACTATCGTATACCCGTTTTTAGAAGCACCAGCACTGTCTTTCTTGAGAATTTATTTGCCCCAATCGACGCCAGCATCTTTGTGAGCTTTTGTCAAATTATGTGGGATCCAACGATAACAAATCTTTTTCACGGCTAAGTGATGATGGAATATTTTATTTAGGCTGGTGGAACTAATCTCCACGGTTGGTTGTCTCAATCTCACAGTACTCGTATGTCACATGACGGTCTTGCATTATCAGCTTTCTGGCACAATTGATTTTGGACGACCTTCACGAAGTTCGTACTTGAGGACATCACACTCGATGATCCAGTGACTTTCACTGTGGCTTAGGATAGGACTTCATCGCCAAAAGTGGAAGGCAGTTTATGTATGCACTCTTTTCTCGATAATTCACATCGAAAACCGTAAGAAGTTGTCGCACGTTCTTCGTGTTCATGTATTAGAAGTTCTTACTACAAGCTGGCCAAGGACAGAAACATTTTTTTATGCAAAAAATGGTTGGTTTTGTTGGAAGAACAGACTATTTAGGAAAGCACACTTACTAGGATGACTAGTTTCGAACTCCGTGAAAATTTCATCATCAGATACGTAATGCGGGGAAAACACGATACAACAGATTGATGTGTTTACACGTACAAGAAAAAGTGTTGAGCAATCGGAGCAAATAGCAATTTCGCTCTGCTTAACTACTGTGCCTGAATTAATACGAGTACCACAGGTAAATCATGAATCGTATAGAAATTTATATGAAAATTTATGTATGCGAATTAGTCTCGTTTGAAACCCCAAAGTATCAATTTGCACTGTAAAGTTAAATTATTCCAACACAAGAACAGAAAACTTGTCCCCCCTTGTTCTTCTTTTCGTCGTGCTTTCTCGCATAGTTGCAGTGCTTTGAGGTTAAGTTCATTCTACAACACACAGTGTTGTATTTTTACTGTGGCACTAGTTTTAATTACCAAGCTAATGCCAGTCACGATTGCATTTATTTTATGACCGATTTTGTTAGTTTACGTGTTAATGTATGCGAAGTTCATACTACAAGCTTTAAAAGGTCAGGAAAATTTTTATATTTCAGTTATAGCCACAGATCTTCATCAGCGGTAGTTTGGAATGATGAAGGTCTGTGGCCAGATCTGAACTATACGGTTTGCCAGACGTCATGTGGATGCATTTTGCAAAATTATCAGCTCTTAAAACACAGACCGAATAAATAAATATTCCCATAGTAAAATAGAATTTCTTAAAAAAAATAAAAATATATATATTTTTATAAGGCAATACATGTATTTTTTTTATTATTATTTTTTTTTTTGATTTTGCATGGGCACTACTATAAATATGATGAGTAACAATTCGCATTTTGTCTACGGCTTTTATTTATGGTCAAGTTGTTGAGCGTACGAGCCGCTGTCCAAATGCCTGTGCCAGCAGAGAAAAATAGTCTAAGAACTTGAATGCCGAAATTGAGTCAGGGACTCCACGAAGATCTTCTTAGGGCACTGAAAGAATAACGCTTCGTCGCATGGATGAAACATTTTCGTTTCTACAATGAAAAGTCTCGTATATCCGACAAATTGGAAGTCGCTGCAACGAAAAATTTCATATATGATTTATTTGACAACTTTTCATTCCGTTGCTGCAAGAACTTACTTTTCGTTCTTGCAACAATTTTATTTAATTTGAATTTTGTAGAAAAAAAGTAAGTGCATCAGATTTAAAGTACTGATATTTGGTTTATCTCTTACTTTTTATAGTTTATTTGTATTATTTATTTATTTTGGAGGTTTGCCAACATTTCTAGTTGACGAAGCAATTTCGTTATTGTAACGAAACTAATTTTTTGAAGAAAAAGAGAGCAAAGCAGTCAAAAAATTGAGTGAGCGTGAAAAAGAGGTCAACAAGAGAAACTGGGAAGCGTGAGTGCTGGGTCACGTACACGTATAAAATCAGAAAACCTCTTAGAAACCCACAAAAATTGGTTATTTTTTCAATTGGACGCTCCGTTTCCGAGATATAGACATTTTTTCATATTATCGATCAAAAATGGGGATGAGTTACCCTGGGTAACCCAGGGGAAAATCGTGGGTCGCTACCCTTTATTTTCCCCTTTCCCTGAGGATAATGGGTAATTCCTCATTTTCGTGGGTAGCTACCCATTATTTTCCCCATACCGTGCGGGTGATGAGTAAACGATCGCTACTCATTCCCCACGGCAATAATAATGGGTTACCCTGGGTAACCCAAGATAACTCATTACCCACGAAATACGAACCCTGCTACAAGCTTTCAAGGTCTGATACATTTTTCTAAGTGAAAAATACTTGGTTTTTCGTTGGAATAATAGCTAATTCAGGAAAGCACACTCACTGGCAAGAATAGTTTCGAACTCTGTGACAAGTTCATCATTAGATTCCTACTCACTCTGCCTGAATTGGAACCATTGGATAGATCAGCAATCGTATATACATCAATTTTATATGCAATTTGCATAAGTGAATTGGTATCGATCGAAAATCCCTCATTACCAACTCAACCTGAATGTCAATTAATCCAACAGTGACAGAAGCAGGGACCGTAAATAATAGCGGCATTCATGCAAACGTGAAAGCCGAGAACTTTTGCTCAGCGCAAGTTTCCCTCGCACCGTTGCATGAGGCACCAGGTAAAGTTGCTCAGCGTATTTGTGCTCAAAACCATATCAGCTGACCAAGATGGATACATAAGGTGGTAGCAGTAGCAATTGCATGTATTATGTATGTGTACTTTTTCTACTGTTCTAGTGCTAGCACCTTATTTATCCATCCTAGTCAGATGACAACGAAATGTCAAAAGTTTACACGTTTCTCCATCCCACGTTTGCCCAGCAAATTTGCCTCGAAAACTTTCCACTTTTGAGCAAGTCGCTTTGTATGGGAAATTTGTTTGTTTTGACGTTTGCTGTGCAAGTTTACGATGTTTTCCAGTTTACGAGGTTCTTTCGAGCTTTCATGAAGACCACTAATGATTATTGTGATTTTTTTAAATCAAAAAATCAATCACTTAGAACAGACATCAAAGACAAATAGTTTTATCAGAATGAAAATTTTTGGACACCATTTGCATTTCTTTCATGATTTTTAAACTTTAGATTTTTACAGTTTTCTTCAATGGTAATGATCGATTTTGAGTAATATTGCAAAAATCAGCCCATACTCATTATTTTGAGCAAAAAAAAATAATAATTATTTATGATTTTATAATTATTTGCTCAAAAATGATAATTAGGGGCTGATTTTTTTTTAATATTACTCAAAATTAATCATTATCATTGAAGAAACGCCTTAAAATTCATATAACTCATAATGATTACGGTCCCTGGGCAGAAGGCTTTTTTCCTCCATGTTCTCTTTTCCTCTTACATTCTCGCAGGGTTGCAGTTGTTTTGAGGTTAGTTTATCTATAACACACAGTTGCATTTCTGTGTGAGATAGTTTTTCCGAAACAAGCTCTTATCTTTTGTTTGCGGCAATATTTTCTAAATTAAATATTCGGCATATTGTTGACAAAAGTTATTACCATGTTGCCATAACTATACTGTACTGGCAGCGGGGAACAAAAAATGGAATGTCAAATGGTGCAAATGCCGTAAAGTACTTTAAACCGTCACTTTTTTCATGAATACTTTATTAATGCAATCTATTTTACAAATAATATTTATATGTTAATTGTGTATAACAAAGTAGAAATAATCCACTGATCATTATACATTAGAAACCCATAGTAAAAAAAACTATTTCCCATTACATCTCATGAAGAGATTCGGGAGAGCTTCTCTCAATTAGTGAGCTGTGCGTTTTCTAATTTTACACTCACTGATTGGAACCTACAGTTTTACTCCGGTTCCGAACGGTATTTTGAGAAGCTTTTTCTTGGCTAAGTACTCGACAATCTCGCCCTCACTAAGCGGAGTAAGGTGGCCAGAGCAGGGATAGAACCCACATTCTCATGCACAGAAATCCATAATAGCCGAAGTTAAAGTGTAAAGCAGTGGTAGGCAAAACCGAACGCACGCACACAAACATATAATGTGCTTGTGTGCGGTCGCAAACGGACAGGCATAGACTGATGCTTCGAATCAAGCATAGTTGTTGTGTACATGTGAGTTGCCGATCGTGAGTGTTTGAAAAATACGATTATTGTCTGCCTCGCGAGGCTATGGGCTGGTTGCCACTGGTGTAAAGCCAAAACTGTTGCCGTTGCGTTGAAGGATTTTAAATTCAAAAATATTGAAATATACAAAAAAATCAGTACTTAACAGTAACAATTTATAAATTAAAGAAACCCCGAACAAACTTAGAGACCACAATTTTTTTTTGTTTTGTAATAAAAAGTACAACTTATCAGGTGGCTCACATTTTATTATTAAAAAGTAAGATGAGTGTGGTCTATTTCGTGTTAACAGTTGTTAATACTGAATATAACCCCCGTATTTTAATTTTTTTTAATATGAAAATTCATTATTTTACATCTTTATCAAAGAATTACAAATTTTTATCGTTTTTCTGGATTTTAATTACTATTCCCTTTTACCATCCTGTTTACCAAAAATGTACATACTCAGTACAATTGTACGTAAAATTAGTTTCTATTATTAATTCGCTTACACTCCGTTCTTTTCTCCAAAAATTAAACATCAAACTGAATATTCTTTCAGATGCACCATTACAATGAGGAATTGAACTCTTCTACATTTTCCATTTATCTTAAACGGATTTTGAAACGAAGTTCCTTATCGCTCGATGCGGGATGGGGGCTAAATGAAAAAATGTTAACCACCTTTGGTTTTAACACTATTATGCACAACCCACTATTATCAACTATATTGTTTACTTTTGATTTGGTTTGTGTCTAGACTAACTAGATGTCTCACATATGTTGGGAAATTGTTCGTTTAATGGGAAGTTTTCTAGGCGGAGCCTGTAACCAATATTTAGTATATATTGTAGTTTGAACACAATAAAAAATAAATTTAGAAAAGCCAAAGTGAAAGAAGTTTAAAAGAAGAACATTTTCTTAAATAGTGGCTTTTCTTAAAAAAATACCTATTAATATTCAGAAACAAAGTACATTTTCTTAAAAAAAATACCTTACCTTAAAGAAGTACCTTTGCTTAAAAAAAGTAAATTTTCTTACAAAAAGTACCTTGTCTTAAAAAAATTAATTTCTATTTAAATAAGTACCTTTTCTTAAAAAAGTACATTTTCTTACAAAAAACTGCCTTTTCATAAAAAATTACCTTCTCTTTAAAGAGTACGTTTTTTTGTGAAACAAAATGCCTTTTCTTGAGATAAGTACCTACTCTTAAAAATGTACCTATTCGGGGAAAAAGACCAATTCTAAAAAAATCCTATTTCTTAAAAAAAACCTTTTCAAATAATTAAGCTCGAGCCTAATTATTTAAAAATTTAGATCTACCTATTCAAAAAGGTCGAATAGAAAACGACAAATAAAATAAAAAACGTTTACTTCAAACAAATACCTTCTCTTAAAAAATTCCTTTTCTTACAAAAATTCCTCTTCTTGGAAGTACCTTTTCTTAAAAATAAAATAATACCTTTTATTTTCTTGAGATAAGTAGCCTTTCTCAAAATAAGTAAATTTTCTTAAACAAATAACCTTTTCCTAAAAAGAGTAAAAGTACCAGTTCTTAAAAAGTCCTTCTTTGTAAAAAAATTATACTCTTATGCCTTTTTCTTACAGAAAGTACTTCTTCTTAAAAATAGTACCTTTTCTTAAAAACAAAAAAGATTAGCTTTTAATAAAAGAAGTACCTCTCTTTAAAAGAGGACCTTTTCGGGAAAATATAATACATATGCATACATACCGGTATGTGATAATACATACAATATAATACTGTGATGGAAATCGATGGATTTAAATCGAATACTATTTGACATAATAATGATAATAATTATTGCTGCAAGTAATGGATAAATGTAAATTTATTCCTCTTTTTATGCCATTAAATAAAGTATATGTATGTAAAATATTGGTTCCCTAATATTAGGAATTATGTCAATGAAATTCATCAAATAGTCAAAACGTATTCGATGTTGACTTGATCGATTTTCATCACACGCCGCATATTCTTTTTTAAAAACAAAAAAAAAACATTATTTCAACAAAAATTGTGTTTAAAAAAGCTTATCATTTTACAAAAACTATTTTTTGTTAAAGATCCATTTAAATGATCGTATTTTTCAACGGGTGCCTTAGGCGTGTTGGAACTAACTAGTATATAATATATAGCGAAAGGAATGGAACTTCGTTCCAACCGAGTGTCCCATGGCACCTCGTGTGATTTTTTTTTGAAATATATTCAGCAAAAGCTTTTAAGGATATAAATTCGTATAAAAGTTGATCCAAGTCAATACATTTGATTGCAGGCAATTCAATTACTTCTATGAAGTCAGTAAATTAAATGTTTGAATTAAGGTTACAAATGGAAAGTTTTTCAAATTTGTCTACGGTCTTCTACGTAAATACTTATATACGATTTTTGGTATCAACAACATACATGGGGTAAATTAATTATGGGACAATTATAATTTTTTTCGAAATGCAAATTCAAAAAAAATTCAATACCATTGGCAATTGTATTTATGTTCAAAGCATTTTCTTCATATCTGGTACTTTTGGTTTTCAAAAATTTTATACAGTACAGATTTATGAATTTGAAAGTACTATGAGGCAATACCTATCAAAGCCACAAACCTCTTCATATAAAATATGTATGTTCTTTCAAAACAGAATTGCCAGCAGTCAAACAAATTCAAAACAATTAAAAGCATTCCCACATTTCATTACAATTGGCATCCGTTTCCACAACCTACATTTGCATTGCCTGAGCAAATGCAAATTCAAAATTGTCGAAATCGATAGACTTAGGCATTTGCATTGCCTGAGCAAATGCAAATTCAAAATTGTTTAATTGCCATTGCGAACACAATGGTAATCCTTTGGCATTTGCATTAGATAAAGTAATGCATATTAAAATCCAATGCAAATTAAAAAAACACATGTATGATCAACAAAAAGTACAACTTTCTTATTTATTGTTGACATAACAAAAAAAAAGTACAAAAAGAAATGGAGAGGCTAAAAACAAGTACTTTTGCGTACTCCGTTAGATGTTATGCTGACAGAAGTACAATTAGTAAAAAAAAAGTGCGCGTAATGCAGAAAACAGTACGTCTGGCAACTCTAGTCGAGAGCTGAGTAGGAAATGCAAAATCCCGACTTTTCATTTCCGGGGATAACGAGGAAATTAAATTAATTTCCCGGGATCCCGGGAATTCCCCGGAAATCGAGAATTCAAAATGAATTAAATTCGATTTACATTCTCTAATTCCGAGATATTTTACTTCCACTGCCAGTGGTATTTCTGGATCCTTCAGAGATATGGAAGGGCAAGTTTCACGTTTGAGATTAAACCAATCAGCCAATCATTCAGCCAAGATAAGATATTATCGATACATTTTTGATCCACATTCATTGATCCCATCCATCATATGGTACAATTTTTTTTTTCATTTTATTTATTAATAAAAAATTACAAAACGAAAAGGATATAAATATAAAGCTCATAGTTACAGATTTCATGTCAAATAATTGAATTCACGTCTTTAAAAATAGAAAAAAGAAAATTTTGTCAGTTTTATAATTTTTTATAATAAAATTAACTTCTTGCATTAGGTACTAAAATTTTTTGAGATCAGAAGAGTCAAATGACTGATTGTCATTAGTTCGCCCAGCTCGTTTGTAATACTACTAACTGCATTTCAAAATCTGAAATAACTTTCATTTTTTAAATGGTGTAGTTATGATAGATCTGCTAAAGCTCTGAACTGACAATTTATATTTTCAAACGATTTATATTTTCAATATTTTCTTGCATCTTCTGATTGCATTTCTAAGATAATATATTGTTGAAGGGTTTTAAAAAATATGACAAAAAAGAGAGTATATTTTTATTTCTGTATCCAAAAAGCAAGAGGCTACAAATTCAATTCTTTTAACTTTTTGAGCATTTCCAAAATCATTCAAATTGAAAAAGTATTTTAGAATTTCCCACTGTTCTAAAAATCTATTGATAACTTCCTGCCACGAAAGCCAACCTAGTTGCAGCATATTTGAAATAACAATATGATCGGTTCCATAGTACTCGTGTAATTTAATAAATTCGTTCCTTCAACTGGAGGTATTGCAGACAAAATAATGCTCACTTTTAAGAACTTGTCAATAGTACTGGGCAAGCAAGTGCATATATGCAACACACTATACTAAATTTAGTACATGACAAATGCAACCATTAACTTGGCAACTTGGTGGATGCATATTTGAACTAAATTTTGTTTTAGATTTATAATAAACGTCAGTATACATTTACAGATACATTTGAACTAAAGTTTAGTTCATTTTGTACTATGCCCAAAAATATTTTACTGCATGTGAGTTTGAAATTCGTTTAAAATTTAACATGGAGGAGAATGATTTTATTATATTTGAACTCGAACGTAGTTCAACTTTATCAATATTTTATTACTCTTATTTCAAATTTCAGTTAAATCTTATTTATAACTAGTTCAAAAAATAAACTATTGTCAAGTTAATAACATATTATACTTTAGATAAACGCATTCTACATTCCAAGACGTGTATACTCCAGTTCAGTTAATATTTTCTTGAATGTTGTTCATAATGTTCAAGTTCAGTCTTCATAATTATTAGTATACTCTAACTTAAAGGTAGTACGTATGTACTAGGAACCATCCACCATATGTACCACCATATGTACCACCTTATGTACCTAAGTTCAAGTATGAACTCAATTTTAAGATATGGAGTAGTTTGTAGTTCAATGTGAACTAATTATGTCTTCTTCCATACAATTTCTTTTTAAGTATTTTGTAGACTAAAATCTAAGAGAAGTTTACTCATATTAAGTATATTTTTTCTAAATTTTAGAAAAATAATACTAATTTTTACGAAATTATTTTATGCAAAATTGCTAATTTATTTTAAGTTCATACAATTTTCAAGCGTACTCTGACCAAGTAAAATTTACTAGGGTAACCAGTCAATTAATCATTATTCGGTTAATCGATTAATCGTGTTATAAAATGTACCGAACATTTTAATAATTAAGTTTTTCGATTAACGATTAACTCGAACAAATCATAGCGATTAATGAAATATAAGTACGTGTTTATGGCAACCAGTCCGTCTTGAAACCCTCCTACAATGTGGCAACTCATATGACAACGATTTGCGAACAAATTCCATAAAATTATACACATTTCGAACAGATTTAATAGAATAGAGAAAGCGTCGCAAGTGCTTTGGCTCATAGACATATATAAATAAAAAATTGTCTCAAATTTGGTTCATTAAATTGGGTGTAATAAATAGTCTGATGAAATTTCAAGACCCACTGGTCACTTTGTATGGGGTAGCAAAATACCTGGTCCGATTCTCCTCAAACTATATACAATAAGGATAATAGTCAAAAAATTACGTTTTGCTAAGTTTTTTGTAAAAATTAATCACTCCAATAGGGTGTTATAGTGTGATATAGTTTCACAGTTACCCTACCCTTTGTATAGGAGGTACCGGAAATCGTTGCACTTTTGGGTCCAAACTTTGAAACTTTTTTTTATTTTTGGCTTGATACCAAAAGTCACTAATTTTCATGGTGCTGCAACTACGATTTGCGAATTGTTCCTCCATATATTTTATATAATGAAGTTGCTTTTGTTACCTCTAGTTTTGATTTAATAAATGTGCCTAGTATAATATTTGAACACTGTTTTCTTTTTGTTATTGTTCTATTTTATTCGAATGACGCTGACCAACTCCAAATCAGCAGTGAAAGTGGGGAAAGACCTCACTGAACCATTCTGTACCAAGCGAGGACTTAGACAAGGCGACACACTTTCGTGCAATCTCTTCAACATCTTAATGGAGATAATAATGAGAAAGGCTGCAGTAAATACGAACAAGACCATTAACACGAAAAGCCATATGTTGCTGGCGTATGCTGACGACATAGACATCATTGGGCGAAATTTGCGAGAGGTTACTGCAGTATTTTCAAGAATCGAAAAGGAATCAGCAAATGTGGGTCTTGCTGTTAATGAGGGCAAGACAAAATTGATGATGTCAACGACTGGAGAAACCTCTCGACTTGGTCCGCACTTGAACGTTGACAACCGATTTAATTTTGAAGTGGTGGATGAATTTGTCTACCTTGGATCCGCCGTGAACAAGGAAAACAACGTCAGCCTGGAGATAGATAGGAGAATTGTGTTTGCAAATATATGTTATTTTGGGCTCAGTAAGCAGTTTAGGAACAAAGCCCTCTCTCGACGGACAAAAGTCCAGTTATATCAGACTCTCATTTTACCTGTCTTGACATATGGCTCCGAAACTTGGGTCATATCGCAAGCGGATGAAAAACACCTGGGAGTTTTCGAGAGAAAAATTCTCCGTATAATATATGATCCTGTTATGGAAAACGGCGAGTACCGACGTCGCTGGAACGCAGAGCTATATAATCCCTATTATGACGTGGACATAGCTAGACGAATCAAAGTGGGACAATTGCGTTGGCTAGGCCATGTTATCAGAATGGATGAAGATGAGCCAGCGCGAAAGATTTTTGATAACGTACCCGATGGAGGCAGGAAAAGAGGACGACCAAGACTCCGCTGGAAAGACCAGGCAGAAGAATCCCTCCGTATCCTTGGTGTTACCAACTGGCGAGAAAAGGCGAAGGATATAGCCAGTTGGAAGAATATGTTGAAATTTGTTTAATTTGTTTGTTTAATTAATATGTGTAAGACGTCTGACCTCATGAGGTTGTAATATAGTCAATAAAAGTAAAGTAAGTAATCGATTAATCGAATAATTTGATTGTGTTTTGTTCGGTTAATTGTCAGATTGAAATTTACGATTAACGATTAACCGATTAATCAAAAAACCCGATTAAATGGGTACCCTACAATTTACTCAATTTTAGTTCAATTTCCTAATTTTTAGTAAAAAATTTACTAGAATTGAGTACATTTTGTGAACCAAATTTAAGTTCATTTTGAACTTAGGTTCAGTTTGAACTAAAATTTAGAAAATGCTTTTTTCTGAGTGCACTCCATTTAAAACTTCCATAATTATGAAACTTTGTCACATTTCCCCTGTGATGTTGAATCAGGTAATGGCTCTAACGATTATAACATGTCCAGACATTTTGTTTCTCTGTGCTTTCATCGATCGCGATTGTGTAATAGAAATTATTGCAGAATTTCAAAAATAATAGAAGGATATAGAAGTTATAATATTTGAACTTTTTGCCGGTTTGAAAAAACTTTTTTTACGATTTGCGAGTTTAGTATAAAATTTGTAATACGACAACAAAGATGATCCACAATGGAAAACGGATCGTTGTTTTTTTTAAAAAACCTTTACCTTTCCGACAAAATCGAATATTTTTTCGATTTCGAGATACTATGGAAAACGTTCTAATTTTGTTTGACGAAAGGGATGAGAAAATTACGACAGATTAATACAGCGGTATTGATTTTAATCAAAAAATTAAAATTAGAAAATATTGAGTTATGACTCTTATGAATTTTCAATCGGAATAATCATCCTGCTATTTTGAAGTTTAAATTGTAAAATATTGACTTGTACTTATTGAATCGAAACAATGTCACCGTTCTGTTAATGTTAGCCTTTTTCCATTGAAATATTTTACTAATGTCTTCGTCCACACCCTCCCTGCCCAACTCTTTAATATATTAGGATATTTTGTTGACGCTGCCTTCATTTGTCGCTTATTTTGTATGGAGAGCACAACACCTAGCTGCTTGTTGTTGTGGTTCATCTCTACAACTATAAGCGAGAATCCAGTTTAGCGGTAGCAAATAAACATGCCAATTTCGCGTACGTCATAAACAATTCCCCTTCCTTGGCCTGGAAATTCTGTTAATTTATAGTGTTGACATTGGAAAAACCTTCAAAGAACACAGAACTTATATGCGTCAATATCCAGCAGTAATCTTATCTTGATAATTATTACCTTATCACCATAAATGGCAACGCCTTTCATTCGAAATCATATGGTGACTGATATTGGGATTGGACTTGTTGTATTTTTTAAAAGTGGAATCAATATTCCTATCAGAAGTGATAAGATTTCCTGGCGACTGAAGTGAAATATTTCTCAAATTGTATGTAACCAGATAAGTGGGACGACAGTCATAAGCCGGCAATCAAGTACCCTCCGCAAAAGACGACAGAATCAACAAGAAATATCATTTTAGGAGATTCTGTTACTAGGATGATGCATGACGAAGAGTGGCGCTCTAATATAATAGCTGACTAAGATTTGAAGAAACCTTTTCACTCTCGGTTAATGCCAATGCCAAATGGCCATAATAAATCTTAAAATATACATTAGGATTTCCTGCGACCATACTCGTATACAATTGTTGTGTATAATAATAAATTTATTTAGTCAGACCGTTTATATAATTGTATGGTTTATTGATTAGATTATATTTCTATAAAAATGCTGGTTAATTAAAAAGCTTAGGTCTAACAATAACAAACATTCGTATTGCAATAGTGTTGGCCTTAATACTTACAGGCCAAGTGTAAAATCATGGCCATAAACTTCAAATCGAAATGGAATGAAAAGAAGCAGCAACCCCGAATGGATATCAGAGTAGAGAATCTCTCAGTGTAAACTGACGAAGGCAATAAAGTACATAAATAAAATGGATGATGTGGATGATGTCTAAACATTCGACCTCAATCGAAATAGCAAATCATCCAGAGATGTCTTTCTGACAGGCATCTGAAGTTGATGTATCCATATTCATGTGTGGATTACTGTGCCCAAGCATAATTTCCCCTTTGTTCTTTTTGTTTATGGGAAATAGAGAAAAATATTGTAAACAAGTGCAACTATAACGAAAGGAATCAAAGGAACGTACGAATCGGCCGCAAAACATTTGACCCTCATGCGTTTTAATACCTTGGGTCATTTATCATTGAGGGCATACAGCGCCGAATACCTGACGTAGTAACTCATATAATACTCATATAATACTTTCAAATAAATATCCAAATCTTCATACCGACATACATGTTTGTACGTACATTAGGGTGGGACGATTTTTTTGTTGTTGGTTTTTTTTTATCATACCGAGAATATTTGCCAAAGAGACCAATCAATAACTTTAGATGAAATCTACCCCTCTCAAAAATTTAATACAGATTACAGCTTCACACTCACAAAAAAAAACGAACTGGTTGTATTGAAAATCTTCTCCGGCCGCTGATATTGAATTTGAAGTCAGATTAGTGCCAACATGGCCCACTGTCAACATTTCAAAATGGAGGATCCAATATAGAGGCGAAAATGTTTAAAACTAATGCGATCCGTCAATAAATTTGTATATTACTTTGAGGTCGCTGAATCCATTTCGTTGCTATCAAATCTACAACACAAAATGGCGGCTACATTATGGCGAAGAATATTTCACATTGGCCATTATTTTAACCGGTTCATGCAAAAATGTATATCTGACATAAAGTGCATGCATTGATCTCGAAAAAGTATTCCATTTTATGGTTCGGGGCTGCCAACCACAATAAAGGGCAACTTTAAACAAGTGTGGCGACTATAAATTGCTGTTTTGGACTCTGTGCAACAACTTTAAATGCAATGATGCCAAAATATACATACGTCATAAATCTAATCTACTATTATCTGTCGCCTGAAAACTATAGTTGTTTGTCTGAGTTACTGGTTACAGCTGAAAATCAAAATGTCTTGATTCAATTATTTATAGCAAACTCAAACAATAAATCTTGCTATCAACAGCAAACATTGTTTGCTACTCATCAGCAGTCAACCCTTCTGCTATTACAGCAAATGTTTTGCCATTTGCAGGGTTGATAAAATACTTGACTGCACTTTTTTTTTTTTAATTTTTGTTAAAACAACAAACAAAATCAAACATGTTTTTCAACAGTATTTTCTGATGTGTCTACTAAAATATTTGTTGAGTGCAGCAAATATTGATGCGATTAAAATGTATTCAATTCAGGCAAGTACGCAGGGGGGGGGGGGGGGTGGGATTTATTATTGAAATTAAATCGTAAACTCTAATACAGAAGTCATATCCTTAATACTGAAAATCGATGGTAGTATTTTCCCACATACACACAAAAATGTAAATTTAGCATTTGAATTGAAAATAGCGGATTCAATAAAAACAATTAGAGAGAACATTTCACTCATCTGACGTTTCCTTTCACACTCTTCGTGATGCGATCGGTGTGATAGAGAGATGTTTGACGAAAAGTGACATACACCAGGTGGAATTACAATAACTTCTTGCTTTAATTGTTGATGTCGTTTTGGTGAAAAACTGTGAAATTTAAATGTGGTTTAAACTTGTTTGTATTTAGCACAATAATTTTAACACACAAAACGCAATGCCGTTGTTGTTATTTTGTTGGTTGTTTTGAACCATTGCCTCTACCTGGTATTAGTAAAGCAATTATTTTCAACATCGAACGTAAATATCACACCAGGCCAAATGTCATAAATTTTATTGAGAGAAATATTGGGTCTACTATAATTATGCATTTTCATTTATTTTTCAGCAATGGTGAAATTTATTGAAGAAGAGTTGTTGGATTCAATTTTATATTTAATAAATATGTTAATTAGAAATAAATTAAATAAAGAAATTTTAAGACAAATTTAATTCAATTCAAATCGATGTTGATTCACAAAAATCAAAATAACGCACAAAATTAAAAAAAAAAAACACATCCTCGATTCCTGGCATACTATTTAGCTATTTAAGATGTAGCCACCAATCTCCATCAGCAGTTGTTTGGAATGATGTTATTGAAAAATTCATCAAATTAAATGCAAACGAAAACTAAAAACAAACTCACCCATTGTGTGAAACTAATAATATTATAATCTGTTTGCTATTTTTACATCGGATTTGCTTTAAATTTCTATGAAAATTTAAAATACTAATGATGCACTTTAAAAGATGGGTAAATTCCAAGCAATTTGAATTTGGAGTTACTGTTCCAGAGTTATGCCACTTTAAAACTCTTTACCCACTGTATGAACATAATAATATTATAAACTGTTTGTCTCTTTCCATCGGATTTTGTTTGAACATTGTATTATTGAAAAAATCTGCATGCGCTAAGTAACGACAAAGAATTACACGTAGCAAAAAATGGCCCCGGCTTGCTAAGAAGTACTGTAAAGCTCCATACGCCAATTTCACTTTTTTTAAGCTAAGATTGGAAACAGAGGTTTGAAATGTTGCTCGTTCGAATGCTGTCTTCTGAATTGCGCTATCTCACTCCGTTCCTAAGATACTCAGTGTCAATGATGCTCTATAATCCACTTTCACCTCTAAACTTAAATGCTGTTTATCTCGAAACTAAGTTGATGGCGTATGGAGCTTTATAGTACCCAGCTGACGATATGTGTAATATATGCGTTAGGGTGGGTAAAAAAAAAATTGCTGCTGTCACCACCTACTAATGAAGTTCAGAGTGTTTAATGACTATTTGCAAAATATTGCGATTTTGGGTTCAGCAACTTGTGAGCTATTTTGCTTTAAAAACACCTCTAATTATCAGGTTTTTTGGGTGTAACTTTTAAGATGTTATTTGCAAAATTTATTATTCGATGTTTTTTTTTTTAAATTTTTTGTAAATATTGTGGTTTTTAAAGAAACATAATCAAGTAAACTACCAAACCATTGTATTTCTCTTATTTTTCCGATTTTATTGAAACATTTAATGCATTCACATTCAATATTAAACTGTTTTATAGACCTGAAAGCTTCAAAGTTGTTTTACAAAAATTCAAATATTACCACCATTTCTTTTCGAATATACATAATTTATATATCATTTCAAAGGTAAGCTTTTTACTGCGGGTAAAAATTTGCACCATTTTTTGAGACCAATGTAGTTTTAAATGATAACTTACGAAAAATTTTGAAATACCACCGTCCAAAATAAAAATAAGGTGTATAATTTAACGTTATGTTCCAAAGAATCATACCGAGCTACGATGCTGAGTTTATAACCTTCTCAATGACATCTTCAGTGTTAATAGACGAGTAAAAATGACGGAGTTATTTTGATTTTTCCTTAGGACTCCACGAAAATCCACTAAAAAACGGCATTTAAACTTCTACAACTCAATCAACTTCAAAAATACAAGTAAAAACAATATGTGCAATGCAAGAACTCCTAAAGGTCTACGTACCCATAATAAATTTTCCAAATATCTGCAACATCTTAAAAGTTACACCCAAAAAACCTGATAATTAGAGGTGTTTTTAAAGCAAAATAGTTCACAATTTGCTGAACCCAAAATCGCAATATTTTGCAAATACCTCTGACAAATATTTATATGTGCAAAATAATTTTTTTTCTTTCCTTCTGAAAACTGGCTGTAATTTAATGTCGACCATATACAATTTTTTTTAATAATATCCCTCTCTCTTTATCATATACTTTTTTCTATTTTGGACTTTATTTGTAGTCCCTTTATCTATGATTATCTCTGTAAGTTTTCAAACTCAATAGAAAATAATTATATGTGCCAAAGCGTTCCAGACACTTTAAAGTGAACAACTCTATTTTTCTCTGGTGTTTAGTATAAAATATCTTTCTGTACGTGAGTAAAGTGATCGTTATGAATATATTCTAAGAAACGTTTAATTCACAGTTTTGTTTCTAGTTGAAAATGCCACGTGGAAGTGAACTTACGGATGGGGAGAGCGGAAAAATTGTTGGAATGAGACTAGGAGGGAAAAGAATTGGCGAGATTGCAGCTGCGGTAAATCAACATCGCAATACAGTTTCGAATTTCCTCAAAGACCCCGAAAACTATGGTTGTATTAAGTGCAGTGGACGCATCCCAACTGTAGACCAGAGGACTAAGCGGCGCATTTGGCATTTAGCAGCTAATGAGAATATGAGTTGCAGGTAAATAAAGGAGGAATTGGGTCTAAATGTAACGAGACAGCGTGTCCAGCAACTGCTAAAGTACGATATAGGTCTTCGGTACCAAAGCAAAATGGCCAGACCACGCTTAAACCAGCTCCATAAAAATGCGCGTATTGCTTTTGCAGAAAAGTACAAGCTTTGAGAGGACGAATTTGAAACCGTTATATTTAGTGATGAGAAAAAGTTTATTTTGGACGGACCTGATGGTCACCATAGATATTGGAGAGATTTACGACATCCTCGTCAAAGGTGCTACAAGCGACACGACGGTGGTGGATCTCTTAGGATATGGGCTACATTTGCAGCACGAGGGAAGTCAGTAATAAGCATTGTCCCAACTAAAATGAATTCGGAAGCGTACGTTGATCTGTTGGACAGCAATTTAATTGACTTTGCTGTCGAATTATATGGAGATAACTGGACTTTCAAACAAGACAACGCCCCGATCCACATTGCTCGGCTCACAAGGGACGTTTTTAAGTCCCGAAATATTCCATTACTGGAGTGGCCAGCCATAAGTCCCGGCCTCAACCCAATTGAAGATCTCTGGGGGATACTTTCCGCCAAGGTGTTTTCAAAGAGGAAGCAGTATACGACGCCTAAATAACTAAATCTACCAATATTGGCGGAATGGGAGATAATTGACATGCCCACTTTAAGCAACTTAGTGAGTTCTATACCACGCAGGCTACAACAAGTTCTTAAGCACAAGGGCAACTCAATATCATATTAATTACATATTTTAATTGGATAAGAATAAGAATTAAATTTAAGTATCATTTTTGCATATATAAATATTTTCTATGAAGAATATATCAAACACTTTTTTTTTTGTTCTAAAACAGAAATGAAAAAATATGGTTTCTTATAATTTTAAAGAATAATAAAATATAAACTAATATATAAAATAAAAATAAAAAAACTTTTAGTTTTCAAAGCTCCAACTCAAAATGATACATTGCACATATAAATATTTGACAGGGGTAGTCATTAACCACTCTGAACTTCATTTTTAGGTGGTGACCTGAAAGTGATTTTTTGTTTGTATGGGATTTTACCCACCCTAATATGCGTATATTAAACTTAAGACTAAAGGAATTATTTTGTCAAGAAAGTGTCATCTGTTTGGCTATAAAAGCTGCTAACGATAAATATATGTTGGTTGGTAAACAACCATTTTTCTATTTCAAATTTTAAATGATACATTTTTTGAATTTTGAAGATTTGAGTAGATTGCTCTTCGTTCATTTATTCTTTACCTCGTCTTATTACCACCTCGCTTAAATTTCATTTAATGGATAAAATCTCTTTCATGATGAATGCCAAAGCAGCATCTGCTTTCCAGACGTTCATGTCAGATCGGCATAATGCATCGACCGTGTCTTTTATTGGATTGATAACTTTAATTGTTTTATGCAACAAGCTAAATCATTTATCAGATATTGTTTTAGATCGGGATTTTCAATCACAAATTAACATATGCTCTTTTCCTTTGGACATTTTCGAAAAGGTTAACATATTTATCGGACCTTTTCCATAGGTGGTCTAATGTGGGATTTTTCTGTAATGTCATTTTTTATTCCTGCTAAACAAATGTCGAAAGATTATATAATTATTCGTCATCTCCCAAAGAAGATAATTCCACAATGGCCCACTCTGAAAAAACGGCCCCAGCAATATATTGCAGGAACCATGCACATGTTTGCAAGCATTGTTTTCATGAATTAAAGATCTGCTGCTTTTTTGTTTCTTTTGCGAATCCCGAAAAAGCCCGGGCTTTAGTCGTTCGATTAGTTGTCCGGCCAGGATTAACCGAATAAAGATTCTTCGCATGGACGCCCTAGTATTAATTTTCTATTCGTCAAAAAAGTAGTAATACATAGTCACCCGCCAGCTTTGTAGTGTTGACGCCAGATTATAATGCAATTATTCGGAAAAATTAAATTTGATGCAAATTCATCAACACATTAGTTGTGATCTACATACATATATCCACGGCCATTCAAGCCGTAAATTAGACATCATCTATGTGAATCTTGGATGCTAACGATTTACTTCGTGTGTCGATTGGTCTCCAGTAATTTGCGCCCAACTAATTACTTTCGTTCGATGTTAGTGGTCGAAAGAAGTGTTAACTCATTGAGCACTTAAGTCAACATAAAATTTACACTATCAATTGCCACCTGAACTGGGAGCGAGCGATGCCAATTCAAGGTGCACTCGCATGGATGAATGTTTGTCTGTTTGAAACGTCACACTATTGCATGTACTGTTGTACAATTTCACTTTCTTCTGTGTATCTTGTTTTGTCTTTGAAATTCATGTTGTGTTCTTTAAACATCTTTGTTTGTGTTCTTTGTCTCTCTCGCTCTCTGGCTCTACAAATTCGAGAAACCTGTTTATATGACTCTACATAAATAAAGGCGCTCTTCACTGTTTACTGCAAAGGGTGGTGGGTGGGTGTGGTTTCGTCATTTTTGGTTCTTATTTATATCTTTTCGTAAATGAAACAAATGACGCCATCAACCGGTTTGGGAATTTATTATTATATTGAAAAATTCTAAGATGTGTTGGACTCACAAACATAGTATATCACTATAGTACTTGCAATGGGAAGGTACTAGAGATGGGCACGTGAGTATGTTTTGTCCCACGCCTACGCACGCTACGAAAGGAAGACAGTCACTCACATTCACATTCACGACAATCACGCAAAAATTTCACACAAAAATAAAACAGGTTTGTTACATGAACCAATTGCTTTATATTCAAACCAATATTAAACAATATATCCAACATAATGTTGATAAAAAATGCTACACTACTACACTTAAATGCAAATCCTTAAGTTAAATTGAGAATAAAAAGTCCTTTTATACAGGAACAACATTTCATCACCTTCATCTCAAAGAAGTTTGCCTCTCATTTCCATTGGTATTCTTCCAGACGAACAATGGCAGCAATTGCAAAAAGGGTGCTAAATTATTGGTCAGATTATTTTAGAATGTGCCAGGTATTTATTGGAGAGGAGCCAGGATTTCAGAATATTGTCGCTAAATGATCCCTGTTTCAACGCATGTGTTGCTACAGGGTGTATGGTTGTTTAATTCGTTCGTTGCCTCTTAATGACGACGAGGTAGTAGGCCATTTCATAGAGTTTTATTTGCTGCGGTATTTTACCAATTTTACACTTTCGTTGGACATAAAACGGACAGAAATCAAAGGGAATGCGTATTTTCTTTTAATACAAACAACATAAAACATAATGCAGCTGTCATTACCATCAATAAACACTATTTAAAATTAGTTTCTGTCTTCTTTGCTCTCTCATTCTCGATCATCGGCCTAGTACCTTTTCGATCAGCTGTGCCATAGAATCCCCCTGATTCTACTAAGTAGCACCAACAAAAAACACGCGGAGTTTGACCATAGAGTAATTATTATATCTAGAGAGAATCTTTGACTCATCTGACGGTTCCTTTCACACTCTTCGTGGTGCGGTCAGTGTGATAGAGAGATGTGTGACGAAAAGTGACATACACCAGGTGGAATTACAATAACTTTGGACGTTAATTTTTCATGTCGTTTTAGTGAAAAACTGTGAAATATAAATGTGGTTTATACTTTTTTATTAACTCTTTTTGCTAGCATACATTTGTGTTGTATCCAACACATTAATTTTAATACACAAAACGAAATACCATTGTTGTTATTTTGTTCGTTGTTTCGAACCATTGCCTCTATCTGGTATTATTGAAGTAATTCTTTTCAACATCCAACGTTCATATCACACAAGTCCAAATGTCATAAATTTGCTGAGAGAAATGTTAACTCTAGTATAATAATTAGTCTATGAGTCTGACTGTTACAAAGATAGTTGGAATCAAAAGTTTAACATGTAAATTTTTGCACTGACACTGTTGATTTTTGGTAATACGATAACTTGGTCATATTGGGTCAGAATGCTACATTGATTTTTTAAACCGGTCGGCAACGACAATTTCTCAGAGCTACAATTTTTTTCAACCTGAAAAAAAGGAATTTGCTAGAAAGGGTGCCAACACTGAAGATGAAATATTAAACCTATATAATTTGTGTTTTATTTGTTTTAAGTAAAACAAATAAATGGTTTCTGCGCGAACAAATTGTTATAGGTGGAAATTGTAAACTTGCAGTCGGAGTCGTTCAAATTTTTACGACTCCAACTCCTTCTCCAGGCACAAATGTATCCCAAGCACTGAATTCTTGGAAAAATTATGAAAAAATTAAAAAAATATTTTTTTTTAATGCACGCAAATTTGATTTGAAGTATGTATCTAACAATGTAATACCGCAATCTTGTTATTTTTTCTCATATTATAGCCCAATATATGTTTATATTAATGCAATTAATTAATATTACTTGAGAAATAATGACACAAGGGTGGGATTTTTACTCCCTAAAAAACCTGTCATGAAAATTCGAGTTTGTTTTAAAAATTGAGCTTTGCTGATCAAGATTATGCGTACGATCAATTTTTTCCCTTTAGGTAATATTATTTTAGTCTAGAATTTGGTTTAAACAAGTATAAATATCAGCAAGCGAAACTTTTCCCAAATTCAAAAATTTTAAATTTTGTTCAAATATCATTCAACGGTGAATGCCGAAAAATTTTTAAATTACATTCAGTCTTTGGCAAGGCCCTTGCTTAAAAAACCTACAACATTTTATAACTTTCTTACAAAAAATTTGAGAAACTATTGAAAGAATGATGGTACCTTTCGAAACATATTTCGTTTTTTTCAGTTTCAAAAAATTTTTAAATTTTTTCAACTTAAATTTGGTTGAAGTCTGGCGAATGTAGCTGAGTTTTTAGAACTACATTTCGACCCAAAATTACCAAGTTATTTACAAACAACTATAGAAAGTCAGTGGGAAAGTTTACATTTTAAACTTTTGATTTCAAATATCTTCGTAACTGATAGAGACACGACACACGACTCTGCATGTTTTTGGTTTGTGCGGCTCAGTAGAGTCATTTAAATCAAGCTACAAGTTAAGAAGAAACATGCCATGAAAGTTTTGTCACCCTGGCACAAACGTACGTTGAAACAACGTGCATCTAAATACCAGATTCTGAAAGCCTGACTCCACCCCTACAAATACTTAGTACATTCTAAAATAATCGGACCTATAGTTGTAAAACGTATAAAAAAAAATAATCTGTCATGTGATGAAAATCGATCGAGTCACAATCGAATGCGATTTGGCAATTTAAACGAATTGCATTGGCATACTTTCTAATATAGGGGAACAAATATTTTATACATATATTACTTAATGGCAGAGGAACAATTTAATTGACATCCATTTTTGCATAAAAAAACAGCAGACAGTTGTCCGAGGCCTTCGGCCATGGACTGTCCCTGCAGGCTGTGTCAGAGACACGGCCATTAAGTTTAACGTAGAATACGCCATCCGATAAGACAGAAAACATATATAGCAATAAATGATAAATGATAAACGTCAACTGTCAGCTGCTGTCAAACAGCATCAAGCAGCATTGCCACTTTGCTTACTTGGCAGCACTTTCATTTAACATAAAAATGTATGAATTAATTTGTTTCATATATTTTTTATAATTATATATCCATATTAAATTCGCATTTCACATTTAACATTTTGTTTCACTTAAATACATAAGTAAATATACGAAGTTTCAATATTTCATCAATCAAAACAACAGCCGAAGGTTTGTGTCCACACTGAAACAGCAGCATAGTTTGTGTTCACGCTACAAACTCAAACACTCAACCAAACACCACACATATGTTTGAGTGTATGTGTTTAAACAATTTTCATTTGAGAAATTTAAATATTAGGAAGATATCAACCAATATGAAATGTATATCAAACGAAAGATAACAATAACAATCTGACATGACTCCCTATACCGTAAGGTAAGACGTATTCTACGCCAAAACTCCTTCGTTTGTAGCAGAGTTCCCTGTTATACAGAAGATGATTAACGACGCTTTGTTAGAGTTAATTGATATTAGACGCCTTCCAAAAATACTTTGTTAAACAAAGAAAATCGAAATTAAATGATATCAACCATGCGGAAATATGCGTGAGTCATGCGAAAGTAGTACTCACGCACAGTCACTCACGCAAAGATTGGACTTATGCACACGCACGCTCACGTGAGCAAAAAAAATCACTCGTGATTCACGTCAGTCACGTAACTCATGCCCATCTCTAGAGGGTACATACATACATATGTATGTATGCACATATATACACCATATAAATATATCCAACAGGCTGATTTTGTATGAATCATATTTACTTATGTGATCCATTGCAAAAACTACTCATACATACAAAAGTTCATATACACAAGTGGTGTTTGTTATAACGCACATTATAACGTTTATAAGCATCAATAGTGCGTGTCCCACTGATAACAGCGAATGTTAGTGAACTTAGATTCGTACATCTACTACCCTTTCTAATCAGGGATATCGATTGACTGGGAAAGTCAATGCTGTTATTAACCAAAAAAAGTGACCCTGATGACATTAGCACTGTTTTCCGAGGTTTAATATGTTTAGAGGGTTGCATTTTATATTTCGGGATAAGAGAACAAAAACAAATATTAATCATCGAAAATCACAAAATATTCCACATGAAGATTTATACACTTTTGCATGCGTTTGAACCAATTGTCGAAACACTTTTGCCACTCTGATTGAGGTATCTCCAAAACATGCATTCTGAATGCAGCAACCGCTTCTTCAGGTGTCGAAAAACGTTGACCTCTCAGTTTGTTTTTTACGTACGGGAATAAAAAGAAGTCATTCGGTGCCAAGTCAGGACTGGACTATACGGCGGATGACCCATCAAATCGATGTTTTGGGTGCTCAAAAATGCAGTTGTTTCAGCCGATGTGTGAGAGTTCGCATTGTCGTGGTGAAGAGTGATACGTCTTCGGCGGTTGGTTTTCCTGATTTCTTGGAAGACAACTGGCAAACAAATGGTTGTGTGCCACTCAGAATTCACTGTTCTGTGTTTTTCTAGTGGTACGGTTGCGACATGTCCGGTTTTTCCGAAAAAACAGGCGACCATTTGCTTGGAAGTGCTTCGGGCGCGAACAACTTTTGTTGGATTTGGCTCATCTTGAAACACCCATCCAGTTGAATGCTGTTTACTTTCGGGCTCATACGAGTAAATCCAGGATTCATCACCTCTCACGATGTCATAGACGTGTTTCGAAGCACCGCGATCGTATTTTTGGAGCATTTATTTCGACCAATCGACACGAGCCTTTTTTGAGCGATTGACAAATTGTGTTGGATCCAACGCGAACAAATTTTTTTGACAGTCAAATGTTTATGCAATATTGAATGTATGCTGGTCCCACTAATGCCTAAGGTTGTCTCAATCTCACGATAGGTCACATGACGATCTTGCAAAATCAGTTCGCGCACAACATCAATGGTTTTCGGAACAACAGCTGATTTTGGACGACATTCACGAAATTCGTCTCGGAGTGAACTACGACCACGATTGAATTCACCATACCATCGCTTCATCGTCAAAAATTGAATTAAGTTCATCCATGCACTGTTGCTGAGTGAATCCACGTCGAAAGTTGTAAAAAATAATCGCACGAAAATGTTCACGATTTAATTCCATTTTTGGGCCGAGATGAATCTTTTAAGTTACTGTAAACAACACAAATAGCGCTCGTATGTCAAAACGTTCTGAGTACGCATAACCTGAAAAATGTCCAACTTTACGATAGAGCTGTCAGTTGCCAGATTGCAACACTAGGGTTACCAAATCCCGAAACATAAAATTCAACCCATAGTAGTGCACTGCAGTGATTCCTCATGTAATTCTAATAAATTTTAGAAATATTGGAGAATGAAGAGAATTGAGGCAACTCTAAACACTGCAGTGCTGCCAGCACGACATAATTTATGCCGTTGTTTTGTATACTTTTCCTCGGCCAGTGACATATGGCACAATTATTCGAAAGCAAATAACTTGTTTCTTGTATTTTTGGTTTAATCAAATGTGTTTTATACATTACTTGTCATAATGAATTTGACGCAATTTGGTAGTAGCAAGTTTATAGAACTGTGAGAATAAAATATACAGGACATTAGGATTAGAACATTCCGAACTAAATCTTGAAAATATATTTTTTGTCGTCTTTGAGAAATATCTATCCTAGCAACGCGGATACGCTGGGATGAAATGAAAATGTGCACAGACTGTAACTGTTGAACACTGATGTTTGCAAAAGGTATTGTAGGGATGTTTTCGTATTAGTAAGTGCTGAAAATAATTCTCATCATGTTGAGATTTGTTACTACTTATAAGTTGTTCAATATTGATGTGAAAAACGCAAATAAACTTCGTATTCTAAAACGTTTTTTAAAAATTTAAAAAAAAAACATATTGACATAAATGTTAACATATCCAATGTGCCTATTGATATCGTACAGCATGCGAAAAATTTAGGAGTGGTCTTTAATAATCGTTTGACTTGGCGTGAACATGTCGTTTCGGCGGTGCGCAAAACTAACGCCGCTTTAAGAAATGTATATTTTAGTCAGAAATTTACTCCGGTTCACATAAGGTTTATGTTGGCCAAGTCATTTTTAGTTCCTAAGCTTATTTATGGTTGCGAATTATTTTCTAGTTGTAGCAGTGAAATGCTTAGGAAGCTTAACGTAACTTACAACAATATTACTAGATATGTTTTTGGTCTAACTAGGCGGGATCACGTATCAGAATTTGCAAAGCGATTATTTGGTGTCTCATTCGAAAATTTGATGAAACTACGAGTCCTGATAAGCTTGCATAAAATTATTACAACGAAAAATCCGCAGTACTTGTATAGTTATATTAGATTTGCATGCTCGCCTAGAGGTCGTCAATTAATATCAGACGCAGAATATCAGAAAACACATGCGGAGGAAATGGAGTCAGTGAAAAGATCATGGAACATATTCCTATGTCGAACAGCGATAAATCGTCGATCGAGATATGTGGAACAAGTTGTGGCACTCCATTCCTAACGAAGGCTTCGTCTTTCATTAAGAGTTGAGGAAACACGTTTGAGGACTGTTCGCGTGGAAACAGGAAATATTCCACAAGGAAGAGGGTCAGGAGGATATCCACCCTACTAATCGTTTTGTGTCCAAAACAATATACATAGAATGCCAAGACACCTGTAGTTGTGTTAAGAACTAACCCCTAATCAACGGAACAACTACTTTCGTACAGGGTGTCTCAAAAGAAGGTTTACATTTATTTAGCTGACTGCGTGAACGCAGTGAATCTGAAGGGCGCGGAGGTATGCCAGTATGTGGCCTGGCCCTTGGGAATTCAGTCACTATGGAGGGTTTATCGGGAGCGTACCGTACGCTGTACTTGCGAGTTTTACAGAAACGGTGATTCAGCGACTGTAGCGCGTAGAAGATTCTGCTACATTCGAGGTTTTCGTCAGTTGAATGATGTGCCAAGCATCCATCTCACTCGAAAATGGGTCAACAAATTTGAAGAGAACGGTTCAACACTACAAAAGCCAAAATCTGGGCGGCCAATGTCAGTGTTACCATGTTGGCATAATCTGTGCTGTGTTAGCATAATGATTTTGGTTTTGGCTCTTGTTTTTTGAAAAATTATGCCAAGTGTTGTTTAGCACAATTTTCTCAACATTTTTCCAATTTTTTTTTTTAATTTTAGTGCCATTTTTTAGCACAATTATTTACAAACGACACAATTTTTCGTACTGGAATTTATCAGAGAAATCTAGTTTTAGAGCATATTTATCTGTATCTTTTGGTTTAAATTCACATTTTAAGGTTCCCACAAACCTAAGCGTATTTTTGGCGAAGCGTTGACTTCGTTAGACCAAAACGTCTAATATTTGTAAACTTGTTTGAAGCGTGTTCAATAAAATACGGGCAATGCAACTATTACTACCTCTATACGAGAACTTATATTACACGTACTTGTCATGTTCACGTCTTCAAATAATTGAAGTATAATTAGAATTCAATCAAATATTTTTAACTTTCGTATACCAAAAATTCAATAGAAACTGCTAAATAAATATCATATTAATTTATGAGAAAACAATTGAAGCCCCTGGTGGAAGATTGCTTTTTTCAAAAGCATTATTTTCCTTCTTTTAATGTTTCCACGGCATTTTCCTTGTCCTGGTTATCCTCTTCTTAATCGCACCCTAGGGAGTATTATTTGAGTCATAACCAGCCAGCACAAACGAAAAAAGAGTTTGTATACTTTAAAACAATCCGTATTGAAAGGGGTAAACTCTTATGACTTCTTGACACACAAACGTGAAGATAATCTCTGATAGTTGAGCGGATATTAATAGAATATCGTCACAGTGTAAGTATCGCTCATCGCTCATGTCGTGGGATAATATGGACTCAATGGTACCGCGACATCTTGGGAAACGAGAGGGCAGATGAGCTGGTTAGGATGGGCTCCAACCAGAGGCCTGTGAATATGGAAAATGCTTAAATATTTCAGACAATAACTGGCGAGGTCCTACAAAGGGGTAAGAATGAATATCCATAGACGGAGCAGACCAGACCCCCCCCCCCCCCCACCAAAATGGTTTCACATTACATCCCATGAAGGGACCAGTGAGCTGTGCGCTTTACAGTTTTACACTCACTGATTGGGACCTACAGTTTTACACCGCTTCCGAACGAAGCTTTCCATGACTGAGTACTCGATAGTGTCGCCATCACTAAGTGAGGTGATGTTCTCATGCATAAGAGCCGCGCACACTACCATTGCACCAACGACGGCCAATCCCAAAATATACGAAAGATGGATGATCCAGGGTCATAATTTGGGTAAGCTTTCATACTATGGGGTTTGATCTATTTACTGTAAGTTAACACATAATAAGCTCAATCACCCATTACACGCGCAGAAAATGTCTTATTTAAGACTCTAAATTGTTGATTTTTGCGGGATATTAACTTTCGGATGTTGTGGAGGATGCTTGAAGGACAATACGTGATGGCAGATGCTAAAGTCTGATGAGCCCAATACAGCTAACTGCACGTCTGTCGTTTCTTGTTATTTGGATGCAAATATAATATGTGTTTGGAGCTTGTCGCAAATATAATATACTTGTGTCCAAACGCATGAATATTAAATGTTTGAGACACAATGATTAATATGTGTTTGCGACCCAAATATATCTATGTTTCTGATACAAATTCATCCGTTTGTTGCTCTGTTTATGCTCTCTCGAGAGCAAGAGAATAAAAGAGGGACAAAGAGGGTAACTGTGCATCTGTATTTTTGCATTATTCTCTCAGTGAGTGATTCATAAATATTCCTGGATGGGCGTGTAAATTGCAGATGAAGTCAGTGTTTCTTATTTTGGCTGATGTAATGCGTTTTAATTTCACGTATCCTGTCGTCAATGGTCCATTGGACAGAGGATATCAAAAGCGCTTGATCAGTGAAAGAAGAATAGACAAACGCTCGGACGGTTAAATGGTTTGTGATGTTGCTTTGGTTTTTGTGCAAGTGTTTCGCATATATTTATGTGTGATACCAAAGCGAGAAACGAATTTGAGTAAAGAAACCGGGAAGGGTAACGGTAATCCCTTTTCCTGCCGAGCCTCTACTGAAAAAATCGGGAATGGCGGACCATTTGTGAAATATAATAAAAAAAAACGCACAAGTAATTAATACACGCTTGTCTTGCATGAACTGGATTTGTATATTAGTATATTGTTTGTGTACCAACGCATAGTGATAACCAAGGCATAGTTGAAACCTTCTGAAAACAAAAACGTGAGAGACAACAAAGAAAGCAGAAGAAAAAGAGCAGCAGATTCTCATTTCATTAAATGTGGATATATATTGATAAAATTAATTATAATAAAGAAAGAAAAAAAGAACAATTCGTTTCTAAATATTATTATGTTTGGGAGAAAATACGCATAAGTTTCCACGTCAGAATGTAGTATATGGAGGTTTGGAGAAACACGCGAATGCTTCCACATACATAAGTACATATATGGATGTTTGGGATGAAGCACACATATGTTTCCATGTAAAAGCACACATATTTTTCAGTATACATGCTAAAGTTTGCATTTAAATGTACCTGAGTTTGGGACTTCCAAACATATAAATGTTTGAAGTGTGTTCCATACATATACATGGTACCCGCAGAATATGTTACAGAGGCCTGTTTTTTTCAGCGTGTGCTTTTATTTTACACAAATCACATGCAACCGCGAATATATAGCAATTTGTGTTTAAGGATTAATAAATTGCGTATCCTTCAAAGAGAATTATCCGACGCTACTATTTGTCTGCCCATCAATTTTAAAGGGACGCATATAATTTTAAGTAATTTTTTAGTGAAATGATTATAATTTATACTCCTCTGCTTGCAAATGTGTCGTTACGAACTATAACTTCTTAAAACAATACAAAACACGTACTTATTACAAGCAACACCTTTTTCACGTGTGCACTATTTTTTTGACCGCAGCTGTATATTACACTGTAGTAGATATTATTTTTGTGGTTTGTCTTAATTTTTTTGCAACACACATATATACTCGTATTATATGATCTGACATATTGATGTAACATTTTTTAAGAATTCTCAAAAATGTACTATTGTGCTGGTAACAAAGAGTCTATCTTCCATATGAGAAAATGCTGCATGGTGGCACTCAGTACTTTAATTTGCAGGTGCAGTTTGTTCTTTGGCTTTTGTGTTTTTACCTTTCTGTTTTTTTTTTTTGTTTTTGAAATAAAGCCCTGTATTCAGTTTTTTAGAAATTGTCGTTGCCATAAGAATTACGTGTATAAAAAATAGCGAAACTTTCATGAATCGAACATTTCGCTCACTTTTCATTTCGTAGACAAAATTAATTACAGGGTTGTTACACCAAAGATATTTCGTACAGAAACAATTATTTTATAATTGTTTGGGACGGAAATTTTGACATTTCGATAATTTTATAAACCAAAAGTAAAACCACGTGCGTTAAAATTAAAATGGAGAGCGTAGAGAAATTATAAATGGATTTTCCGTTTAGAGACAAATCACAAAAACTTTTGTAAAAATTTCGAAAGAACTGAATACCGTGCTTAATGCATTAATGCATCTCCTAAGCGAACACAAGTAGGAAGTTTACTTTCCATTATTTCACACTACGTAACCCCAAATAGCTTCCTTGTATTGTTCGTAACCATTTATCAGAAATTGCATTTTATTTTAACATTAATTTTTAGCTGGTTTCTTTCTTCCTTGAATAATCAAAGCCAATGGAAGGAAATATATGTTTTATTTCATACATCTACTCAATTGAGATTTGCAGTAAAATTGCTTGTTTGTGTCTTCCTGTGGTCGTGCTTAATTGCCTATTTACACTGGTTTACTTGCACAGATCGCAGTGAATAAAACAATAGCAGCAGATCTTGTTCATTTATAGTTGTGGGTACGTAGTTTTTAAGGTACTGATGTATTAAGTGGAGCCTCCCCATACGCATTGCCAACTTTTGTACTGGTTAACTAAGTTGTATGAGTAAGTTAACCGAACAAGTTTTCGACCAATTTTGTTTTGCGAATCTCAACTTGAAAGTATTTGTGTTTTGTACATTTCAGAGGAAGAACATAATTAAATTGAATTAATTGATTTCTCAGACAATGTTTCCCCCGCAAAGCCAAATGAAAATAAACACAAAGTAATAACTTAATCACATGATACGCCATCACACGTTGCAATCAAGATGGCCAACTTGAGCTAAAATCGAACAAATTTAATTTTCATTTCAATTCAAGACACGTTGTACAACCTTCAAGAAGTTGCATAATCAGTTGCACAAAACAACCGAAGCCCGAAAAGTTCTGAAGGGAAGCTCTCGTAACGTGCTGCGTTAAACTTACAATTGCATATATGTACATATGAAGATATTTTTAAATCGAATCATGTCATTACATATGTTACCCTGTGGGACATAACTTGGGAAGATAAAATGAGGAAAAACCTATTCCATGATATCCCAACTTGGTCCCAGACACTAACTGTCTTATACTTAAAAAGTTGGAATAGGTTTAAGCACAGAGTAAATCTAACTAGAGAAAATAATTGGCTTATCTGACATACACCAGGTGGAATTACAAAAACTTCTTGCTTTAATTTTTTTCATGTCGTTTTGGTGAAAAACAGAAATTCAAATTTGTTTTACACTTTTTTATTGACTGTTATTGTTAGAATACATTTGTGTTGTATTTAACACAATAATTTTAAGACACAAAACGAAATGCCGTTGTTGTTATTTTGTTCGTTGTTTTGAACCATTGCCTCTATCTGGTATTAGTAAATCAATTCTGTTCAACATCGAACGTAAATATCACACCAGGCCAAATGTCATAAATTTTATTGAGAGAACTATTGGGTCTACTATAAGTATTAGTCTATGGGTTTAAGAGACGGTTTATACTACAAAAAACGGCTCTCAAATCTCTAACAACTTTTCATGAATGAACTTTTATGAAAAGTTTGCTCATAACTAAATATATCTAGAGGGAAAATTTGTCTCATTTGACGTTTCATTTCACACTCTTCGTGGTGAGGTCGGTGTGGTTTGACGAAAATTGACTTACACCAGGTGGAGTTACAAGAACTCCTGACTTGAATTTTTCATGTCGGTTTGGTGGAAAACTGCAAACTTTAAATGTGTTTTACACGTTTTGTTGACTGTTATTGTTGGCACACATTGGTGTTGTATTGAACACAACTATATTTTCACACGAAATACCGTTGTTGTTTTCTTGTTGGTTGGCCTATATTATATATATTATATTTACCCTATGATCATATTTTTTCCATTTTATATGCTCACCCATTTCGATGGACCTTGTTTGGCCTAGGTATCTTGGGAACAAATACGGTTTAGAAGGTTTTAAGACGATTGAGCGATATCCGCCTATCTGTCTGTCTTGCTGGCTGGTAAAAACGGTAACTCTTCTGCGACAATAGGACACAAACTTAGTTTGGGATTGAAAATGGGTCGTCACGGCCCCGCACCATCTGGTATCTCCCATGCCAATCGACAAATATAGTACAAAATCTTGTTTTTCCTAACGTTTTTTCTTTTACAAATTCACCATTATTATGCATTTCGTAGTCACGTCGAATGTTTGTCGTTTTTTAAATACGGCATTACCGATGTCGAAATTCGACTCTGTCGTATATCTATTACAATGTTAGTATTGTGTATGTCGTTTATGACTGTGAAATTGGAGGGAAACAGTCGTAGTGCATTTTACTGGTGACAGCGTCGAAAAATATAGAAAAAATCGGAAAAGAGCGCAAAATTTGAAAACAAAAAATGGATAATATCAAAATGTAAATTCAATTATTAGCTTTATATCAGTTATAAAATAAAAAATATATTTTAATACACATTTAAGGATGAAAAAAACTACACCCAAACAATTTGAAACTCTTGTCAACTTTATGATGCAAAACGAGCCATTGGCAAAGGGATATCATAAAAACACGGAGAGCACAGACTAAAGAAATATAGAACGATATGAAACAAAAGCTCAATACTGTTGGGCCTCCTCCTACTGTTGAACTTCCTTTAGCAAGGATTCGCATTGTTGCTGCTAATCGTAATGTCTTACTCACTCGCATTGACCTCAACGATTCTGAAAGTTTACGTGATATTGTTCTTAGCACGTACCGGAAAGCGCCCTTGCTCAATCTAAAGTTGGTCATAAATCTGAAGAAGAACTCTTACATTTTAATTCTCAGATGAATGATCAATAAACTTACATGGAACTTGGTAGGTTAAATATGTTCGACCGGAACCATTATTGTATCCAATAATTTATGAGCTATCTGCCCTGGCACTCAAGTTCTTCATTAGAAGATGAAAAATGAGCCACACTTAGCAGTTTTTATTAGTTTTAAAAATTACTAAAGAAACACACGACCGCGATTACAAAAACTTTGTAACTTTGATTTTCTGTTTTGGTGGCAGGGTGACACATAAATTGTAAAAATGTGCACCCACAATCTATTACAAAAACACTCACGTCGAATGGGTTACACAATACCAATAAACTGTAAATTCGGGTTCGACTACGACAGTTGTCACAATTCGACTACGCCACACATAATAAGGGTGATTATTAATGTGTGTGAAGATAAATTCGAATTTAACTAGCAGAGACACAAACCAATTATGTTACCAGAGGTCTGTAATTACATTAACAGAACTATGTAAGGAACTATGAATATCAAATTCGACGAAGAATTTAAGAAATTGGTGTTTCTATTCATTTTCTGGATTTTCTGGAGGTTTTTCGGAAATGAGGGTATTAAATAATGAAAATAGATGGCAATAGCTTTAATTTGATACTAGTCCCAATCACTAAACTCTTCCCAGTTAGACGCTACGGCCCCAAAATCTTCCCAAGATTTTCTATGTAAGAAACCCTCATATTTTTCACCCTGGCAAAGAATAACTTTGTTTGAAGTCCTGATGTGTCCTTTAATAAGTCTTTGCTATAAAATGTATAACTTTTGGTTATATATATTTGTCTAATCGCGAGAAAATCGGTAATTTCTATAACCTTTCCAAAATATAGCTATCTTACATAGTTCTGTTAATGTAATTACAGACCTCTGTTAACATAATTGGTTTGTGTCTCTGCTAGTTAAATTCGAATTTATCTTCACACACATGATTATTAACCAGTTGGAAGTTAAAATACAATGGATGACAATCAATCGTTTGAGCGCAAATTTCATTATAAATTTTTATTTTTTCTTGGGACTTTTATAAAATGAGATTTTAGTGTCTATTACAACCAAGGTACGGAAAAATTCGACTCGCGAGCCGAATCTTCAATAACTCGCTCGTTTTATAAATCGAAGTCCGAGTTAACAAGATTCGACCTCGCAAAAATGATTTTTATCAAAGAGCTGTAAATATGCGATTGCGTGCGAGCCGAAAATATTTTCGGAGCGAGCGGATCTCTGTTGCAAACAAATGAAGCAAAACTGGCTGTGGCCAGTTTCATTTAACATGTTGTTTGTGGCGGTGAATAGAAACAAAAACAATAAAATTTGCTAAACGAAAATTTACAAGGTATATAAAATTTCATCATGAGACTTCCAAAAACATTATAGAAACTAATTGTCAATTTTTTTTTATCATATTTTCATGCAACGTAATGTTGATCTTATTTCCCAAATTCCTCAACAAAAACACATAAAAATTCGTAAATAAAATCATAATACATACGTAAAGAGAACAATTAAAAATTGTACCATAGATTTATACTTATAGTAGATCTACTAGTTCTCCTACCAAATTTATGACATTTGGCCTGGTGTGATATTTACGTTTGATGTTGAAAAGAATTGCTTTACTAATACCAGATAGAGGCAGTGGTTCAAAACAACGAACAAAATAACAACAACGGAATTTCGTTTAAAATTATTGTGTTAAATACGGCACAAATGTATGCTAACAATAACAGTCAATAAAAAAGTTTAAAACACATTTAAATTTCACAGTTTTGCACCAAAACGACATGAAAAATTAAAGCCAGAAGTTATTGTAATTCCACCTGGTGTATATCACTTTTCGTCAAACATCTCTCTATCACACCGACCGCATCACGAAGAGTGTGAAAGGAAACGTCAGATGAGCCAAATATTCTCTCTAGTCTGAGATTACTCTATGAATTATACACACACCCAACTGCATTAAAGATCTCGGTTCGCGAACCACTCTTTTCGCGCTCGCTCTCGAATGTGTTGTAACGGGTTTTTCAATAAGAGCGCTACAAAAGATTTTTTAAATAAAACAAAACCGGTTTTATATACCAATGAAATTCTTTATTCCTGTGAAAGTGCCATTATGTATGGAACTCGATTTCTTTTGCATGGCCACCACGGCCACTCTTGCAGAAGTCCAGACGCTGAACCCAATTTTCGACGGTTTTCAAGCTGATATAGGCCGATACTGCTGCAATTTTACGTTCGATATTCGTACGAAGTTCATCAATCGTCGCTGGCTTGTTGGCATAGACCATAGACTTGACGTAGCCCCACAGGAAATAATCCAACGGCGTCAAATCGCACGACCGAGGCGGCCAATCGACTGGGCCATTTCGTGAGTTAACACGTTCACCAAACTTGGTTTCCAATAAATTGATTGTGGCATTCGCTGTGTGGCTTGTGGCGCCGTCCTGTTGGAACCACATGTCCTCCAAGTCCATATTATCCAATTGGGGCCAAAAATATTCGGTTATCATTGAACGGTAGCGATTCGCATTCACAGTAATGTGCCGGTCTTGATCATCACGGAAGAAGTACGGCCCAATGAAGCCGCCGGCCCATAAACCGCACCAAACCGTAATTTTTTCGGGATGCTATGATGACTCATGGATTACGTGTGGATTGCTGTCTGACCAGTAACGCATATTTTGCTTACTGACGAAGCCATTCAGCCAGAGATGGGCCTCATCGCTGAAGATGTTTTCCGATGAAAATCCGAATCATTTTCAAGTTGTTGCTCAGCCCAATTCACGAACATACGGCGCTTATGGTGGTCAAGCGGCTTCAGTTCTTGCGTCAATTTGATCTTGTAAGGATGTAGGCCAAGATCTTTTCGCAAAATTCGCCACAACGACGTCACAGAGATGCCCAACGCTTGAGAACGACGTGTGAGAGACACATTTGGGCTTTCTTGAACTGAAGCTTCAGCGGCAGCAATAGTCTCAACACTACGGGCACTTCTTTGTCTCACTGGCACGGGAACATTTTGTACTGTGCCTGTGGATTCAAATTTTTCCACTAGACGCTCAATTGTTGATCTGGTAGGACGATTATGACGACCATAAATTGAACGTAGCGCTCTTAAAGTTGAGGCCACTGACTCCAAATTTCGGTAGTAAATTTTAATAATTTCGACTCGTTGTTGGCTCGTATATCTTTCCATGATGAAATGGCAAACCTTACTGAAGAGAAATGTCAAAAGAGCGGGAAAAAATATGGCGTCGTTTGCTGTCCCTATCGATTTTCTTTTGTAGCGTCTCTGTTGAAAACCCCTTTATATTGCGGTTTTTATTTTTAAACTCGCTCGCGAGTTTTACTTTTCAAAATCGCAATCGTGGCGAAGTAAACGAGATGAAATTTGCGCTCCCTCGCGATTTATTCATGCAAGCTGAAAAAGAGCGCTTGCCTTACTATGATTACAACACTAAGCATGGTACAAACACAAGGCAATAGCATTAGCAATCTTTGTAATTTTCGTACCGAGTTATTGTCAAAATCAGCTGATAAAAGTGTTGCACACAAATGTACAATTGTAAATATACACAGATGCAATCAAAAGCAAATTAGCTGGTCTGACGCTATTACCCTGTATTTGTACCATGGCACTAAGTTCAGTTTTATGAAATTTTCGTTGCTAGAAAAAGTACATGTATAAAAAATAACGAAAATTTCATAAACCGAAAATTTCGCTCACTTTTCATTTGCTTGGTACTCAGCTCTGCGAAAATTTCGTAGGCAAAATCAAGCACAGGGTTGTAACGCCAAACTTATTTCGTACTAAAACAATTGTTTTTGTTGTGACATTTCGATTATTTTAGAAAACAAAAATATGTAATACCAGATGCGTTAAAAATAATAATTAAGTGCAAAGATGAATTATTACTCAAATATTCGCAAGGTAAATCAGAGATAACTCTCTGTAAGAAAATCTTCCGTTTAGAGATAAATAAATGACAAAATTTCTTACGAAAATTTCGCAAGAACTGAATACGGGGCTTAAGCAATGTGGATAAAAAAACAGTTGCTTAAGTTATGGTTGTTTGGTTCATAAAATACACGTGTTTTTGAAAACAAGTGACATTTTAAATGTAACAAACATTCGTTTGAGCGCAACTGCCTAAAACAATATTTCGCTCGTGAATCTTATGAGAAACCAATATTTTTTGTAAAACAGTAAGATAAAAAGTAATCAAAAATAAGAGAAACCAAAGAAATGTTTTGCAGCAATGTGGTCAAGTGAGCGTTTAGCCACTGAGATAAATGCCATGCCATGATGATTGAACGTAGGCAGAGATAGTTGACCGTCAACTAAAAAAGGTAAATATGACCCATCCTGGCTCTGAATGTACCCCTGTCAAATATTTATATGTGCAATGTATCATGTTGAGTTGGAGCTTTGAAAACTAAAATTTTTTTTGGATTTTTATTTTATATATTAGTTTATATTTATGTGTCCTTTAAAATTATAATAAAACATATTTTTTCATTTATTTTTTAGAACAAAAACAAAGTGTATATTATATTCTTCATAGAAAATATTTATATATGCAAAAATGAAACTTAAATGTAATTCTTATTCTTATCCAATTAAAATATGTAATTAATATGATATTGAGTTGCCCTAGTGTATAAGAACTTGTTGTAGCCTGCGTGGCATAGAACTCACTAAGTTGCTTAAAGTGGGCATGTCAATTTTGTCCCATTCCGCCAATATTGCTAGTTTTAGTTCTTTAAGCGTCGTATACTGCTTCGACTTTGAAAACACCTTGGCGAAAAGTATCCCACAGAGGTCTTCAATGGGGTCGAGGTCGGGACTTATGGCTGGCCACTCCAGTAATGGAATTTTTCGGGACTTAAAAAATCCCTTGTGAGCCGAGCAATGTGGATCGGGGCGTTGTCTTGTTGAAAAGTCCAGTTATCTCCATATAATTCACCAGCAAAGTCAATTAAATTGCTGTCCAACAGATCAACGTCTGCTTCCGCATTCATTTCAGTTGGGACAAAGCATATTTCTGACTTCCCTCATGCTCCAAATGCAGCCCATATCATAAGAGATCCACCACCGTGGTTTCGCTTGTAGCACGTTTACCGACGATGTCGTAAATCTCTCCAATATTTATGTTGACCATCACGTCTGTCCAAATTAAAATTTTTCTCATCACTATATATAACGGTTTCCAATTTGTCCTCCCAAAACTTGTACTTTTCTGCAAAAGCAATACGCCCATTTTTATGGCGCTGGGTTAAGCGTGGTTTGGCCATTTTGCTTTGGTACCGAAGACCTATAACAGTTGCTGGACACGCTGTCTCGTTACATTTAGACCCAATTCCACCTTTATTTCCCTACAACTCGTATTCTCATTAGCAGCGAAATGCCGAATGCGCCGCTTAGTCCTCTGGTCTACAGTTGGGATGCGTCCACTGCACTTAATACAACCATAGTTTTCGGGGTCTTTGAGGAAATTCGAAACTGTATTGCGATGTTGATTTACCGCAGCTGCAATCTCGCCAATTCTTTTCCCTCCTAGTCTCATTCCAACAATTTTTCCGCTCTCCCCATCCGTAAGTTCACTTCCACGTGGCATTTTCAACTAGAAACAAAACTGTGAATTAAACGTTTCTTAGAATATATTCATAACGATCACTTTACTCAAGTACAGAAATTTATTTCATACTAAACACCCGAGAAAAATAGAGTTGTCCACTTTAAAGGGTCAGGAACGCGAATGCACATATAATTATTTTCTATTGAATTGCAAACTTACAGCGATTATCATAGATAACGGGACTACAAATAAAGTCCAAAAGAGAAAAAAGTACATGATAAAGAGAGAGGCATATTATTGAAAAAGTTGTATATGGCCGACATTAAATTACAGTTAGTTTTCAGAAGGAAAGAAAAAAAAATTATTTTGCACATATAAATATTTGACAGAGGTATAGCTCCTTATTGCATCGAATGCTCCAACGCATTGCAGAAAGAGAAGGAAACTTTAAATTTTTAATTTTTTAACACTGTGTTACTTTTTGGGAAAAATTTTTAAGAGGACGGTTTTACTCTAATTCGGGTACGAGGAATCGAACTGCATCATTAGTTATTTCAGTTACTATTACGGTGCATACAAAATTTTTTTAGATTTTTCGATTTTGACTGAGTTTTGACAGCCACTAACTTCTATTTGGTTGGTTGTACCAGTAAACATTCTTCAACAAAGTTGGTACAAACGTTTTGGGCTTCAACATTAGGGAACGCAGCTTACCTCTAAAACCAGGTGTTTGAGACTGTTTGATTCAGAACATCGGCAGAAAAGTAATTTCCCGACATTCTTTAGAGTTTTCCATTCACAAATCGCCAGTAATCAGATTCTTTCGCCAAATAAGAGAAAACCTTTTAATACATAACTATATTTATTTACACCTCATCATTTACAATTATCAAATTCCCCTTAACTATCAATTTTAATTTTAATTTTTTCTACCCTGAAAAGACTTTTTGGATAAAAACTCTTTGTTTAATTGGGTTATGAAATAAAAAAAAAAACAAAAAAAACTAAAAAAAAATTACAGTGGTTTAAAAAAAGTACTTTCGCCCACTTTTTAAAGGTTATGTAGAAGACACTACACTGAAAGAAAAACGCTTCATAGCATCAATGAATGGGTTACATTAATGGGTTTACATTGATGCAATGAAAAGTTCCTTTGATCCTATGAAATGCTACATTACTTCAATGAACTCCTTCATTGCTGCAGTTTTTGAATTTGTGGACCCTCATTAATGCTAAGAAACCTTTTACATTGATGGAATAAAGTGTGTTTTTTATGTAAATATGGGAAGCTATAGAGAAAAATTGCAGACATTTTATCGACATTGTAAAGTAGAATCTATTACATAGGCCATCCTAAAAAAGCACTAATGAAACATCTTTATTTAATATAATGTACACTTTCATTAATTTTGAACCATTCATTAATTTGGTTAAAGGATAATATGTGTGTAGGCACGCTTTGTATAAATACAGTAGTTGTGACACAATATATGAGTGCCAGTATGAGATAAGGAATAAATAAGAAATAAATAAAAGGCTGAAAACAGGATCCCGCGCCATTTAAAAAAACCCGAAAATCGAGCAAAATAAGGGGATTTCAAAAACGGGTCCACGCAGGGACACTTTTGTATGGGTAAATTTTCCCAAAAATCAAAAAATACCGAAATCCAAAATTTGCAACAGAGATATTCCTCTCCCTGGCCCCGTCCCAGAAAATGTATGTGAAGATAAATTCGAATATAACTTCCAGAGCTCTGCCGGCAGAGGAATTGGCAGCGGTCTGTTAATTAGTTAACAGACCTATGTTAAACAGCTCTAATATATTGATTATATATAAAATCACTAAGTTTTACAAATGTAAAAGGAATTTTAATGCGATATTATTAAAATAGGTAGAAAACTCTATAAACTTCTTACGTCAGGAGTTTTGGGGAAGCTGAATGACTGCAATATATAATATTTCAAAGCATTGGCAAAACTATGTTTTCAAAAGGAATCAGGATCAGGATTCAGGTTGCGTCAATGGGACTAGTATCAAATAATAGGTATTGGTGTCTAGTTTAATAATTTCAGACCCAGATTTCCCAAAAAACTTTCGGAATATCATATTCTTCGACGAAAATAACTTTTTCATATGGAGGACGGACTCAGTGCGTCCATGGTGGCCAAACGGGGAAGGTTGCGTCAATGGGACTAGTATCAAATAATAGGTATTGGTGTCTAGTTTTATAATTTCAGACCCAGATTGCCCATCATTTTCTCCGACGAATATAACTTTTTCATATGGAGGGCGGATTAAGTGCGTCCATGGTGGCCAAACGGGGAAGGTTGCGTCAATGGGACTAGTATCAAATAATAGGTATTGGTGTCTAGTTTAACAATTTCAGACCCAGATTGCCCAAAAAACTTTCGGAATATCATTTTCTCCGACGAATATAACTTTTTCATATGGAGGGCGGATTAAGTGCGTCCATGGTGGCCAAACGGGGAAGGTTGCGTCAATGGGACTAGTATTAAAAATTTCAATGGGACTAGTAGTCGAAAAAAAATCGTGCCACAAAAAGCCCGAACTTTGGAGGCCCATAACTCCTAAAATAGGGATTCCCTCTAACTTTTGCATTATACATTTTTTGCATAGAGTCGTGTGTTCTACAACACCCCCTCCCCCCGCGACATTTTTTCGCCCCAATCTGACCATACCAGCAATGAAATATCTTCATACTATGAATTGGCTTCATAGTATCAATGAACCCGGTTCATACCATCAATGAAACCTGTTCATACTATCAATGAAACCTATTCATACCAACAATGAAACTTGTTCATACCACATGTTCATACCGGCAGTGAAACGTGTTACACCATCAAAGAAATATGTTCATACAATCAATGCAACATATTCAGACCTTCAATGAAACATGTTCAAACCATCAATGAAAGATGTTCATTGCATTAATGAAACATGCTCATAGCATCAATGAAACATGTTCATAGCACCAATGTAACATGTTCATTACATCAATGACTATGTTTCATTACATCAATAAAACGGTTTATAATATCAATGTAACATATTTCTTAAATACAATGATAATGTTTCATTCCGGTTAGAAAGTTTACATTAATTTCAGGTCCATGAAACATTTTTCGTTTAATGTAACATTGTTCATAGCATTAATGAAGACATTGGCTCAAAAATAATGACACTTTTCATTGATGCAATGTAAGAATTCATCAATGGTATGAAGGTTTTTCTTTCAGTGTACAAAGAACAAAAAAGTGCGTGTACTGTTGAAAGCAGGAAGTCTGGCAAGCCTACATATATTTTGTATGAAACCGTAATTGTTGTAACTCAAAAACTAATGCTGCAGTTCGATTTCTTGTACTCCAATTAGGGTAAAACCTTCCTCTCCTGCCCTGTCTCGTTTTTGGACTTCAACAGTGTAATTAATACCAAAGTGTTGTATTTAACAATTATTTTTTCTTTTGTTTTTTTTAGATTTTAAGTTTCTGGCATAAGACTGAATGATGTTGCTTATATTTTTAAGTTCATTTTTTTTTAATTAAGCAATTTAAACAATCTTTTATTGCATATAAAGTTGAAAGAGTCATGTAGAGTCAAATTTTAAAAACTTAAGAAATATACAATGGCACAAAAGTTAGGGCCATCTTTACCCACCTGACTGTCGTTGTTACTTTTTGCACCTGCATGACGCGGGTTAACATTATAAGGTACACTGAAAAATAACCAAGATCTGATGTGTTCTTGCAGGAATGTACAAATTATCAAAACTAAGTTCGTTACATGTCACGTCTTAAATTCGTGGCCACCATATACTCGTAGTATATGTACAATGATGCCAGAAATATAATTATTTGAAGTTTTCTTGTCGCCCACTTACATACACATATATCCCATGTTGGTTTACAAATTCCGAAATCTGGTAAAATCTACTGTAAAAGTGTAAATGCCAACCATCTGGGTAATTTCGTTTAGAAGCTAGCGTATTTAGAATAGGCAGACATGGCTAACTCGTCTTACAATTTTATGACCATAAATAATATATCGCCCGTTTCAACTCAAAAAACATAGTTTCCTGTAAATCAATATTAAAAATTTCAAGCTGTATTGGATTGTGTGTAACAGTGTTGCCAGAGTCCGACTAACAAATTATGCCAAATGTTCTCAAAAATTTTCCCGTTTGCAAAATCATTATGCTAAAATTTACTTTTGTAATTCTTTTTGTAATTCTGAGTCCAAAACAGATACAGACCCTCCAAGGAAGCCGGTAACAGCTGTGCAACTGTTATACGTTAACCGGTCAGCTTAAAAATAAATTCTTATTACGGTTTTAATTTGTTATAGCATGTATCTTTATATTTTCATACAAAACACTGCCTTACAAATACAAAACACTAAGCGGCATTTATACCTACTAAGATTATCGAATTTTTGTGATTAACCACGATTTTTTCATATGGAGTTTGACATTTATAATCCCGAAAAATCTATAGTCGTGAATCAGTCACTTCGCGTTACTTTTGTCGTTTTGGTAGTTTATAAAATGTTACAGCTGTTCGGTGACTACCTGCGTTGAGCTACGTAGTTTATAAAATGCAGCGCAACGTTTTTGATAACTTCAGCTGTCAAATTGAACACGCCACAGTTCTTCGCGTTAGTTGAAGAAATTACAAATTTAAAGAAAAATCTCGATCGAGGATAGGCAGATGGAAGTATTTTCATTTCATTGCTTATAAGTAGTTGCCAATTTTAGATGAAATGCATTCGACGGATAGAGCTGAAATTTTTTTTTTAAATAATTCAAAATTTTACTATTTACGCACTAAAATTCTTATTTACAATAATAAAATTAGAAATGGAACGTTAAAATAAATAATGCGTTGCAAATCTATTATAATTATATTTAAAAATTATAGACATCAGTTGATGTTGACAATAATAAACAAAAGAGCCAATACATTACAAGCATTACATACCGCCAAATGGCACGTGTTTTTGAAAAGACAACTAATTTAATATAGATGTGGAAATTTATTGGACATTGAACCCCAAAATAATATAGGGTTTTACACATTTTATGTGAATATTGTTGGTATTTGCAGTATTATAAATAATAGCAATCTTAAAATCTGTTGATCTACTGAAATAGAGCAAAATTTTTTAATCTTTTTCATTCTGAGCATTTCACTCAAGATAACTTTTTCTGATCTATAATTGTTTATTTTAGTTTGGCAACTCTATAAGCCGCCTATGCCAGTGACAGCTTTCGTAAACAAACCCAAGCGCGAAGTGATGTATAAACTACCATTATTTGACTTTGGCGTTCTCGTTGGATTTTGCGATTACGGTGACTTTCGGGACTTTTAGAATACTACCCCAAATCTTGGTAGGTGTAACTGCAGTTTAAGGGTGATATACAGCTCCAATAATTATCAAACCTTTTTAAAAAAAAAACTGGAACAAAAATTAATTTATAATTTTGTTTGATATCCATTGTTATTTAACAATTTCTTCCAATCATCTTAGAATAGAATTTCCCAAATTTTGGATAATTTCTTTTGGTATCCGTTTCAATTATTCTAGAGAAGAGTGATAAAATCGTCACTACTTCGAAATTTTCTTTGTCTGATATTACTCTCATGACGAACCCGGAGATTTTCTCTGGAGTTTATATCAGGCACTTCGAAAAGAACTTCTATCAGATTTTGACCATTTTACAAAAGCCACTTACTGATACATATTGAAAGAACTGTACGGCCCAAAACGTCTAATTTGAAGTTTGTTAATAATCGTCCATATTTTTACTCTATATACAAAAAGTACGTTTTACGTCGGTTTTTTACTCCTGATTTCAGGAAAGCATTTTGGAATTCCTAATAATAATTTTATAAAGAATTTTGTCATTTATCTCTATACGGGCATTTTTGAAATATTCAATCTATTTCTGATATTTCATGAATTTCATTTTTGGTTTTCCGACTTTTTAGTTACTTTGTTTGCCAAAGTACCAAACAATTGTTTTCGTACGAAAATACTTTGGCATAACAACCCTGTAATTGATTGTATTCACGAAATTTTCGCAGAGGTTAGTGAGTACCAGGCAAATATACCGATAAATATGCTGTAAAAATATATTTTTCAGATAAATTAAAAGGAAAAACTGTCAGTACGAAAAATTGTGCTAAAAAAACTGCACTTAAATTAAAAAGATTGGAAAAATGTTGAGAAAACTGTGCTGAACGGCATTTGACATAAATTTTCAAACAACAAGTGCCAAAACCAAAAAAATTTTACCAAAACGGCATAAATTATGCCAACATGGTAATACTGGTGTGTAAAATGCTAATTCAAATTTCTCCCACACAGAAAGTATAAACATTTTATATATTTGAATTAATTTCCCTCAAAGAACGCTTCTCGAAGAACACTTTGTAGTACTCAGTTCCAAACCGGTAAATTTAGAGTTCTGACTGTCTTTCACGAAACGTTCGATATATCGTTACCTTAATATAGAAAGGCCCTAACTCATAATTTTTTGAAACCGCGTTTTTTATTTTTTCTGTCAGGGCACCACCAGATACACGCACCTTCCATGAAACATTTACGGACATGAGTTGACAAATATCCCACAGAATATATTGAAAGACCCTACTGTTAACCAACTACGAGCATTGGCATATTTCTACTTCGGATATATATATTACAAAACATATATGTGACTTGCTCCACGAAAAGGGACCTCTGCGCCGAAAAGAAGTTATTGAGAAAAACGCGTTTAAAAAAAGCGCTTCGTTTTTCCGCTACAGAAGAACCACCAAAAAAGCGTGTTAGGAGTAAAAAAGAGTAAAATTTTGATATTTTTGAAATTTTGTACCTTCGACATTGAACTTTTTTTAAATTTCAAATATTATAATATATTTATATTTATATTTATTTATATCACCTTTTTAAATTTTTTCATTAATTATGTTCATCTTTACAGGTGATTTGTAAAAAAACTAAAAGACATAGAAACTTGCGGTTTGCGGCATTTGAAAGAGGGTTTTTTTTCCTATAAGAATCACTCAAAAAGTAAAAAAAATTTTTTCGGCGCAGAGGTCCCTTTTCGTGGAGCAGTTCACATATATGTGGCGAGTACGAGCTTGTGCCACAAAGAGGAGAGACGATTTATGAACCTGGCCAACCTGTACCACTTTATGGTAACAAAATTAAAATATCCAAAAAGAAATGGGACCATTTCAAGACTTAGAAAAGTTGCTACACAAAGACTGCCATCACTTTTATGATATTGTCTCAATGTCTTATAATATCGTCTCATAAAATGTACTTTTTTTTACTAAGTCCAACAATTACTATACTGAATTTCAACTCCCACATAATTACGATGGTAAACAAGGCTTATGGCGTTCTGAACTTTATTAAGCGTTGGGCAAAGGAATTTTCGGATCCCTACGTAACGAAAAATCTTTTTACTTCACTAGTCCGCCCTATTCTCGAGTATGGATATGTGCGTGAAGATAAATTCGTATTTAAAATAGCAAAGACACAAACCAATTTACTTAGCAGAGCTCTGTTATGCAACTAACAGAGATCTGTTACGCACTTTATTTTAAAGTTAAAACGGCAATTTATTGATTTTTTCAATTAAATAATCGATTCAGAAATTGAAAATACAGTAATTAATAAAAATACACTCCAAGTTAAATATATTTGCTGCAAAAACTAATATATATGCAACCAAATCCCTAATATTGGTATTTAAATATGACACATATAGTGGGACTATTAGGGCAAAATATGGTCATATGAAGAATTCTCCACGAACCAAACACATGCCAGTCCATAGTCCTTAAGGAGTGTCTTCGAAATATAAAATCTAGAATTTCCCAAGGACCTTCAGAAATTTAGAATTTTAAATTTATGTCTGAGGTCCCTGTGCAAGATTTTGGCGCACTGTGGTCAAACGAAGAATTCTCCAAGGAGCAAATATGTGTAGTTGGGTAGTGCTTGACACATCCTTCCAGAATATGCCAACCACATATTTCAGAAGACCTTCAGAACCGAAAATTTTTCATTTTGAATTTCATATACGAAAACAGTTTTTCGGCCACTGTGCCCAAACGAAGAATTCTCCACGAACCAAACATATGCCAGTCGATAGTCCTTAAGGAGTGTCTTCGAAATATAATATCTAGAATTTCGCAAGGACCTTCAGAAATTCAGAATTTTAAATTTTCTGTGTGAGGTCCCTGTGCAAGATTTTGGCCCACTGTGGTCAAACGAAGAATTCTCCAAGAACCAAATATGTGCAGTTGGGTAGTGCTTGACACATCCTTCCAGAATATGCCAACTACATATTTCAGAAGACCTTCAGAACCGAAAATTTTTCATTTTGAATTTCATATACGAAAACAGTTTTTCGCCCACTGTGCCCAAACGAAGAATTCTCCACGAACCAAACATATGCCAGTCGATAGTCCTTAAGGAGTGTCTTCGAAATATAAACTCTAAAATTTCCCAAGGACCTTCAGAAATTGAGAATTTGAAATATTCTGTGAGAGGTTCCTGTGCAAGATTTTGGCCCACTGTGGTCAAATGAAGAATTCTCCAAGAACCAAATATGTGCAGTTGGGTAGTGCTTGACACATCCTTCCAGAATATGCCAACCACATATTTCAGAAGACCTTCAGAACCGAAAATTTTTCATTTTGAATTTCATATACGAAACCAGTTTTTCGCCCACTGTGCCCAAACGAAGAATTCTCCACGACAATGGTTTAGTCGATATTGCTGGGACATTGGGTGGTGAAATGAATGCCGTAAGTAGCATTCCAAAAGCTTTTCAGAAAAACTGCGGAGAGTAAGTACTTTGGCAACGTCTTGAATATTTGCTGGGAATAACATTACTCTACTGATTGTTTACCAACAAATTTTCAATTTTGTTGACTGTTTGCCTAAAATTGTAAATGTTTTTTATTGATTTCTTATCAGGAAATGTTACACAAATTTAATTTGAAGGTTACTAAATAGTTTTGAATACGATATGTCGATATAAGGAAACAACTGCTGCAATATATAAGAACTTCGAAGGCTGCTTCTATGGAATACCCAAAGTTAATGGCAGTGCTAATTAAAATGCAGTGCTTTTAATGAAATAAAGTACAGGATGCTAACGATGGACGGGGAAGGAAAGCTAGTGTCTTTTCTGAATTATCATGAAAAGCAGTGGATAAGAAAGGTAAGGACTATTCATTATTATTGTTGCAGGTTGGACATCAAGGCCTCAGTGTTATTCAGCTGTAGAAGCGTACAACGGTGTGCTGAGTAAATTAGTTGAAAAAATTAAAACTTTTCAAATTTGTGCAAGCAATTTGAAATGAAAAATTTTTTAAAAGCAAATAGAATAGAATGGTCTACCAAGACAATGGAATATGTGCTGACATGTAAACAATATTGAAAGTTGGGGACAATGATGATGTAGGTATCCCAAATGATCCTGCCGTTTCCAAAGAAGGTTCTCCTGCTGTAAGTACTCGTACTGATCGCTCTCGTGTGATATGCAAGGATAGTTACACTCCAAAAATATGCATAAATTTTGTATAAATTCCTTTTTTTTTAATCTGAAAATAAAATGAACTGATATGACAGCACTGGTTGGAGTTTCTTACTTGTCCTTGGAAACACTTCTAGGAATGAAATAACACCCCAAACTATGAAAATGAGCCCCAAAATACAATGAAAATCGATCCCAACTTTTATTTATTTGTTTAATGGCAAAAAATAAAGATTGCCCCAAAAAACGAAATGCGGAGCCCAAAATTTCTTGCTGTTGTTCTCTGTATAAAATTTGTGGCCGAATTTCATTTTTAATTTGGGGCCTAACTTCTTGGCGACGATCTTCATAACGCCGTATTTTTCGGTATCGGTATCCACGATAATAAGGCTCCACGAAATACCCCCCAAGGAAATTGCCCCCAAACGAGGAAAGAAATAATCTCCAATGTTCTCTCACACATTTCTGGGTGTTATTTCATAAGAAAAAACAGCCAAATTCTTTGGGAAGTATTTCATTTTATTTTGGAAGTTATTTCGTTTTCCAATCGGGTTTTCCAAATTATGAAATAATCTCCAATGAAATAACATCCAACAGTTTTTAAATTAAGGGGTTTTTTAATTTTGTTTGCAATTTGGGTGTTGTTTCATTTTCATTCTGAAGTTATTTAATTTTGCAAAATTAGGGAAAAAATTTCGTTTTTGTTTGGGGATATTTCATTTTATTTGGCGATTATTTCATTAACTTAAAAATTAAGTTTTTAGAATTTGTGTATGGTTTTTAGAATTCAAGTAACTGTTTTTTGGAATAGCGCTGTTAACATATCGTCGTTCCTCAGTCATCTTCACGTATCTGCAAAAAAATGTTGTTGGGAAATTGACTCTAAAGTTTCAACAATTTGTATATAAAAATTGGTGTGAAAAAAGTGGTCCAATATTTTTGTCTGTAGTAGTGCCTGAAATTCTGCATCGATTGGAGTAAAAATATTCAAAGTCATTGATAACATTTTCCGGGTTATGGCCATTTTTATCTCCAAAAAAATTGCACATTATGTTGTATACGCCACCTTTTGGGACATATTTGCTTTGTTTATGGAACATACGTGAACATAGGTTGAAAACACCGCATCAATTTTTTGGCTCTATGAAATAACACCGCCCAAATGAAATAAGTCCCAAAAATTTCCATACATTTTGGGAGTTAATTAATATGACAACTTCCAATTTGTCGTGGGGGTTATTTCATATTTTTTGGGAGTTATTCCATTTATTTTTTAGGACTTATTTCATCAAATTTTATTTCCCGAAAAATTTCAACTGAAAGAAGTCCCAATCAAATTTTTTTGGGACTTATTCCATGTTGTAATGATATTTGGGAGCCATTTCGTTTTTTGGGATTTATTATATTATACGTTTTTGGGAGTTAATTCGCTTTTTTTGGGATTTATTAAAATTAAATAATTATTATTTATTTGCGTCTTCCCGAAAAATGATTTGATGATTTTTCCTATTGCGTTTTCGCGTCACAAAAAATTGTAAATTTAAAAAACAAGAACATTCCAAAGGTTAATACGTTTCCATTCCAAAGGCAAATATGGGAGTAATTGGTAGCAATAGTTTTGAGGGTTCTGATCTAGATGTGGATGACTTAAATAACTTCTTTGTAAATCCACCAGTCAACAATGCACCAATTTTAAATTTTAATACACAAAATCACTCAAGGTGTGATGAATTTTCATTGAATTCCACCGATGAGTACGAGGTTTGGAATGCAATTTGTGGTATTAAATCAAACTCAGTTGGGCCTGATGGTTTATCGGTAAAGTTCTTAAGAATATTTTATCCTGATGGTTCGAAGCATATTGTATACATTTTTAGTAATGTAATTATGAGGTCATCCTTTCCGCCATCATGGAAAATGGCCAGGGTTGTGCCCATACCAAAGCTTCGCAATCCACGAGCGTATTCAGATTTTCGGCCGATAAGTGTATTGCCAGTTTTATCTAAGGTCTTGGAGATGATAATTAAAGATCAAATAATGCCCTACTTAAAATTCCATGAAAAAAGTATCCGAGTTTCAATCTGGTTTTAGACACGGTCATAGCACAACAACATTAATGTTAGGACTTGTTGATAAGTTAAGGCGTAAGATTGATCGTAAACTTCCAACTGTGTTGATGGCGCTAGATTTTAGCAGGGCATTTGATTCCGTATGCCACGAAACACTCCTGAACAAGATGTTTACAACATTTTCTTTGTCTAGGCTATCATGTACTTTATTTCAGTCATTTCTACAAGAACGCACTCAGTTTGTTAAATTGGGCGAAAATGTATCACGAACAAAAACGCTGCATCGAGGTGTCCCCCAAGGATCAATATTGGCTCCTATATTTTTAAATTTATATATGAACGACGTATTTGATGTACTTAATGGAGTTCAAGGTTATCTTTATGCTGACGATCTTAAGTAGTGGCTGCTTCAGATAGAAGTGTTGGCTTGGGTAACTTGTATACTATTTTAAACTATAATCTTGAAAATATAAAATCTTGGTGTGATAAGAACTTTATAGTGCTTACTTCCGCAAAAACCAAATTGATATCTTTTGGAGGATCAGGAATCGTTTTGCCTGAAATTGATTTTGGAGGAGATATCATTCCGTATGCATCTTATATGAAAACACTAGGGGTTTACATTGACCATCAGTTAAACTTTAGTAACCATATTAATTATATCATATCCCGAATAAAGTTCATATTAAGAAGAATATATTGTGTTGGATTTAATTTTCCCTTAAATGTAAGGAAGCGTAGAGCACATGCAATCCTAATTGATGCCTTTTATAATGTATGGAATCGAACTTTTTTCTGGAACAACGTCCACTTCTTTTGATAAAATTAAGCGCTGCTTTAGTTAGATTTGTTTATGCTCTTCATATTCATGACCATGTAACACCCTCAGTGTTAAACTTTTTGGGGTGTACGTGGGACAATTTTGTGGATATGAGGCTGCTTAGGCTTTTTTTTATAAGGTAATGAAAAATGGCACTCCTAAATATTTAATATCAGAGTTTAATTTCTCAGTCTCAACACGAACTCATTCTTTAATATGTATATCCACAATTTAATACATTGATAATGCAGAAATCATTTGCAGTTCGCGTTTGCAGACTCTGGAACTCTGTAATACCATACAATGAAAGAAATTTTTCCTATTCCTTAAATACATTCAAATCGTTACTCTTATCACACATATAATATCGGACCTTTGAGGCAGTTTGCTAATTGAGGTTAATTGTACTTTATATTTTATGGGGGACACCTGCAAAAACCTGCGGTTGCTAGTGCTAATTACTATATAAGTTATGTTTTATTAAGATTTTTATGTATATTATATATAAATTACTTTTATTCTATATATGTGACCCGGTCTACGAAAAGGGACCTTCGGTGTGAAAATATAATTTTTCACTTTTTTGCCGATTCGGATAGACTAATGTGTGCTCTTTCTAATGGCGCAAAGCAGAAGTTTCCAACTCGTAAAGAAGTTTGTCAGGAATTTTCCAAAAAAAGAGCAGAAATGAGTGAAAATGACATGACTTGTTTATCTTTAACAGCTGTTTTCTCGAAAACTTGTTTTTACACCGAAGGTCCATTTTCGTAGACCGGGTCACATATGTAAAGATCCTGTGTCATAAATCTAACACTCTATAATCATTTTTTTGGGCGTGGAATAGGCTTATCGATTATTAATAAAATTAATTAAAATTGAAATTGAAAAATCGCGCGATTTTTTCTTAAAATTTTTCTGTGTTCAGTAAAGTTCTTAAACAATGTTTAGTTGAATATATTTTAACTCAATAATATTAAATGATCAAGCAATTATTTCAATAAATGTGGGATGAAAAAATGTGGTGATTTATCTGACCGTTCGTATTATATTCAAAATTAAAATGTTAAAAATACGCCATCCAATAAGACAGAAAACATATATAACAATAAATTCATTTGCTTATATTATTTATCATTTATTGTTATACATATATGTTTTCTGTCTTATCGGATGGCGTATTCTACGTTAAACTTAATGACCGTGTCTCTGACACAGCCTGCAGGGACAGTCCGTGGCCGAAGGCCTCGGACAACTGTCTGCTGTAATTTTTATATTTACCAACGGCATTTGATTCAAGTCCGTTTAAAAAAAAAAATATTATGTTCAATTTTTTTAAACTTAATTTAATTTATGTATTTTAATTAATATTTTTATTGAAATAAGTTCTGCGAATGTTGAGAAGGCCGCCCTAATATTAAAAAAGGTTTACCTTATCGAGTCTTCGCATTAGCATTCGAGCGTTGTGTGAAAGCTTTACGCTTTACAATTCAAAATTAATGTTACAACAGCTTTATTGAAGCTTTCGCAAAAAAGCTTTATTACGTTAGCTTACTGTTTGTTTCACTTTTTACTAGATACATGTTGCCAAGCAACATTAGCTTGCTGTTCGTTTCACTTTTTACTAGATACATGTTCCTAAGCAATGTTGAGCAACCAAAAACACTCAACCAAACACCACACATATGTTTGAGTGTATGTGTTTAAACAATTTTCATTTGAGAAATTAAAATACTAGAAATATATCAACCAATATGAAATGTATATCAAACGAAAGATAACATCTTCATTTACCTACAAAAAAAATTCATCTAGCCGTTTCCTCAAATTCAATGAAATAAAGATTACAACAATAAAAACCTGACATGACTCCTCATACCGTAAGGTAAGACGTATTCTACGTCAAAAAAACGATGCTACCAAAAAGGCAGCGAAATACTGGAGAATAAAAAAGCGCTCGAACATTTCAATTTTGAATATAAATTTGGGATTTATTTAATTTTTTTTGCGATTTATTTCATTGGGATTAACTTAATTTTTTATTTAGGAGTTATTTCATTCTGAAATAAGTCCCAAAATTTGAGACTTATTTCATCTAAGTTCTTGGGAATTATTTAATTTTGTTTTGGGAATTATTTCATTTTTCTTGGGACTTGTTCCATTATTAGTTATTTCAGTGGGAGTTATTTCATATCGCCAATTTTTTTTAGTCCGAAATTATCTTCACGTATATGCACTATACATTACAGTGAAGCGACAATGTATGCAATTTTTTTTCTAATGTTATAGGCTTTAACCGGAGTTACTTTTGAGATATAGAACGAAAACAAAATGCATAATATAATATATTTTTTTTTAAGCCTGTTAAATATTTTTTTCACATACGTGAAGACAACATAATTTTTTTTAATTCAAAATTTTCATATATTTTTTATTGTATATCCACAATAATGGTTCATACGGTATCCTAACGTTTTAAATTTTTAGCAAAAGTGGATAGACAACAAAATGACTCCATAATATATCAGAAACCAAAAGAGACAGGGACGTGGGGCTTTAACAGATGGATAGGTATTAAAAAATGTATCCCCGGAAAGTCTTATTTCAATTTTTGTTTTTGTGATATATGTGAAGATAATTTCGGAACGATGATATGATTATAATCTGTCCATGAGTTGATTTTTAAATACAAACTAATTTTAGTTGTGCATCGAAGTTTGGAAGCATCACATCACTTGTTAATATTTAAAGAAAGAAAACATTAATTCGAAATTGTTTGTGGACAACGAAGAAATAGCAATTTGCTATATTCTTTAAGTGAAAATCAATTATATGCAAAAAAAATCTTCATATAAAAATAAAATTTATTATTTGTGCTACCACGAAAAGTGCAAAAGTGGGGTAATCTTGGAGGAAGGGATATGTTCCAAATGTCTTGATTTTGTAGAACATGAGCATGGCAGTCAAGAAGACACTTATAAAGAATTGAGAGCCCTCAATAATATTAAAATATAATGCTCGGAGGCTGACAGTATTATTGGAGCAGCAAGTGCTAGGTAGATAGATGGTTTCCCATTACATACCATGAAGGAATCGGGGAGAGCTTCTCACAACCAGTGAGCTGTGCGCTTTCTAGTGTTATATTCACTGTTTGGGACCTACTGTTTTACACCGGTTCCGAACGGTATTTTTGAGAAGCATTTTCATGGCTAAATACTCGATAGTGTCGCCGTCACTATACGAGGTGACCGCCGTCGAAAGAAATGGTAAGGTGGTCAGAGCAGGGATCGAACCCAGGATCTCAAGTACGAGAGGCGCGCACCCTATCCAATGCACCACCGACGGCCAAAGCAAATGCTATTAGTGGTATAAGAAATGCAATTCAAGAAATTTGCTCAAGGTAAGGCACCAGCTTACTGAAGTATCGATTTAGTTAAAATATTTGTTTCTGTTATAGTGATCAAGAATCAACAAAAAATATTGTCTTTTTGAAAATTCAACGTGGAATTTTTTACTGTCTGTTTCGTAGAGAAGGACTTCTCGTACTGTTTTTTTAGTTCTGCCAAAACTGTCCAATTAATTAAAGCAAACATAACGACACAATCTAACCAAACAATTTTAATTGATGGCACATTCGCTGTAGTTCCGATTGGATGTTTTAAACAATTAATAATGGTCCATATCCAGTATTCCGAAAAGGTATGTATGTATCTACTTGTAAATAAATTGTATGAAAATGGGCCTTTTACAAGGAAATTTTTTTCGCCTTTGATTTTTAATACGAGTTGAACTTTTTCAATTTTTATTCAGCATTTTGAAAGAATTAAACTTGAACTGCTTACAAAAACCTTATTTTAAATGTTTGTCATTGGATTGATGAATAGAAAATCCACGAAATGTTACGAGCATTTTATCAAATATATAAATGTCAACCTTATTAATTTGGATGGTGCGACCTTTATAACAGACTACGAAATAAGTCTACGGACAGCAATCAAGATAGTTTTCTTTTCTCTAAATCAAAATTAATTGGTTGTTGGTTCCACTTCGGCCAAGCAGTGAGGAGGCAAATAACAACCAAGTCTAAACAACTTGCAACAAGATGGCTTCCTTGGAGTATCATAAGTTATTGGCACTTCCATTGTTGCCTCCTGACTATATATATAATTGTTTCCTTACCATAAAATGTGCCATCGAAAAGTTCGACCAGCACATTCAATTTTAAAAGTTCCTGCAATATTTTGAAAAAAGGTATTTCGCTGTTTTCAAAAGGCACATTGTCGGGTGAATTACAAAAATAGAGCATATTATTGAATCGAATGGTATTTCCCAAAAAAAGATTTATTCGACTTCATAGAGTATATAGAGGATGAAGATATTCATATTTCTGAACCGACGCGTTGTTTCTTTGGAACTGGAGTCCAATACAGTTCTTATTCCCTGTAAACATTTAAATATTCTATTATTGACGGCTTTATTAATGGAGATCAAACTGATGTGATTTTTACCGATTTTAGTAAGGCTTTTGATAAAGTTAACCACAATTTGTTATTATATAAACTAGGGGCAATGGGTTTTAATTGTAACATGCTGAATTGGATTAGTTCTTACTTAATGAACAGAGAACAGATGGTATCATTTGGTCGATCATTCTCAAGATCTATTTATGTGTCATCTGGGGTGCCTCAGGGCAGTCATCTTGGGCCGGTTCTATTTTTGTTATTCATTAACGACTTACCCGCCTCCATAATGCACTCTAAATTGTTAATGTACGCTGATGACGTGAAGATCTATTTTTCTTACAAGGATCCTTGTCAATATACTTTACTTCAGAGGGATTTGTCTACTTTCCAGACGTGGTGCGAGACCAATTTGATGGAGCTTAATTTTGCGAAATGTAAGCATATGCTGTTCTCTAAGTCATCATTATTTTCGCCAAAATACATTTTAGGTGGCAATGTTCTTGAATCGGTGGATTCATTTGTTGATCTTGTTGTTGTCTTGGACAGAAAATTGAATTTCAACTCCCACATAGTTACGATGGTAAATAAGGCTTATGGCGTTCTGAACTTTATTAAACGTTGGGCAAAGGAATTTTCGGATCCCTACGTAACGAAAAATCTTTTTACTTCACTAGTCCGCCCTATTCTCGAGTATGGATCTGTTGTTTGGGACCCTCAGTACAATTTGTATGTTAATATTATTGAATCTATCCAGAAACAGCTTCTCATTTTTTGTCTGAGGAACCTTCAATGGAACCCGAACCATAATCTTCCTTCGTATAGCAGTAGACTAGCATTGATCAGATTGCCGACTCTTAGTAGTAGACGTACCATGATAAACTCTATTACAGTTTTGAAGATAATTGATGGATGTATATGTTCCGAATTTCTGTTATCTAAGATTTTCATAAATGTCCCATCGAGGCCCACGAGTTACTATAAACTCATTCACATCGAGTTTCAGCGTTCCAATTATGCGTCCTTTGATCCAGTTAGGAGAATGTGTCGTGACTTTAATGAGCTATATCAGTTTATTGATTTCACTGGTAGTTGGGAAACTACTAAGTCTAGGATAATTTGTTATCTCAACAGATTGCATTAGTGCTGTATATTCATTGACATACATATGTAAATATAATTTACTTTATCCTTACTATCTGGTCTGATTTATAATTTGGTTTTCGTTTTGTTCGTCATTATTATATATTATGAAGTCTGTTATATTAATATCTCGTGATGTACTTTTATACTTATTTATGTTAGTGGAATAGCAACTGGTGAAGAATTTCTGTAGTTGGTTGTAACGTGTGAACTTATGATCCTTGCTCTCCCGTTATAGACCGGTCTATAATGTGTACGCTGTCCTCACGTTATGGGGACGTGGCCCTCTCGGTCGGTAGGGGCGGGAAAGAGTGGCGGCGATGGGTTCGCTCGATTAAAAAAAAAAAAAAAAAAATATGTAACGAGTGCGTACTTAAGCTTCAAGCTGAAACTATCGGCAGTGGACTCCAAACATACAATTGTCCTATTTGTCGTGCTGTAGTAGACGACGTTATCCAAGTTTTTTGTGTAATAAGTATAATACTGATGAATTCACTTTACGATTTCCTTCGTGTATTTTATGAAGTTAATTTTTTATGTGCATCTATATGATTTTCCTTTTTGTTTGGTTTTCAAAAATAAATATATTGGAAAAATTAAACAGTTCGTTTGTCCATATTTCCTTACATCTCCGTTACAGAAAATTACTAATTTGTTTACAACGTTGTAACTGTAATAACGCCTTCCATTAGTTGGATTTTCTAGCCATTCGTGAAGTTTTATAATATCTCGTTGGTGGCTGATTTTAAATAACCTCCATCGTATTAGGGAAATTAACTACCATGGACTTACTCCATTCACAAATCCAAAAGTAATCAATATTAAACGAGACTTGCGTGTCTCTTCGCCAAAAAAAAAAATTATTATGAATCCTGGCACATTTTGGAAGTTAAGTGCATCCTTATTATTGAGAATACGCCTGCGGGCATTCACACGATTCTTTTCAATATTTTTTCGACTTTGCTGTTTGTCCATCTTGTCTTTTTTGAAATCCTTGGTTATACTGACTATTTTGTGCACTTTGGGTTTTTTGGTGTTTATTTCATTGGGGGTTACTTCATTTTCAGCATTGAGAATTTACTAGAAGTATTGCAGCAACTAGCACATATTTTTGTTTATTTTTATATAAGAATTATTTTTCAGATATTGATACAATTTAGGGCAAAAAGATAGGATAAAAACCCATTTAAATTTTTAAAGAAATTTTGGAATTATGTCTTCTATCATTTTCATCCTGGAAGATGTAGAAAAATTAATTATGCAAATTTCCTATTACTACATAGTTTGAAGATCCGTTACGGTCTTCGAATCTTTGTGTAAGTTTACATATTACTGTGTTGAGCATATTTATTTTGGAGCGACTGTGAGGAAGAGTGGTCGAAAAACGTCTGTTTAGATCGAAAATGATTTTAAGGTTTTTGTTCTGTATGATCTGCAGTTTTGTGACGTTTGTTTTAGCACATCTGCCAGACCAGACCTGACGTCCGTAAGTCAATATCGGCCTATTGCAGGATTTGTAAATTAATAACTTATTTTTACGGTTTAGTTTAGACTTTCTATTTAGAAGAGGAAATAGAGCTCTACCGCAGCGAATACCTTTCTCTCGAGCATTTAGAACATGCTCTCTATATGTAATTTGTTTGTCCAATGTGACTCCAAGATATTAAATTGAAGATTTGAAGGGGATTTCGGAGTTTTGAATACGAAATGGAATGCTCGGTATTCTTTTAGGAGACTTATTAAAAGGGAAAATAATGGCTTGGGTTTGCCCTTCATTGATCTTTATTTTCCACTTTAGAAAATATTTTTGAATATGTATTAAAGATTTTGTCATTCTTTTTACAATCGCATTAGAATTTTTTCCACTTGAAATGATTGCAGTGTCATCCGCATATAGGGCGGCTGTTGTATCCTTATGGAGTTTAAAATCCGATGTGTACACTGAATTTAATATAGGTGATAGAACAGATCCCTGTGCCACACCCGCAATAATTGTCTTGCTTGAGGACTTTTTACTGTCAACATCAACGACAAAAGTTCTGTCCGTTAGGAAACTTTTAATTATTTCTTGAAGACAAATAGGGTATCCAAAGATGTTGAGTTTGAAAACAAGGCCATTGTGCCAAATAATATTAATGTAAACTTCAGGAGAACTATTTGCAGACAAAATTTTGTCAGATCTGTTAGATTTCAATCATTTTCTGATTTTGCTCAACTTTGTCAGTTGCAGACACATGATTTTTCATTCCCCAAAAATAATAGCAGAATGATAGTACGTTTGCTTTCAAATGTAAGGGAGTTTCATTGAAGGAGATTCAAGAAGATTTGTACCATACAAAACCTGACGAAGTCGGTGTTAATTTGCACTAATTGTCTAACACGGGCGTAAGGTCCAAACACAACATCGTGGCTTCCATGACCTTATTCTTCGATCAGTATATTTTCGATTGTTTGGACCTCTATCTTGTGAACGACAGCGTGAATTTCGTGTGGATCTTCCGAGACCCAAATGCGACAATTTTGTCTGTGAACGTGAAATCAGGTAAAATCAAAAGATAACTTAATATTCCCAATCTTTTCAAGCGCAAAGCCATTCATTTCGTAAATTTCTAACCTTTAACTAATAATCTGTCACTCCATATGTAAATAAACGAAAAAAAAACAAGACCGAATCCGGTATCAATATGCCAAATAGGGCTATGGGCCACACAGATGTCACACGGAAAAATTCACCGTTGAATTCGTGAGAAGATTACTTTTTATTTGCGTACATTATTTTCCGTGTTCTTATATTTTTCTATAACTTCGGGGATTTTGTTTTTGTGCCATCTCATGCAACTTTGCCTTAAAAATACCGTTACCTAGGTAACTACGCGAGTTATAGATTTTTTGTTAGTTCAGGTTTAGGTCTCAATCAATAAATCTTATTCAAATATTTTGCTAGTGGTATCGCATACGAACATTGATGGGCTTGCTTGGCTCCCCGCTTTTGGGGCTTCAGAAATCACTGCTAATTATTAGTTTGACATTAGAGACTAGACTGACCAGCTGAATTCAATGGGGGCGATTGTTTTCCACTGTAATCGCTATTCCTACACAGAAAATGATAACAACGCGACCGTGAAACCAGTTCTTGATTTGTAGCCGGCAACAGCCGTAAAGGCCTTGAACTAGACCGCTATTGAGCAACAGATCAGTTGTTGATGGCCAGTAATATTACATGTACATGAGCTAGTTGGGCCATAGAGAAATAGAATAGGTTGGACCGATCAGAATAGAAGTGACACTTGTTGCCGCCACACATACATACATTCATATACATACATACTTAAGTGTACATGCCAAAGGCAGCTTTACTTCACTTACCGCTTCCTCAAATTGTCCATGAACTTCTCCATCGTTACTTGGTCGAGAAGTACGAAATCTCGTACCCCAACTTCCCGCTGTTGCATGGCCATGTCTGTTTTGTGCAAATTGTTTAGTTAACGAATCTTGTTGTGGTTGTTGTTGCTGCTTGTGTTGGTGATTACGATGATTCTTTTGCTGTTGCTCTTGTTATTGCTGGTGCTGTAGTTATTTCACTTTAAAACAAAACAAAACGTTTTATTGTTGTTGTTGTTATAAGATCACACCAATTTCATTTGCAAGTTGAATCACTTTCGTTGTTATTGTTGTTGTGGTTATTATGACGAAAACGTAGGCAGAAGTGGCGATCGCCAGAGTGTGAGCGATATATGTATGTTAAGAAAGAGAGGATGGAAGGGGGGGAGGAGGGTGACAATTTGGTCAAAATACTTTAAATGCCACTGAGTTGTTGGTAGGTATGTAGCGAATGCAAAGAGCAGAAAAAATAAAAGAAAATAAAAACTTAATGAAACGAAGAACTGGGTAAATGGACAAAACATAACATACAAAAGAAAAGAAAAATCGAACAAATTGAGTTTCACTGTCACTTTGTATATTCAGCGTAATGTCATGTTGTGCCATGCCATGTCGGGCGTGTTATTATCGCGTATTATGTTTCCAATGGGTTCCGCGAACTTTCTTGCTGCTGGCTCGTCTCATCAATTTCACTCATTTCATAATTTAACCAAAAGATACAAACACAGAGTACAACGAAAGAACGGGCTTCACCGTATTCAGAAGATAACGACCTACAAACAATTTATCCGAATAACAAACACTTTGTTGTCTGTTTGTATCTTCCCAACGATCATTATCCTCTTGCACGAGACTTCTCACGCACACACATATGTATCTTCAAGATACTCGGCAGCGAAAGCAAAACAAAACAAAAAACGGCAACGAAAAAGGACAACAACAAATAGTGTGCATTGGATGAGTAATGATCAGGATTTGTACAAACTATGAATTCAATAATTACTGACACATTTTATTGAACATTCGCTATGCGTCGTTGTATTAGCAATTGAATTTTGCAAAATATCCACTGTTTCCGTTCATTCACTACATCCAATGTTCTCAGCCTTCATGCAATCTCACACTGGCTTACTACCTTGGTTAGTTAACAAAAAAAAACTGTTATCACAAACAAAGCGAAAATGTTTGTACATATGTGCGTTAACGCGCGCGCCAAAACCGAAAGACATCCACACAACCGAAGAAACAAAATTCAACTGCTTAGCTGTTTATTTCTAAAGAGCTATCTGCTATCACGCTTGTGTTTGTTTATCCAAGAACTGTCAAAAGATAAATTCTGTGAAACGTTTCATGTTCTAAACTGCCAAATAGTCGGTTGCAAACTTAGCTAAGTTTACAAGCTACTGCCCACTTGATGTCGCTGACATCAGAAAGAAAAGGCGACAGAATTTAAAACAACAATTTATCTATATTTGTGTTCACACACTGGATTTAAAAAGTTGAAAAAATATGTACGTGAATTGCCGCATGCAAAAATGTTTTCCCAAACGACGATGCGATTTATTTTTGAGAAGAAAAAAAATGTAAATGTATTTGTTGCCAAAGTCTGAATACAAAAAGTGCAGCAGTCAAATTTGTATACAAAACCTAAATGTTACTGCCCACTTGATGACGCTGACATCAGACAGAAAAGGCGGCAGGAATTGAAAACAACATTTGTCTTCAAACGCTGGATTTCAAACGTTAAAATAATATGAAATTGAAATGCCGCATGCAAAAATGTTTTCCCAAACAATGTTGCGATTTATTTTTGAAAAAAAAAAATAATACAAACAGTGCCGCAGTTAAATTTGTATAGAAAAACTAAATTTTAGCTTGAATATGAAATAGAAATATGAAATAGAAAGACAATTTTCCACGTACAATTTTGTATAATTTTCTCTTTATATTTGTACCACAGAGTACCACATTCGTATGCCAAACCAATATGAAAACTAGATATTTGTATATTATGGATTATATAATTTAATGAGAATAAAATCAATACCCGAAAATATTTTATCATTAGTTACATTAAGCGAACCACAAGAGAATGAACATCAGCTATCGTAGATGTTTATTGTTGGTTTACAGCCCTTCTTGAAATCAAGTAAAAGGATGTAATCGCAGTTGTTAGCATCACTATCATGTTCACAAAAGTTTTTGGTAATATTTTTTTAAATTCAGCATTCAGATAAAAAGTTGTTGACCGACCATGGTTCAGTGACATTCACTAGGGGTTTTGTATATTGCCGAAGTAATAATGATGTTTGGATTCCAGAATATTATTATTTTAAGTCGAATGAAAACATCAAGTCAGTGTACTATGTGCTTTAAATAGTTTAGCTTATTAACATAAAAGCACACAATTGAAATTTTCGTTTCGACTTCACATTAAAATATTCTCAAACACAAATCAAATATTGACGGCTTGAAATTACAAACTTTTTTATAATTTGTGTTCAACACTTTTTACACTTCACTTAAATACTTACCTAGGTCCAGCGTTGGCATTGATCCCTGTCGAAGCCTGTTATTGCGGATGCATACCTCTTCAAAGTGTCGGCTGCATACTCGGCTCCACTCTGTAATCTTCCTCTGTGGGCACAACTTCAGGTTGTCCAGCCACATTGATTTGTTGCGCGCGTTCTTCGGGAGGTGGAAGGTTTGCACACCTTCCCGATCCTTTCCAGCACAATTCTTTAATACACAAAACATATTTAAATCTTTTTTAAAACTTTTTCAAAAACACTTCTGAACGCCTTGAAGTTTTTAAAAAGAAGAAAGAAAAATTCCAATGGCGACCAGAAGCTCGTGTCATTTTTGACACTTTTGCTGTATATTACCAACTCGGTCATTGCCACCTTCTTTCTTTCTTAAATTTCTCCACATTCCCCTCCGTCAAAAGTCAAATAAAATCAACAAAAAAAAACATTAAAATTGAATTCCTATGGGAAATAAAAAACCGCCTACACAGAACAGAATCCCACTTAACATTACTAACCATTACATAACAAAAAGGTTTGAAATGTAATAAACCAACAAAAAAACGAAACATTTTTAATTTTTAAAACAAATTTATTTTAAAATTGTAATATTTATTTATTTGATATACTGCAAGAAACATTTGAATTTTGAAAATTTCTTAAACTACATCCATACATACATTACATGATTCAACCATTCACGATGCACAGATAGAGAAAGTTGAATACAAGAAAACTCAAAACAAATCCAACCAAACGTAGTTAATGTCAACACAACCTGCAACTCGAACTTAGAAAAACACAGAGAAAAGTGATCAAAACAAAACTTGCATTTTGTTTTACTACGCTATACTCTAGCACTTTCCCAAGTATTCCAGGGAACTCGTTAGTACAAAAACCAACGAGTGCACACTCTTGATAAGGCAACTCTGTGGATGAAATGAAAACAGAGCGCACTCACACAAACAACTTTGACATTTACTGGGTACGATGAAATGTAAACAAACAAAATCATATGGGCTGATGCTACTACCTTGTATTTGTCGCATCGTAAAATGAGTAAGGTAAACTCGTTAGAACAGCTGATTTCAACATATTTCTTGCTTAGGTGTTACTCTTATGTCAAATTGACATGCATTTTGTTTGTGTACTTTTTTGTTTACTTTTACAGTAGATACACACATGAAGAAAAATTTACAGATTATGGACACCAAACAAAAACAAAATGTCTGTGTTTGTTGTAACAATTCCTAGTGCGTTTACCTTACTTATTTTACCATGAGCTATCGGCTATCACGCTTGTGTTTGTTTATCCGAGAACTGTCAAAAGATAAATGCTGTGAAACGTTTCATGTTCTAAATGCCAAATAGTCGGCTAAGTTTACAAGCTACTGCCCACTTGATGTCGCTGAACTGGATTTAAAACGTTGAAACACTGGATTTAAAACGTTGAAAAAATATGTACGTGAATTGCCGCATGCAAAAATGATTTCCCAAACAACGATGCGATTTATTTTTGAAAAAAAAAGTAAGCGTTTTGTTGCCAAAGTCTGAATACAAAAAGTGCAGCAGTCAAATTTGTATACAAAACCTAAATGTTACTGCCCACTTGATGACGCTGACATCAGACAGAAAAGGCGGCGGGAATTGAAAACGGCAGAAATTAAAATACCGGGATTCGGGATTCAACAATCCCGGGATTCGGGATTTCCCGTCTGGCATCCCTAATATGTACCATAGATAAATAAAAAGTATAGATGACAATTGAGAGAAGATTGAAGATTTTCATGAAAATCACAAGAGCAACCAGCACATACATACCGTGATACATGTCTATACCAAGGAACATTTTAGAAAGGGTTTCAAAATGACTTTTTTTAAACACAATACAATAAAAGCGAATACAAAATTTTTAAAAGCAGTAAAAACAATTTAATTCCTGTACAACTATAATATTATTTTTCCAAACTTCCAAACAAATTCCAGAACAGCCGCAAAAATATACGACGCAGAGAGAACAAAATCAACCGAAGTCGCCAGACGCTTCTTCTCCCATTTGGTTTAGACGCTAGATACTTTTGCCTTCGTCGTCTTAAGCGTGTCTGGTTCTGTTTGGACTCTCTAGCGCCAGACCAAGTCCAAACAGAACCAAGAGTCCAATCAGAACCAGAGTCCAAACAGAACCAGACACGCTTCAGACGACGACGGCAAAAGTCTCCAGTGTCTAAACAAAATGAGAGAGAGAGAGCGTCTGGCGACTTCAGTTGCTTTCTCTCTCTGCGTCGTGTATAGTTGCGGCTCTTTTCTGGAATTTGCTTGAAAGTTTGGAAACATAATATTATTGATATACAGTATTTAAATTGTTTTTACTGCTTTAAACAATTTTTCATTCACTTTAGTTGTATTGTGTTCAAAAATAAATCGTTTTTAACCCTTTCCTTTTGTACACGCATATTCCAACATATGTATGTGTTGGTTGCTCTTAAGGTTTTTACGAAAATGTGGCAACTCCATTCTCCCAATTGAGAGATTTCGTGAGAGCGCCGCCATGAAATTAGGAAAGATTATCTTCTAGCGGCGAGTCGTCAGCCGTAGCCATAATAAACCTATGTAAAAAACGTCACCGTCTGTAGCGTGTGTGATTATGTTTCGACTCTTAGGTGACGAAACTATCCCGGCTGCTCCATGGTACAATAATATCTACATGGTAAAGTCGTTTGAAAAGTTGATTTAATTTTTGATGTGTTAACATCTATAGCCGCGGTACGGCCTAAATTCACAATGTGAATACATCCAAACTCAATTTGTCCGACTGCGCTCACACAGATTGTCCGACAGCGATCACACATTGTTTGCCGTTAAACTCCTCCGAAACGGCTGGACCGATTTGTATGGAATTTTGTGTGCATATCGGGTAGGTCACAGAATCGGCCAACATCTATTTTTCATATCCCTAAACGAGAAGGGTGACCCACCCATATATAGAACACAGTTTTGTCCGACTGCGAAACACAGCTTGTCAAACTGCGAAAAAAACACACGCACTGATGTAGCGGCAGCGAATAGTTGTATTGTGTGGGTGCGAAGCACTCTCAGAGCAAAGAGAATAATGACGTAGTTATACGTATATAACAATGAGATAGCAAGAGAGCAAAGAAAATTGTGAACTTGTGTAGCGTATGTACGAACCATAGAGTAAGTTTATAGTAGAGCCGCCATTTGACGTTTCCTTTCACACTCTTCGTGATGCGGTCGGTGTGATAGAGAGATGTTCGACGAAAAGTGATATACACCAGGTGGAATTACAATAACTTCTGTCTTTAATTTTTCATACCATTTTGGTGAAAAACTGTGAAATTTAAATGTGTTTTAAACTTTTTTATTGACTGTTATTGTTAGCATACATTGGTGTTGTATTTAACACAATAATTTTAACACAAAAACGAAATGCCGTTGTTGTTATTTTGTTCTTTGTTTTGAACCATTGCCTCTACCTGGTATTAGTAAAGCAATTCTTTTCAACATCAAACGTAAATATCACACCAGGCCAAATGTCATAAATTTGGTGAGAGAACTAGTAGATCTACTATAAGTATTAATCTATGGTACGAACATAACAATGTATGTATGGACATGTGTCTGTTGCTTTGCATTCTCTTTGTTTTTTGTGGGAATAAAACAAAAAGTATTAATCAATAAAATAATGACACTTGTCTTTAAATATTTTTAAGTGTTATTAAGTATTAATATTATTTAAATGAAACGTCATCATATGATTGAACGCCTTTTTAAATTCTTTATATTAACGTCACCTGTCTGTATGCAAGTATGCATGTATGCCGAAAAAATGTTGGATTGATTGTTAACCCTTTTCCCGTGATCCAATCGATCTGAAACTTCGCAGGCAAACTAATGGCGACGACAAAAATAAACTATCAAAATATGGGTGGGATTGGATAAAGGGGCGTGGTACCTCCCATACAATTCACAAATTAAAAATCCATTATTTCTGCTCCTGTTAACGGTATTTGAACAAATTTGGGCATGTTGCTTAGGTGTACATATTCTAAGAACTGCGGCAAATATGGGCGGAATTGGACAAAGGGGCGTGGTCATATATAAAGAATTTACAGTCAAAAACTATGTTTTTATTATTGTGAAAGGTAAGTCATATAAAATGTGGGTGCGGAGCACTCTCAGAGCAAAGAGAATAATGTCGTATTATACGTGTATAAAAATGAGATAGCAAGAGAGCAACGAAAATTTTGGGAACTTGTCTAACGTATGTACGGATATAACAATGTATGTATGTATATACAGTAGTCTGTTGCTTTGCATTCTTTGATTTTTGTGGGAATAAAACAAAAAGTATTGAGCAAGAAAATAATGACACATGTGCTTGCACTGGTCTTTAAATAATTTTAAGTATTAATATTATTAACATGTAACGTCATCATATGATTGAACGCTGTTTTCTTTATTTTCCAATGTAACATTTACTAATGTGTTCACAGAAATCGAACAGGTACCGTGTAGCAAAAAGATGTTAACACATCGCCCGTGAGTTCGAACACTCATTGTATTTTTGTTCATATGATTTTTCGCTTCAGTTGTCAAACTCATATGTATTTTGTTTTAGTACTCTTTTGCATTCTTGTGTTGTTGGTATGAATTTGTGTAGAATTTGACAACCGAAGCGAATAGAACAAACACAAAATGCATATTGCTGCTGCCTACAACCACAATAACGCGCGCTGCTATTACCATGTAAGTATTATTGTACCATGGGCTGCTATTTATAAAATATACTAAAACGCACACATGTTGACGCAGCGGTGACATACGCGATACATGACTTGTCAGTCATGAGCATGAGCTTTGTCGATAAATGTTTCCCTGACTCATAAAATCAAACCAAGGTTACCAAAATTGCTTCCCACTAAGTTAGTGATGTGAACAACAACGATTAGATTCCTGTTGCGCTTCGGACGCTGCGTTAAATAGACAGTAAATGCTTCCGATAACCACTGCTCATGCTCATGATTGGCAAATGTGCGGTCCGCTTAAGTACACATGCACAGCAATAAAACGTAGTTGCAAAAACGTCAAGTTACAGTGAAATCTATTAAAACAGACACATTCAGAAAGATATTCGGATTGTAACTTAAGACATATAAATTAAATTTGTATCCAAATATCAAATATGTCTGGCTGTTATTGTCAAATATTGTCACTTTTACTACGTCGACGTCGTTTATTAATCTTGTCATTTGAAGTCGAATGAAAATATAAAATTATGCAAAACTTTTCAGCACAAATTTCTGCAATACATTTGTTATTGAGGCTTAATGGGACAAAATTTAACTCTATGTTTGTAATTCATTATTTGCAGTCATTCATCTATTCATCTATTTTTATATTTTATATTCCCCTGATTTCGTTCACTCCTAAAAAATACACGACATTTTTTTTTATATTTACGTATACAAAACGAAACAAAACTTTTGACAAAACTCATCGGCCTAGCCTCATGGGGAGTTTTCATTTGTTGGGATTCTCTCTGGGATGTAGTATATAATGATCATTTGAGATCTTCTAACTTAATAGATTATTATTCGAATGTAAGAAAAACAGATGCACGCACTGGTTCCGGTAGCTATGCTCGTCGGTCGGTAGGTTTCCATTTTATTCGTTGCTTATCCACATTCTATTAGCCACATTCAAATTTTGCGGTTGCGTGCAAAAAGACAGACGTTTCCCTTAACACAAAGAATGCAAAGAGAACGGTTAAAGTTTGAAAAACACTGATAAGTTTGAAGATGCATATATCCGCTGTTACGTTTGAACTATGGTGTTGGTGTACAAACATTAGCCCACCCATCCTGTTTACTATGTACTCCATCTGGAAATTTTAGTAAACTCAATAAATATAACGCTCACTAAATTGTACCGGTCTGAGGAAATCATATGGTTCAAAACTTCAATAAATTCAGAGCTATTCAAACTATAGACCACAACTTCCGCTAAGGTTTGACAAACACAGTAGAAATTGTTACTGTGAAGGTTCAAAATATGTAAATATATGAACATCGTGGATGCACAAAACTAAACTTGGGGATTTTGTTCGACGTTCGTTTCCTCATTGAAGAAGCGCAAAGAGAAACGTCAGATGTGACGGATACCAAATCTATGTAGAAATTAATCTATGAAACAAGCGAAATAAAAGTAACTACAATTGTGGAAACGTCGAAATATTAACTTTTTTCAAAAATTCCATAACTTTTATCCTGTGAAACAAAACAAAAGATAGTGAGATTGTTAACAAGAGGAAATTAAAATAAAAAGTTGATCCGAAAATCTGTTCTCTTGTAAATTCCCTAGGCCGGTTACCGTGAAAATGATGGTGACGTTAAGAAATGTAAGCTAAATAATAAGGCTGTTTCTTTATTCCAATAAGCTATTGCCACTTACGACTTAAAAAATAAAACTATCCACACTTAATACTACGAAATGTGGCAACATTTACTGTAATGGGTGAATAAAAATGCGATACGGCAACTCGTTTGTAGCTAGTGCCAACAAATACATTGTAGCAGCAGATGTTTTTGTAGTTGTAAGCAGCAACAACAGACATCTTATTTTCGTTCATTCGTTTCAGTTGTCACACTCTACACAAATATATGCCAACAATACAAGAATACAAAAAAGTATAAAAACAAAATACATATGGTTTTTGCAAGTGAAAATAAAAATGGCATGGAAAAAATTGAATCACCTGTTGAAACGACTATACCTGATAGATAATTCTACCATGATCAGTATATATGTATAACATTTACCGCGCGTTGTTGTGACCAAGTTAATTCCAATTTTGTTTTCAATCGGAAATAAATATCTATCCTTCAAATTTAGAGATGTAAAAGTATACGTAGTCTTCCATTAAATAAAATAATTTTAATGAACTTACCATTTGTAAGCCATTTTACAAATTTCTGCTTTTGAGTCTGTCCTTGATAACATTCTCATTCGCAAGAAATTATAACAAAATTTATTAATGATAAGCTTTTGTTGCCATTTCTTGAAATTTAACATGTGGCAACACTGTCATGGCTCAAGTCGGAATTTAACGGTGCGTTTACACGGGACAGTTTGAGACAAGATAGTTGAGAATATGTATTAGTTGTCACAAAGGCAAAAATTGTTTGTGTGACGTACTCGTCCAGCCAGTTATAAAGACAGTACAGTTTTATGCAACCGCCGACAGTGTCGTTTCGTCAAATTTTGTGCTCTGATTTTTTGTTTCTTCGTTCTTTTGCCATGTTTTGTCTTACTTCTACAAATTACAATGGAACTGATGTACTCTGTAAAATTAGACATGTATTCATGTTTATACATATGTTTGTATGTATTGTCAAACAATATTTCAATAAAAATTAGCAAAATTTTCAAATACAAATATATTTCCCAATTTGTAAAGTCGTTTGCGACGTTTTGCTTTTTTCTCAAATTACAACGAAACGTCAGCGATATGGCCGATGGCTGAACTACTAGAGGTTGACGCAGTATGATTTGTTGTAATTGTGTGAACCAACAACAGCATTTAGTTTTTGTTTCATGACTCTAACCGGCAGATTCAACACAGATCCATATGAACAAACACAGTAAACAAAAAAGTAGAACAACAAAATATACTGAATATAAAATATGGAGTCATAAGAAAGCAAAATCAGTTGTACTATTGCGCCAACCTTTGCTAGTTCAGCCATGATCTGGCCGCTTATGTCAAATCTCATGCCGAAGTTACTGTCGTTGAAAAATCAGAGACAGTGGCGAGGCAAGTGAGAGAAGTGTAAGTATGGTAGTAAAAATGTGTGAATGTATTGCTACTGTCGGAGCAAAACTGTCCCGTGTAAACGCCAGATAAGTGGGAAATTGCAATGACACTTAATATCGCTTAGCTGTCCCGTACAAATTAAGCTATAATTAACTTTAGCGGGGTAAAAAGACACACTTAATTTCAAACCGCGTCATATCTTTTTAAAGAGGAGGTATTATCGGTTCAGAAGAAAAACAAGTTAAAACAATACATTTACGCATTCGAAATCCAGTGTCTTAAACGATGCATACTTTTGTTGTAAAGGCTTCAAAAGTTAAATTAAAATTTTTCCACCAATTGCCCATGAACGAATATTAGCACACAAAATATTAGCACACAAAATATACTGAATAAAATTGCGCAGTTTTCCAAAAATCTTTAAAATGTCTTTAGACAGAGTATTATAATATATGTAGGTCCCAGGGAAATATAATCAGGCTTTATGATATTTCTGTGCCAATTAGAACACGAATATTGAGCACATCAAATGCTTGATAGAACGTAGAGATTTGGCTCATGAGCGCTGGAAGCGGTTTAAATCAAATGACCTAGGAGAGGATTTCAAATCTGCTAGAAGGGCTGTGAACTTTGTCATTAGACAAGCGACATTCGAGTATTAAGCAACCCGGTTCAGTAATTCCATAAGTGCGAGGGTTACTTGGAACACAATCAGGGAAATTGGAATATTGGAATTTTTTTATTCCCTGCTAAACTAATTTTTCGATAACTTTGTATGCGGAACTAAGCGATACAAAGTTGTCGAAAAATTAGTTTAGCAGGGAATAAAAAAAAAAGCTTAATAATAATGTTACTTCAGATATATATATTGATGCTGATGAATTAAACGAATCATTTGTTAATATACCTATGGCTACACCTATTTCTGGTCTCTATGAAATGCGTGATGCGGATATGGTTCAAGATTCATTCAAGTTTTCTCGAAGCAGTTAAATGTAATGTTACGGGGTGTGATGATATAAATCCGGAATTTCTGAAGATAATTTTACCATTTATATTGTCATCTATAACTCATCTATTCAATACCATAATAATGTCTAGTTGTTCCATAATAATGTCTAGTTGTTCCTCTTCCAAAGTCTTGGACAGAATATAAGCTAATAGCAATACTACCATATCTGTCAAAGGTCTTCCAAAAGCTAATACACCAGCAGATGAGCACTTTTATTGTGGACTCCGCGTTGTAGATGGAAAATCATTTTAGACCAAAGCATAGTTGCTTTACCACACTCATTGATGTTTCAGAAGACTTGCGGCATGATATCGACGACAAACATATTAATATTCTTGTCCTGCTTGATCATTCGAAAGCTTTTGACACAATCGACGACGATATTTTTGCTTAATTTAAACTTAAACATTTCTTTAATTTTTCAATAACATCTATCCGATTAGTGCAGTCCTTCCTGAATAACCGTAGTGAATCAGTGTATACGAAAAAAGCAATATCAAGTCCACCATTTTTGTCCACACGGGTCCCCCAGGGATCGATACTCGGACCGTTGTATGATCTACCACTACATATGTGTATGGAACTGCAAGTCGCACATGTATGTAGGTGACGTACAGCTGTACACGAGTAAAACGATAGATCTATTGGATGAAGCTGTCAGCGGAGTAAATCCTGATCTTGTGTCTATATAAGTACGTGTGGGCAAAGGCAAATGATATTTCTTCGAACCCACGGAAATCAAAGAAATTTTGTTAGAATTAACATTACCTCCATTCAGCTTTGATACACTTTGTGTTGTTTTATGTTCTGAGTTGTAATTTTTTTGGTGTGTTGTAAAATATTTTGATATTTGGTATTTGTTGCGGTTGACAAGTTAGTAATCAGCTGTTTACTGAAATGTAATGCATGTAATTATTTTACAGCAATGGTTTTCGAAAATTAGTAGCTACTATTGCACACTAGATGGTGCTTATATGCAGCTGTTAAGTATGAATGACAATCTCAAAGACGAAGAAGACTTATAGTTTGACAAGTTTAGTTTTTAGTTTTCCTTATTTTGCTTTGTTTTAGTAAATTTCTTATTAAAAGGTCAAAAAATCTTTTTAAAAGTTATTAAAATTAAATGTTTTTGTATTCATTTTATTTATTTGTTTTCATTTGCCTACGATAACATAATGTACGACAATTAGTGAAAATTAGTCGCTACTATTGCACACTAGATGGTGTTGAGTATGCAGCGTATGATTACACTAATACACTCATACATAGCTCACACCGATTTGATAACGCTTTACGATAGGTTAACGATTACATCGCACATCTTACTCTAAATTTGTGATTGTATTGTGAAAAAGATTTTTACCCCCAGCGTATAGATGTTTACACATCAAAAAGTTTAGAAAAAATATGATGACTTTTTTGAAAAGCTAAAATTTGTAATACATTTAAAGAAAATGTTGGGGAGTTTAAGGTTTTTTGCAGGCAAATTTATTCAGGAGATATTTTATAGACAGAACTACCATTTTTTGTATAATATTTTCACGAAAATGTTTAAAAATGCAGGCGTGCCATCAAATTAGCATAGTATCGTATGAAAAACAAATTTTAGCTAAGTACAATTAAGTGCAAATTTTGTACCGAAGCGAAAGTAGATGGAGATTTTTCCATTGGGAAAAAGTGGGATGATTGGAAATTGGATTATCTGAAACATCATCTAAATCACAAAACACACATTGAAGCGGTTGAAATTCTTACAGCTCGTAGATGTGGTGGATTAGTTCGACTGATTACTGAGACTCCTAAAGACCGCGAGGTACGAATAGACTCCCAAAGACCGTGAGGTACGACGACAAAATGTAAATCCAAAAATGGTTAAAGTTTTAATTGAGAACGTTATATTGGCAATAAAGTTGAACACTTCAATAAATTCTGTGCAGGAAGTAAATAGCCACGTATCAAAATATGTTCAAATTCCTGAAAGTTGGCGTAGCAAAAATTATGCCCTTGAATTCGTGGAATGCATAAACCAAGTGGTTCAGAATGAAGATTGTGATGCTATTAGAAAATCACAATATCATTGATTAATAATTGATGAGAGCACAGATATTTCTGTTCATAAAATGTTTATAATTTACATAAAATTCAGAATAAACTTTGATTACAAAAACTCTTTTGCAACTATAATTCAGTTAAGTGCTTGCGACGGTTTGTCAATAGTGGCAGCTATCAAAAAATGCTGGGTGGTTAGAATGGAGTAGCAAATATACTACAACGAGATATGCCGTATTTATTAGCTCAGCATTGTGTGGCACACAGAGAAGACCTTGGAATTGACGATGCTCGGAGGGGAATACCTTTAATGAAAACTCTAGAGACTTTGTTAAGAGCGGTGTACACAATGTTCAGTAGATCATCTGTGAAAAAATACAAAATTCAAGATTTAGCTTCAGTAATGGAATGCGGAATTTTGAGTTTTAGACCTCTCAATGAGGTAAGGTGGTTTTCACGGCACTTTGCAGTGATTCCATTTATTCGAAATTATGATGTTTTGATAGAGTATTGCAAAGGTGAAGTTGAAAATTCAAATGATCCAATCTCTAAATATTGTGTTAAGGCTCTTACTAATTCTTTGAACCGATTAGCTTTAACAGTGCTAAATGATATTTTAACTGAATTAGCTAAAATGAGCAAATTTTTATAAAAAAGCGGGCTTTCTCCTATGGAACCACATCAATACGTAAAATCCATTATTAAAAAGATTCGGAGCCAGTATCTTGGACAAACTATTTTTTGAAGCGAAGAAGCAATGAAACTTCTCAACACAAGCGATAATACTGCTGAAATTATTGAATTTATCACAAAGCTATGTGATCATCTAGATTGCAGATTTCCAGAAGAAGAAATGAAAGACTGGGCTGCATTTGATCATATAGGAATCGCAAACAGCAATAATTTTAATTTTGGAAACTAAAAATTGCTGAATCTTCTTCACATACTCGAAAATTACTCTAAATTATAGTGAAGAAGCAAATCCTAAGCCAATATTCGAATTTTAAATTTTTATACCAAACCAAATTTAACTCTAACGTCGTAAGCAGTTTCGCGGATATGGTAGACCTTGCCAACAAGGAGGACGAGTTTCAAGAGCTTTCCTATTTAATAGACATTTCTGCAACCTTTCAAGCATCCAGTGCAGATTGCGAGCGTGGGTTTAGTCAAATGAATGTCATTAAAAAAGGCCAGAAACAGATTGGAGACATGTCATTTGGACCATCTCATGCGTATCAAATTATTTTTTACTTTGTTTCGCAGTAAACGGACGTGTTTTTATGAGCTCTTCAGTCTTAAAGATATATTGCCGTATAAATCTAATCTGTTTGAACTAAGAACTAAAATCTAATAGTTACAATAACATCAGTACCTGCCTGCTATTCGCTTTTATGAGAACATAAATAACTTCGAAAACATATTGTTACGAATAAGTAAAAGCTTTTGGTTGCTGTTAATGACTTTACTAACAGTATGTAAATAACAGGCGGTTAGTGCTGCGCCTGAAAGTATGCATTGTAACAACGTACCAGCTCGCTAAACCAGTAGCATGAATTCACCTCAGTAAAGATAACTCTCCGCCGTTCGAGATTGTTCTACAAAGATAAAAAACAACATCCAGATTCTAGAAGGTTCTTGAATTCGCTAGATATACCTTCATTTGAGTATGGTGAGTTGGTATAAATAGCGGAGGTCTTTGGAGTGGAGAGTTCAGTTTGTGATTAAACCCCGTAAAGTGAGCAACGCGAATCGATAGTAAAATATAAGACTTGCTAAAGTGTTATAAATAAAGTAAACTGTTGTACTATATAAGTAAAATAAAAGGAAGTGAAACCGTTGTAATTATCGTAATTTAAAACGAACCTTGTTTTATTATTGGGAATAAAACAACGCAAAAAGGACGAATAAGGAAATTCGTAACATTGGTGTCAGAAGTGGGATTACGAATTAAGGACAACGATGAAGTTCGAAGAACTCAAAGTTGAACAACTAAAAAAGGAGTTGAGTAAATTGGATCAACTGACAGCTGGTAATAAGGTAGAGCTGCAGAGGCGATTAATAGAAGAATTTAAACGCCGAAACATCGGCATTGACAGATATCAGTTCGAGTGCAAAGAAGAAATGGAGATATCTGCAAAGGAAGCAACTGGTAATGTGGATGATTCGACAATGTTTGCAGCCATGATGGAAAAATTTAACGAAAACACTAGAATTATTAACGCGAAGCTGGACGATAATTCTAGAAGTATGGACGAGAATTCTAGAATTATGAATGAGAAGTTTGGTGAAAATTCTAGAATTATAAATGAGAAATTTGGTGGAAATTCTAGAATTATGAATGAGAAATTTGGCGAGAATTCTAGAATTATGGACGATAAATTAAGTGAGAATTCTAGAATTATTCAGGAAACATCAAATGCCTCAAATGAGAAACTGCAAGAAATCTCCGAAGTTGTGAGCAATATGGAGGTTCAGGTGAACGATAAATTCGAAAAGGTTGAAGAAAAAATCGAGGAAATGGGGCAGAAGATTGAAGAAGTCGAACATAAGTTCGAGGAAGTCGAACGGGAACTAACGAATGATGTAAGCGAATTGCAAAGGAAAATAAGTGAACTTCAGTTACAAGAGGGGCCAGTGCGAGTAATTTCTGAAGGCTCTAGTAGATTGAAAGCTCCCAGTTTCGATGGCTCTACACCATTCGATGTTTTTAAATTTCAATTGGAAATGGTCGTAATTAAGAACTTGTGGACAGTAACGACAAAGCAGTAGAGCTAATTTTAGCACTGAAAGGCAACGCAGCAGAAGTCCTTCAGAGCATTCCCGTCAGTGCCAGAAACAACTACGAGGATATACTGGCTGCGTTACAACGCAAGTATGGTGGCGATCACAAGAAGGATTTATATCGCATGGAATTGAGAGGCCGAGTGCAAAAGCATAATGAAACGCTTCAGGACTTCGCAACCGAGGTGGAACGTTTGGTGTTGATGACTTATCCTGGTGAGTCCCACCCATTCTTGGATCAATTTAAGATTGAAGCATTCATCAACGGCATCCGTGATCCTTACATAAAATACGTGACTTGTGCCACACAAAAAGCTACATTCGCCGAAACTGTTTCGTTCGCATTGGCACAGGAGTATTATTATTTTTTCGCAACATGTTATGCGGATCTTACTCGTCAACTGAACATATCTTGGTTTATATTTAAAAAAGAGCGACTTGCTAGCTGTCTCATTTCCACACTCCTCTTTGTATAATTGATAGGCCTCAAGCACCGTCATCCACATGAAGCGTTTTCGAACTATTTCGTCATCTAATATAATAGTGTCGTTTCTTCCAGCAGCTTATACGCTAATGTTGTGGCTAATATAAAAATCTTTGACGGCCTCCATGACCTTGTTTTTGGATTGGTTAATCTGCTTATCTTTATTGTAATTTAAATACTTTTTGTTCAAAACATCGAGCACTTTTAATTGTGCCACTTGTTTCTATTTTCTTCATTCTCGCCTGTTTCTTCATTGGTCGGTTTTCAGTTTTAATGGATCATTCTCTTCATTTTTCACATTTTTCTTTATATTTTGTATTACTGATTTCTCTCATCTGCATATAATAAACATATCTAGACATGTCGCGACCTCAGAACAACAAGGTTTTAACTGATAATTTTTGATAAAATGATCTGAACTTTGCACCGTACTAAATTGGGTATGCTCTCTCGAACACTGCTATCGCCATAGAGATATCTCTTATCGTTTACGAGATACCCAGTGTAACAAAGTTCTAATTACATACATATTTTTCTGTAATAATTTGGTTAACAAAGTTCGAACAACCAAATATAACATTGTGTTCCAAAACGACTTGAAAAATGTTCCAGAACTTTAGAACTTTGTTTAACAAAATATTGTTGATAGAACCTTGTTTCACAACATTATTTCGCGACATTAGTCAAATATAACTATGTTGATTAACATTGTCCCGTTTTCATTTAGACCTGTCAGCAACAATTTGGAAAACCTGTTACGTGAAAAATATTGAGCAACATTAATTTGTTTGGCTCCGAAATGGGCTAGCAACATACATATCAGTGATGACCATATTTTCCTCTGTTTTGAAAAGCAAGTTCATGTAGTCCCCATTTCAGCTCAAAAGATTCTAGAATCGTCTTCGAAATCTAAAGTGTTCAGGTATATATAATTTGATATTCGAAGTGATTTCGCTTCATTTTGACAACAACTTGTTTACAAACATTTGTTGTTTACTCATTGAAATTCTTATTTACATTATTAAAATTAGAAATGGAAAATTAAAATAAACAAACTTTTATTATTATATTCTAAACATCAGGTAATGTTTAAGACATTATAAAAAACCAACCCGTAAAACACATTGTTTTTGACTATATATCCTTCATATGACCACGCCCCTTTGTCCAATCCCTCCCATATTTGGAGCAGATCTTGGAATATACATATATACCTAACCAACATACCCAATTTTGATCAAATACCGTTAACAATAGACAAAGACAACATATTTGGTATGGATCTGAAAATTTGTTAGACATTGCAACCAAAAATATACTAGGTTAATTACAGATTTCATGATCATTTTCTTAAATATTGTTGGCATTTAAAGTATTATAAATGATAACATTCTCAAAAACTGCTGATCTATTGAAATACAGCTAACTTTTATCATCCCTTTTGTTGTATGTAGTCCACTCAAGAAAACTTTTTTCCAATCTATATACACAAATTATCTTGTTGTTGGTGTTACAAAAAGGATGTACAAGTAGAGAAGAAACAACCACCGCAATTTGGCAACCCTAGTAGAAGAGAATCAAAAAAGTCGACGAGATTCACTCAAACGCATTTCTTTCCCGCGTCATATCTTGATTATTTCATACTTTTTACATACTGTAATTTTATATAAATATGGTTGGAATTTCTATAGTTAGATACAATAACATCATCAGAAAACTGCTCGTGTATTGAAATATTCAACGAAGAGAGAGAGAGAGAGCAGAGAAACGACGCGCTTCACTCGTTTTCATTGTTGGCATTCCACGCCATGAGTAAATTTTCTTCTCTATACCATGATTGCTTTATGATGTAAAATAATAGCATTGCATCATGCCGGCATCGCAGATTCTGGCCCATTTGAGCGAAATCTAATAAATTTATGGAGATTTCAGCACTATGAAAATGTATGCAGAATCTCTGGATTTCCGCCGAAATCTCAAAAACTGCGAAATCTCGGTATACCTGAATGCGGCTTAAGTATCTTTCACAATAAAAATCTGTTTTTGTTCTGAAATTGAGTGACGGTAGACAAAACTGATAATCAGCCTTATTACGAATGTCGTTCTCGTATTTCGACTACGACAGTTTTGTAAAAGATTAAAGACAAAGTTGCCGTGTTATCTTTAATCTTTTACAAAACTGTCGTAGTTGAAATACGACAACGACATCCGTAATAAGGCTGAATATCTTCCTTCAATTTGATTAGTCGTTCCATTTTTCGTAGCAACATTAAAATGTTGCTCTATGCATATTGCTGATATTTCGAGTGAGCAACTTAGTACAGGGTGTTTTCTATGTTCCAGTCCAATGATTTTAACCGTCATTTCCGTTTGGTTGATCTTTGTCAGTTTGTATTTATCAGCGGTCGATAACGATTTATTCGGCCTGATTACGGTTGCCGAAGACGTAGTCGAATGTCGATTTTTTTGGAAAATGGTACTACGGTTGTCGAAAATGCACAATCTGTTACAATTTTCGTAACACGGAAGACGAAAACGACTATCAAAGCTTGCTAAAACAGTCGATCAATTTTTTCTTCACGACTAGAGACGCCGCCGCATTCAATTGACACCAATTGTTAGCCGCTGGTTTCATCCGCTAACATGCCGTAAACTAATTTGAAATTTAACACATTTTTTTGACATTTATATATTCGACAATAAATAAAAATAACAAAATTCTATAAAAAATTCTTGAGTTATTTTAAACATTGGGTAAAATTGAGCATTTTATATAAAATATTTTATCTGATGTCGGCCGCTGGCATAAAGTTTATGACGCCGTTACTTGTTTTGTGTCAGCTGTCGCCGTAAAAATTATCAAGCAGGCTTCATTTTCTGAATATATTCACATATGTTTACAAAGATGAGCTGCAAAATGTAAGTATTTGTTTCATACTCCATAGTAAATTCGGAGGGAGTCGAATTTGGAGTCGCAAATACAGTAGAAAAGGAGAATAGTGAGGATTTCTCGACACCGCGAATGCGGAAAAAGGTGCAGACAAAGGCTGCAACAGAGAAGACGGTGCTGTTGGAAAACCAGCTAAAAGTCCAAACGGAGCTATACTCCCAAGTGAAGGACTCGCTACAAAATGTGGAGGGATGTAATAGGAAAATCTTCAAGATTAAAGAAGAAGAATTGAAAATGTACAAAGCTGCGGAGAAAAGAGAAGAAGAAAAGTTTTCATTGTGCAAAATGGAGCTGAAAAATAAAGAAGATTTTAGAAATAAATTGTTAAAAGCTAGAATGGAGGAGATAGAGATAAAAAAAGGCAAATAGAGCTGGATGAATGGAAGAGCGGAATTCGGGAGTAATTTGCTGATCCTATTTATTTTTTAAGTTTAAGTTTAAAAATACTCAATATCTGTAATTTGTTTTGTTTTCCTTTTTTATTTTATGTTATAATCATAGTACCTGAAGTACCTTTTATTTTAAATAAACAATGTTATTAAATATTCAAAGATTGCATTATTCTCCTTCTTATATTTAAAGCAGTGGCGTCTTCGTTAGTTTCATTGAGGTTCGATATTGCTTCATTGCTAGGAATTTCTGTGCTTTCATCAGGTTCTACTGTGGATTCAATTTTGTACTGAATACATATGCTATGCAAAGCAGCACAAACAGATGTAATTTTTTCAGCCATTTTCGGTTTATAATGCAGTTGCGTCGCTCCTAAAATACATCGAAAACGATTTTTGAGGACACCAATTGTACGCTCCACTACATTTCTGGCTTGTGCATGTATGTAATTAAAGCGGCTTTCTGCAGTTCCGTCTTCCGCTGACCTGAATGGAGTTATCAGGTAGGGTTCAAGAGAGTAGCCAGCATCTCCTACAAAATAAGACAAATTTATGTTGGTTTCACTATAAAAACAATATTTTTAATACCAAGCAGCCATGTATTAGTTTCCCCATTTAAACAATGTTGGTCTTTAGAAACTCCTTCAAGTCGCTTGTATTCCACACCAAAGAGTCGTGAACTGAGCCAGGATGATGGGGGTATATACATCTTATCCTAAGTTTATGGTCGCAAACTGTAATTAAATATTCAAATAAACCACGACTCTTATTTAAAATAGGATATTGGCTTACCAGGGTAGCATTTAATCTATAAAATCCTTTTCGATTATAGTATTTAAACTTCTCATCGACTCCTGGCACCAAAATTTTTATGTGAGTTCCATCTATGCATCCAATAATGCCGGGGAATTTAAACTTTTTATAAAAATAATCCTTTATTTCAGATTTCTCCAGTTCAGTCATTTGAAACGATATCCAACTCGGGCAAATTTCACTGTGCATTGCATCGATGCATTCTGTGAATATTTTGCTTACTCAAGACTGTGAAAGGCCAACATTATAATCGTTGCCAGCTCTTTTTGGTAACTTCCCTCAGCAAGTATGAGCAATGTTACCGTCAACTTCAATAGTTTGGGAACAGCAGACGACTTTATTTGGTATTCCAATCTAGGTGATATTTTTTCCAACACGTATTTGAATGCATCTTTATTTAATCTAAAAATGCCAATGAAATTTAAGTGCAGATGGGGAGTATGAATTTACACTCCTTTCTCAATTTCACAACTTACTTCGAATTGGGCATTGCAAATATGTTTGAATTTTACCTTATTTCTTTGCGCAAGGCACTTATATCACATTCTGTGTATGCCTCATCGTCTTCATCCGAAGAAAAAAACTGTCCCAAACTTAACATTGTTATTTTATTCTATTTATTTAATTGTAAACTGGGAAAATTAAAATGTTGCCTTTGGCGGACAATTATGTAAAAGTAAACATTGTTTTGACAGATGTGACAGGGCAATTCATGTAATTTTGTTATTATGGCACATCTTGTACTTTTCAATCTATTACAAAATCAAATGATCGAAATGATCGACAACGACTGCTCTCTATTTTCGTCTTCGACAACCGTAATCAGGCCGATTATGTAGCATCTCATGCACCAACAAATTCTGAAGTTAAAAATCAAACGCGAAGAATTTGGCGGGATTTTCTGGTTTAAATAATAAGCCGAGCAAGCCAACCATTCAGCGTCTTGTAATGAATTTTTTTCATCAGCGATTGTTTGGAATGATGCAATTGAATTCATCAAACTAAATACAAATCAAAATTCACTTCAATTGAGAATTTCCAACTAGTATGCAAGTGTTCGAAAAACATCGCAAGCAAAACACACAAGAAACCATTTGCAAAATCTTCTTTCCATCTCCAGAGTACCATCGGATTTCTCACTTTTTAAAAGTTTAACGTGAATATGAATTAAACTTGTACATTTTATATTAAACACGCATTGTACATTGGAATATTTTACATTTGATTGATTACATTACACCCTAATATTAGGGTGGCCCGCAATTTCAATATTTCACAAATTTAACAACAATCAAAAATACATATATAATTTGACGATCGATGTAGGGCGATCTCACCCAACAGGCATAATAATAGACAACAATCTTACAGCGTTTTCGATTGTGGCAAAAAATTTTACACTTTCATTATTGTACTTTTAAAAAGTGCTGCCATAATAGATTTTAGGTGTTGCCATGATTGTGCATTTTTTTAAAGGTTTAATTCGAACAAACATGTGCATTTTCATAAACAGCTGATACATCTGTGCATTTTCATAAACAGCTGATACATCCAAACGCCATCATGGAAGTAACATCCCGAATTTGAAGTAATTTAATTGTAAGTTATACTGAAGTAAATTAATGTATTTATATAAGTATGTAATTTTTATATGAAATGTAGCAGTTTGGACTGAAAGGGAAACCACGTTATTGCTGGACAATAATATGACGCCTTTATATGACGCAGGTCGGGCCAATGAAGCGCTTCAAAACGAAGAAAATTTGGCAACAACTAGCGCTAGACGTACGTGGAAAGACACATCAATAACATACTGTTACGAATAAGTAAAAGCTTTTGCTTGCTCTTAATGACTCTACTAACATTATTTAAATAATGAAAGAATGCATTGTAACAACGTACCAGCTCGCTAAACCAGTAACACGAATTCGCCTCAGAGATAATTCTCCACCATTCGAGATGATTCTCAAAGATAAGTAACGGCTAGAAGGTTCTTGAATTTACTAGATATAACTTTATTTGAGTATGGTGAGTTGGTATAAATAGCGGAGGTCTTTGGAATGGAGAGTTCAGTTTGTGATTAAACCCCGTAAAGTAAGCAACGCGAATTGATAGTAAAATACAAGACTTTTTAAAGCGTTATAAATAAAGTAAACTGTTGTACTATATAAGTAGAATAAAAGGAAGTTAAACCGTTGTAATTATCGTAATTTAAAACGAACCTTGTTATATTATTGGGAATAAAACAGCGCAAGATTGACGAATAAGGAAATTCGTAACATTGGTGTCAGAAGTGAAATTACGAATTAAGGACAACGATGAAGTTTGAAGAACTCAAAGTTGAACAACTAAAAAAGGAGTTGAGTAAATTGGATCAACCGACACCTGGTAATAAGGTGGAGCTGCAGAGGCGATTAATAGAAGAATTTAAACGCCGAAACATCGACATTGACACATATCAGTTCGAGTGCAAAGACGAAATGGAGGTTTGTGCAAAAGAAGCTAGTGGTAATGTAGATGTTTCTACAATGTTTGCTGCCATGATGGCCAAATTGGACGAGAAATTTGGTGAAAATACTAAAATTATGATCGAGAAATTTGGCGAGAATTCTAGAATTATGGACGAAAAACTTGAAAAGAAATTTGGTGGAAATTCTAGAATTATACAGGAAACATCAAACGCCACAAATGACAACCTACATGAAATTTCAGAAGCTATGAATAACATAGAGATACAGGTTAATGATCAATTCGGAAAGGTCGAACAGAAAATCGAGGAATTTCAACAAAAGATCGAACACGATGTGGAGGAAAGATTCGCCGAACTGGAAAGAAAGATGAGTGATCTCCAGTTGCAAGAAGAGCCAGTGTGAGTAATTTCTGAAGGCTCTAGTAGATTGAAAGCTCCCAGTTTCGATGGCTCTACACCATTCGACGTTTTTAAATTCCAATTCGAAATGGTCGCAATTAAGAACTTGTGGAACAGCAACGACAAAGCAGTAGAGCTAATTTTAGCACTGAAAGGCAGCGCAGCAGAAGTCCTTCAGAGCATTCCCGTCAGTGCCGGAAACAACTACGAGGATATACTGGCTGTGTTACAACGCAAGTATGGTGGCGATCACAAGAAGGATTTATATCGCATGGAATTGAGAGGCCGAGTGCAAAAGCATAATGAAACGCTTCAGGACTTCGCAACCGAGGTGGAACGTTTGGTGTTGATGACTTATCCTGGTGAGTCCCACCCATTCTTGGATCAATTTAAGATTGAAGCATTCGTCAACGGCATCCGTGATGCTGACATAAAATACGTGACTTGTGCCACACAAAAAGCTATATTCGCCGAAACCGTTTCGTTCGCATTGGCACAGGAGACAGCGAAATTTGTGTCCAAGCCTCAAATACAAAGAGTTAGAAAAATTGAAATGGAGTCGGAGGCAGGAGATTTGAAGGGTGCCATAAACGATCTTAAAGAAATGACCCAAACCCTCAGCAAGGCGTTATCAGGCGGAAGTAAGCCCAGACCAGTGTTATAATTGCGACAAACCTGGTCATATTGCACGAAACTGCAGAGAGCCATGAAAACGATCAAGATAGAGCTCACCCCAACGTGGCAATAAACGGGCAAATTTTACTATACAAAATAAATCTCCGTTAAACTAAAACGAGCTAGCCGAGAGGGGCATGGACTGGCTCCCACAACCGACGACCCCACGATCTCCATCTCAATAATACAACAGAAAAACAACAACCTCACTGTCTACGGAGTTATCGGTGGTCGGAAGCGCATATTGACTATGGACACAGGCGCGTCACAATCTATCATCAGATCTGATTTGATAAATGGACCATAGGAATCGTTGCATGGTGTACGACTCCGCACAGCAACGGGCGAACCAGCAACTGTACATGGTAAAGTTAAATTGAAGTTAGCCATTGCCAACATGAGCATCGAACACGTGTTTATTGTCGCCGACATTGTAGATGAAGTGATAATTGGCGCAGATTTTATGATTGCCCAAGGCCTCAAGTTAGATATGGGGCAGCAAGTTTTGACGTGGGCTAATGTGGAAATTCCTCTCAATGTGGAATACGACAATACAACACAGATTAATAGGCTGATCGCTCACAAAGATGTAAAATTGCCACCAAACTCAGAAACCATAGTATGGGCCCGAATGGAGGGAGATTGTGAGATCGGCGGTTTGCGGCAAGTATAAACAACTATAACATCATCACTGTCAAAGCTCTAGTAAAACTAATAATGAAGGATACTTGCCTGTACGAGTTCTAAATTTGTCCAACAACGAGGAGGTGATCGGCGACCACACAGAAATTGCAGAATGTACACCAGTCGAGGCGGTCATCAACTGTGAAGTTAATTCTGACTGCAGAAAACTATCAGAAAAGGAGCAGAAAGTGCTGGAGTCGCATCTCAGTGAGTGGGTGCGAGAACTAAAGCCTTCTGATAGGAACAAAGCAAAGCAATTACTGTGGAAGCATGCGTCTGCCTTCGCCCCGAAAAAAGAATGCCAAGGTAGAACATCAATGGTAAAGCATGACATCAATACAGGAGAGGCGAGACCAATAAAACAGGCGCCCAGAAGTCTTCCACTTGCAAAAAGAGATGAGGTGAAGAAACTTGTAGCTGAAATGCAGAAGGATGGTGTAATCGAACCCTCTTCAAGTCCATGTAGTTCGCCGGTGGTACTAGTTAAGAAGAAAGATGGAAGTACTCGATTTTGTGTTTAGTATAGAAAGCTCAACGACGTCACCAAAAAGGACAGTTATCCACTACCAAGAATTGATGACACATTGGATATGTTGTCAGGAACAAAATGGTTCTCCACGCTGGACTTGAAAGTGGTTATTGGCAAGTAGAAATCAACGAGAAAGACAAGGAGAAAACTGCATTCAGCGTAGGGGATGGTCTGTGGCAGTTCAAAGTAATGCCATTTGGACTCTGTAATGCTCCAGCCACCTTCGAGCGATTAATGGAGTGCGTGTTGAAAGGACTTCATTGGCGAACATGTTTGGTGTACCTAGACGATATCATTGTAATGGGGAAAACATTCGATGAACACCTGAAGAATCTTAAAGAAGTCCTTCAACGTATAACCGCGGCTGGGTTGAAACTCAGCCCGAAAAAGTGTTCTCTGTTCCAGAAGGAAGTAAAATACTTGGGATATCGAGTGACAGCAAATGGCATTTCCACCGATGAAGACAAAATCTTGACAGTGAAGGATTGGCCACGACCGCAGAATCTCCATGAATTACGCAGTTTTCTAGCACTCTGCACGTACTACAGACGGCTTGTGCCGGGTTTCGCCACAGTGGCTGCAAGTCTTCACGAGTTGACAATGAAAAATCGGCCGTACTGTTGGAGCGAAAAACAAGAAGAGTCATTCCTCCAACTGAAGCAATATTTATGCACGGCTCCTTTGCTTGCATATCCTGTTGCTGGAGAGAAATTCGTGTTGGATACTGACGCGAGTGGTTACGGAATAGGTGGCGTGCTCTCGCAGGAAATCAATGGCCAAGAAAAAGTTATTGGGTACTACAGCCGAATACTCTCAAAGCAAGAGAAAAATTACTGTGTTACGAGACGAGAGCTACTGGCAGTCATAGAGTGTGTCAAACACTACCACAAGTATCTGTACGGCCAGCCTTTTCAGTTAAGAACCGATCATGCGGCGCTAAGGTGGCTACTGCAATTTAAGAAGGCCAACTTGCTCGTTGGATTGAAAGACTGCAGAGCTATGACTTCAGCATTGAGCATAGAAAAGGAGGAAAACACGTTAATGCTGATGCCCTGTCACGTCGTCCATGCAAGCTGGAATGCAAACACTGTTCAAAAGCAGAGGTGAAAAAAAAACATCATTGACGTACGTCTGCTTCGACTAGAATTCAACGAAGACTGGTCAACAGCACAAAGAAGCGACCCTATACTGGCAAAAATCATTTCTGCAAAAGAAAAAGGTGAAAGACCAACACGCAATGACATCGCCTCAGAGAGCCCCCTGATGAAAGCATACTGGGCCCAGTGGAACAGCCTAAAATTATTGGATGGTTGCCTATAGCGGTTATGGGAAAGTGAGGATGGTAAAATAGTCAAAAAGTTAATAGTGGTACCTTCCTCCAAGGAAGAAGAGATACTAACAGAATTCCATAATGGCCCGAGTGGAGGACATCTAGGAATAACCAAGACCATTGAAAAGCTAAAGCAACGGTTCTACTGGGTTGGCTGTCAACAAGCGGTAGCCGATTGGATAGCAAATTGCACCCAATGCATGACAGCTAAGGGACCAACGCGAAGAAGTCATGGCCATATGCAGCAATACAACTCAGGTGCACCCTTTGAGCGTATAGCTATGGATGTGGCTGGTCCATTTCCAGTTAGTAGCTCAGGAAACCAGTACGTATTAGTGGTTATGGATTACTTCAGTAAATGGCACGAAGTATACCCTGTTCCAAATCAGGAAGCGAAGACTATAATTAAAGTGTTTGTGGATAACTGGATATGCCGTTTTGGTGTCCCCTCGGAGCTCCATTCGGACCAGGGTAGGAATTTTGAATCGACCATCTTCAAAGAAATGTGTGAGTCATACGGTATTCGGAAAACAAGAACAACACCATTGCATCCTCAGTCTGACGGAATGGTTGAAAGATTCAACCGAACTCTTGAAGAATACCTAAGAAAAGTAGTCAGCGCAGATCAAAGAGATTGGGATGACCACATACCGAAGTTCCTTTTGGCATATAGGATGGCCACCCATGACTCCACTTCGCGAACACCCGCTAAAGTAATTTTCGGAAATGAGCTGAAGCTGCCTGGAGATTTGGAGTTCGGTACCATACCAGCGTCTGACCCTGCGAACAGTGATGTCAATTACCATGATACGGGGGATCTTAATGATCTCCATGAATTTGTGCGCAACAAATTAAAAATGGTCAGTAACAAAATGAAAGCCAGATACGACCGAGCGGCAAATTCAGAAGGATTTAATGAAGGCCAGCTAGTTTTACTGTTCAACCCAAAGCGCAAGAAGGGTTTATCTCCAAAACTTCAGACTCACTGGGAAGGCCCTTACAAGGTTGTCAAACGAATAAATGACGTGGTTTATAGAATCCAGAAAAGCCAAAGTCCACGAGCTAAAATGAAAGTCGTGCATTTGGAAAGACTAGCTCTGTATGGAAAACGGAGGGTTGAGCCTGCTCGGGACGAACAGGCTTAAGTGGGGGGCAGTGTTACGAATAAGTAAAAGCTTTTGGTTGCTGTTAATGACTCTACTAACAGTATGTAAATAACAGGCGGTTAGTGCTGCGCCTGAAAGTATGCATTGTAACAACGTACCAGCTCGCTAAACCAGTAGCATGAATTCACCTCAGTAAAGATAACTCTCCGCCCTTCGAGATTGTTCTACAAAGATAAACAACAACAACAACATCCAGATACTAGAAGGTTCTTGAATTCGCTGGATATACCTTCATTTGAGTATGGTGAGTTGGTATAAATAGCGGAGGTCTTTGGAGTGGAGAGTTCAGTTTGTGATTAAACCCCGTAAAGTGAGCAACGCGAATCGATAGTAAAATATAAGACTTGTTAAAGTGTTATAAATAAAGTAAACTGTTGTACTATATAAGTAAAATAAAAGGAAGTGAAACCGTTGTAATTATCGTAATTTAAAACGAACCTTGTTTTATTATTGGGAATAAAGCAACGCAAAAAGGACGAATAAGGAAATTCGTAACAATATGAAAACAGGCAAAATATTCTGTGCTAATACTCAAACTTTTACCAAAAGATAAACAACCCAGATCAATTGAGAGAACGAAAAGTAAAGTGAAAGATAAAAAGAAAATCTGAATTAGTGACAACTCTCACCACACATAAAACCATAACATCAATTTCGAACTACAGACAATAACAATAAATATAATATGAATTCTCCAGCCTGCAAATGCACAAGAGATGCTCTCCAAAACTCGTTCTCAGTAGACACTAAAGCTGCAAAATTCTCACGCGTATCGATTGATTCGCCTTTACGCGCAATGTAAGCGTTAGACAGCCGTTTTGATAAACTACCCTGCAGTTTCAAAAGTAGCTAGTGGCTCTATGTAGTTAGTTATTTGGTTAGCGAAACCCTGACTAGCTACTTGAGTGGCTACAGGTAATGCTAGAGTTCGCCTTTTGATTATTATATGTATGAAAACAAGGAAAAAACAATGCACTGAACCGTTATCCCGTAATGTTTTGTTGGTTGCTTGGTAATTTTTTTTGTGTTGGCGTCAGTTGCTATTAAATGTTCGTAGTACTATCATTGTGACAGAGTACGTGGGTTAGAAGTATAAAAATGTGAATTTTAATATTTGAAAGAGTGTAATGACAAGCAAAAGACAAATAAAACGCTTAATAAAGAAAGAAAAGAAACAAATTGTGCAAAAGTTTGAAAATGTGGGAAAAGATAATGAGAAAGATTTATTCATAATATTAATTCATTATGGTCCGGCGAATTCATCAAGCGGATTGTACTAATCAAGTAGTAAGTACAATGTTGTTAGATATTTCGTCAATTCCATGTAACTCGCGATCTGCATGGTACATGGTAGTGCAGAGGGTAGCCACTGTAAAGCATTGCTGGTAGTTTGACGGATAGTTAATGGTAATTATTGGTAGTTAGGGAAATAACTAAAAATTCGTTAGCTACGTCGACTGCAGGGTAACGTCAACACTCACAAACTCATTAACAGAATCACTCACGAAACTAATACAGAACGAAATACTTCAATGTGAGCAGAGAATTATAGCAGAAGTGAATATAAACATCTCTGAGACTGAGGCAAAATTGTTAAATGAGATATCTTTAAATGCGGACTCTCTTAGATCTGAATTTCACGGAATTAGTAAACGTGTCACTTCTCTTGAGACACAGTATTCCGAGATCAGCGTGTTAAGAGAAGAAATAGTGGTATTAAATAACAACATAAAATCTGCTGAATCGAAAATACGGAATTTGGAAAACTCATTGGTATCTTGCGATATTCGCATTAATGGGATGCCATATTCACCAAATGAGAACTTAAATATGGGTTTCGACAATACTGGCAAAGCCATGAACATCAACACTCCAGGATATAGGACAATATATCGGACAAAAATGCTCAAGATAAGCTGCTAGATACACCGATATTGGTAAAGCTTTTGTCATCTTACGACAGAAATTTCGTTTTAAAGTCTGTGGCATTGTTTAGGAAAAATAATAAATCTAATTTATTTCTCAAACATATTGGGTTTGACTCGAATTGTAGCGTACATACATATTAATGAAAGTCTACCAACGGAAAACTTTAAAATACTTCGGGCGGCAAAAACATTGCAGATCAACAAAAATTTACACCTCATTTTCGCTACGTGGCCTTGTGTTCATTAAGGTGAATCAATCGGATTCTCCTTATCGGATCTCAAGTCTTGCTGAACTTATCAACTTTTTTCGCAATTCAGAGGACAATTATGCACACGATAATATGTAGGAAAACTAATATAATAAAACACAACCATTAACTAAGAAGCCTTTGAAACGTTTTCTCTGTAACTTAAATAAATACATCTGTAATCGTACACAACACAAAATTACATCTAAAAATATTGTCGCCAAAGTCTACACTATAACATATACATATCTATACAGATAATGGTGTTGCCTTATTAGACTTTTATTGGATTTTTATTCCAACAGTGGATTATTTCATTAATGGAGTCCCTCAACAATAATAATATAATGCTGGGTTCAAAGGCAAGCATGAAAACTGTGATACATGCCCTGGGAAAACAGCGTGACGTCATATTAATGCTCAAAGCTTGCTTAAAAAGATGGATGAGTTCAGATATATTTTTGAAAGCCCTTTGATTGATGTTATCTGCATATCAGAGACTTGGTTTAATGAATCAATACAGGATGGTTTGATAGACTTAAACACAATCTATTAAGGTCTGTCTGACCGACTTACACACGGCGGTGGGGTCGCAATATACATAAGAAAAAGCAGTCCCTATAAGATGATTTGTAAGTCTGATAATGCAAGTAAAATTGAGTTTATTTTTGTTGAGATAGGACTTAATAATCACAAGATTCTATTCGGAAGAATCTATAGACCAAATCGACACGTTCCCTTTCATAACTTAATGGATATAATTGACAACTTTGCTGCGTAGTACACAGATATTGTTATTGCTGGTGATTTTAACTCGAATCTTGTTAAAGAATCTGCGCTTATTGACGCAATCTTGGCTATTGGTTTATAACTCTTTTTACTTCTTCGAACAGTACTTTGCTTGATCTTTATGTAATCGCGCACAAAAATAAAGTACTACTCTATGATCAACTATCAGCGCCTTCTTTTCCAAACATGATTTAATTTTTTTTATCATATAACTTTAAAACCATCACTATAAAGAAAGTATATCACTATTATTATTTCCGTAAAATCGATTACAATGTGCTTGCTTCTGAGTCTTCGAAAATTGACTGGCATCTGATATATAACATGTACTCTGCTGATGAACAAATTGAATTTCTTAACAAACACGTGAATTATCTGTTCCACACTGTTACTCCGCTACACTCACAGAAAAATTCCTTTGAGACAGCCGAATTAGCCGTAACCGAATTAAGAGGTTGTCACAACCGAATTAGATGTTGGCACAACGTCATCAGAGGTTGACACAACCTCATCAGAGGTTGACACAACTTCATTAGAGGTTGACACAACATCATTAGAGGTTGAAACAACCTAATTGGAGGTTGACACAACCTAATTGGAGGTTGACACAACCTCATTAGAGGTTGTCACAGCCGAATTAGAGGTTGTTACAACCGAATTTAGATACTATCATAAATGAATTATTAAAGCTTTTTTTTATTATTAAGTGATGATTTATTTTTTTTGTATTTTTATAAATGAATTAAAAAGCAGGAAAATAAAGTCATATATATGGGGTAATCTATATAAGCAGAATAATAGTACATTTAATTTACAATGCCTCTTCCAACCTTTATTGAAGTCCCTGCCATCATGGGACACCGCACTAATTCTGACCTGTTGTATCGGTTGCTCTAGGTCCAAAGCCGTTTTGTATCCGTTTTGTTGATATCTGCTTAAATAACATCTGCAAAATAAGACGGTTTAATACAAAATACATTTTACTTACCTTTTTATTTATTTATATTTGATATATTATTTTATATTTGATTATAAAATTTTAAACGTCAGATTTAAATACATAGAATTATGTTGTGGTAACTGAATTGAAAATGAATTCAGTTGTACCTACAGAATTCATGAGAAATCCGGTTACAGCAACCGAATTGATGCCAAATTCGGTCGATGCAACCGTATTAAGGCTAGATTCGGTTATTGCAACCGAATTGAACCAAATTCGATAGTTACAACCGAGTTGATGTCAAATTCTGTTACTACAACCGAATTGAGGTTGGATAAGACCAGATTCGGTTACCCCAACCGAATTAGGTACCAATTTCGGTTGTTGCATCCGAATTTATTTGAAATTCGGTTGCTTCAAACGAAATTTTAAAAAATTTAGTTGACTGAGCGAATATAATTTGAAGATTCAGTTGTCACAGCCGAATCAATTATGAAACGAGGTTGCTTCAACCGAATTTCGGTTGTGGAGACTAAAGTCGGTTGAAACAACCTCAATCCGGTTGTGGCAACCTCAATTTGGTTGTGGCAACCTCAATTCAGTGGTAACAGCCGAATTTACGGTTGCTACGACCTCTTTTCAAACAATTAGTTCTCTGAGTGTACGCACATCTACCGATAGGCAGACGAATCACTGTTGGTTTAACTCCTTTATAAAGGTTTTAATAAATATTCGCGACCAGAAACATACTAGATGGAAGACCTTTAAAACCACAGAACTGCATACGGAATTTAAAAATGCTCGAAAGGCAGTTAACGATGCTATACTTGCAAATAAAATAATGCACTTTGGAAACAAATTCAGATCCGCAATAGGCTCAAAAAAAAAACATGGCATGTTATCAGGGAAATTAGTATTGGAAAGTCTGTTTGTCCAGACGTTACTATCGATGTTAACGAACTCAACAATGGCTTTGTAAAGTTCCAAACTCACGCTTCCAATTCTGCATCATCACAACCCTCGGCAACATTTTCAATAGTCTCATCGCATTTGCTACCCTCTAATCATCTACGCCATAGCCATAACTCTAATGTCCAAATCCGCTAGTCACATCGAATTCTTCGAGTACAGGTACTACAAATACTGTATTATCATCTTTTGATTTTACTTGTGTAAACGCTTCTGACGTTATGTCATGCTGTTTATCAACAAGGTCTAATGCAATTGGTATGGATATTGTGCACCCAAAAGTTTTAAAACTACTTCTGCCAAATCTCATCGCTTTCATTACACATATTTTCAATACTATAATAACCAAAAGCAGCTTTCCTAAAATTTGGAAACATTATAAAATAACTCCAATTCCGAAGTCAAAGAATGAGTATCGTCCATTCGAGAAAATTCTGCACCATCAAATAAATACATATTTGAATGATAATATGATGCTTTATTCCAAACAATCCGGGTTTAGAGCAAACCACAGCTGTGTTACTGCTCTCATTGACGTCTCGGAAGAAATACGACGTAGTATTGATACAAAAGAAGTTACTATCCTGGCTCTTCTTGATCATTGAAAAGCATTTGATTGTGTCAGTCATGATAAGCTATGTTATAAACTACGAACATTACTTAACTTCTCGAACTCATCTACAACGCTTATATCATCGTATCTATGTAGCCGATTACAGTCTGTTGCCGTTGAAGGAATATTCTCCAGCCCATTGGAAATTACTCGATGGGTTCCTCAGGGATCAATCCTTGGACCGCTCCTATTTAGTATTTATATCAACGATTTACCTGGAGTTTTATCGCATTGCAATATACATATTTACGCAGATGCTATACAACTGTATCTTGGTGCCAATGAGAATAATCTAGATGAAGGTGTTCGAAAAATTAACCACGACCTGCATAATGTGTTCACCTGGGCATCAAACAACGTCCTCTCCTTAAATCCAAAAAAATCAAAATGTCTTTGTATATCCCGGAAAAAAAATAACTTTTCGCATGAACTGTTGATTATACTTAACAACGAGAAGATTCAAGCCGTTGACAAAGCCAAGAATCTTGGTATTATCTTCAATAATACTCTAACATGCAAAGATCATATAACTAAAGTTGCTGGAATGACTTTTGGCATGCTCAGATCGCTTTACAATACGCAATCGTACACTCCCCAACATATTCGAGAGTTACTATCAAAAACGTATTTCAAACTTCTCTACGGCTGCGAGTTATTTGCTAATTGTGACTCTTGCAGCAATCGTAGACTCAATGCTGCTTACAATGCCATAGTAAGATATGTCTACAAGATAAAAAGGTTTGAGTGGAAGGAAATTATACGGCGTGTGTTTTAATGACCTCATTAAAATAAGAACTCTACAATTTTTCCACAAAATTATATATACCAAACAACCATCATATCTTTATAGCAAAATAAGATTTGCAAGATCTCAACGAGGAATTATTATTGTCCCTGTCGCACGGCGTTATCAAGTATCGGAACGTCAGTTCTTCGTAAATGGAGTTCGCCAATTGTATTATTAAACTTAAACGTAAACTCTTTCGCATTTCATCACTTGCTGATCATCTGATGTTAATTGTTTAATTTTTCCATTTTCGTTTCTTTAAATTTGTTCATGTTTTGAAAGACAACATTTTTTCCTTTCTTCCTTCATTTATTATTTATTATCTACCCTTTTTTAGATTTAAATTTGAAATATGTTTATACTCTAACTACTAAATATTATAACCGAAATTTTACCTCCATGTTTATTGTACCTATGTTGTCACATACTGTAATTTATACGAATTTATTCTTGTTGTATGTGAATATCAAAATAACATAAATTGAATTGAATTGAATTGAAATTGAGGCGTGGAAACGAAATTGATGTACAAAAAGTTTTCAATTTTTGGAAAAATAAATAAGATCGACGTGGTAATTAATCTCAAATTAAATTTCTTTTTGTAATAATAAAAAAATCTTATAAAAATAAAAAGTCTTAATTTACCAAAACAAAATTTTCTCAAGCGCACAATGTAGATACTTTTCAAAATATGGGCACAGCACGTTATTTTTCCGCGCAGTGTAAAAAAAATAAGAGGGAACCTTGGTCAGAAGCTTAGTACAGTTTTCAACAATATATGTACATAGATATGATTACGATACTGCCAAATATAATCATATTTCACAATATTCAATACAATTGTACGGAATTTCTCTAGAAGTTTAAGGTGATCTTGTGTTTGTTCATAAAATTATATGTCTAAAACTACCTCCTTATCTTTTCTGGCGCCTTGTTTTTGCAAGATCTAAACGTGGCCGTCAGTGGTGCAATGGTAGTGTACTTACTCTGACCGCCTTATATTTCTTTCGACGGCGGTCACCTCGCTTAGTAACGGCGCCACTATCGAGTATTTAGCGATGAAAAAGCTTCCAAAATAGCGTTCGGAACCGGTGTAAAACTGTATGTACCAATCAGTGAGTGTAAAACTTGAACGCGCACAACTCACTGGTTGTGAGAAGCTCTCCCTAATCCCTTCATGGGATGTAACAGGAAACCATTTATTTTTGTTTTTATACCCTCACCCATAGGATGGGGGTATACATACGAGTACATCATTTAATACGCAAAAAAAATTGAACGCATACAAGGAGCCATATTAGACCATCAGTATCTTTGGCCAAAATTAGTTTTGGGACTTTTTAAGACGATTTAGTTTAGTTTGTTTATAACTGGCGTAAATATTAATCGATCACAGCTAAATTTTGTTAGTGACCATTATTTGTCCAGACTTAGGTGGGGTTGAAAATGAGCGTTTTGCCCACGCCCCTTCTGGTACCTCCCATACAAATCAACACATTTAGTACGAAATCTAGTTTCTCCAAAAACCTTTTTCTGGTAGATGTGATTAGCTTCAATTCAAACATTGGTTAATAATCTGTATATATCTACTTAATTGGAGAAAATGGGCGAAGTCGCCACGCCCATTCTGGTACCGCCCATGCAAAAGCATGGTGGTCGTCCGTGTTGTCAATGCGATTAGTCGCGTGAAACACTTCCGATCTTAATGAAATTAGGTTATTGGCTTCGTGTCATCAAACGCCAGTCACCGACTGAGACAAAAGTGGTTTTGCAACGCCCTATCAAGATAAGTTGTGCGGCCGGCTGATTGTTTGTCAAGATAACTCCCGCAAAACCGAATCAATCTTTATGGGGATTGGTATGTACTAGATAAAATTTACTCAAATGCACACAAAGGTGGGCGGATGACCGGTTGATCGACCCGATAACTCTCGTAGACTACAAGTGATCTTAATCAAATTCGATATTCGTCAATGTTTACCTACGCATTAAAGATTAACTACTGTCCACGCCCATTTTCGTACCTCCCATACACAAGTTGGGCGGCTTTCTGGCTGGTCGACTCGATATCTCTCGTATACCTAAACCGATCTTAACAAAATTTGGTACTGATCAATATTTTGTGCAATACTGTGTAAAAAGAGATGAGCAACTTCGCCATGCCCATTTTTGTACCTCCCATATAAATATTGAGCGGTCAATTGGCTTGTAGTCACGACAACTCCACATTAATTAATCGTAATCGTAATTAAGTTGGGTATTGGATAATATTAAGCGCATTGTCACTCTGCCATGGGATGGATGACTTCGGATGAGGGAAACAAGCTAATACCTTTTAGATATCGAATTCTTACATCCGAGTGGGAATTTTTCATAAAATTCTTGCCTCTTTGGAACACAATACCTAATTTAATTCATATTACTAGCAACGCCATTCAATTTAAGGCACTATTAATGAAGTTCTTTGCACGAAACGTCTAATTTATTTTCCCAATTTTAATTTCATCTTCATATTTGCAACAATTGTTTAAATCTTAATACGTTTACTATAAAGTTACAACTTGTTGTTTCCTAATGTATAATTTATAACTTATTGTTGTAATGTTCGCCAAATAATGTTTTTCAATATTAATATTTTAACGCTATTTATTTTGTAATTCAGTTTATTGCCACAGATTTAAGTCTGAGAATGTTGTATTTTATTTTAATTTATTTTATTCAACCTTTTTACTCTGGTAATTTCCATTGTTTTCTTATTCCATTATGACTTCCTATACTGTAATTATAAGATGGATATCTTGTTGTATAGGATAAACAAATAACACCAAACATAAAAACAAAACATGTTATAATTCTCTGACCACACAAAACCATACCATACAACAAGTTATTGCCCTTATAATCGAATTGTTTTGGCAGAAATTGCCCCATTTAAGCCACAATTGTAACTGAACAAGTTGCAGGCAGTTTATATTGCTCACAAACTTGTGGCATCTTTCAATCATATTTCAAACTTGTGGAATATTTACTCGATTGCGGATGTACACTGGGATGTGTTTTGAAATTATTTACATACAATTTATTTTATTTTATATACTGTATCAATTTTTTTTTGATTTATAGTTTAGCCTTATTTAATTAAATACATGTATTGTTATTTCATTTTCTATTTAAAACCATAGAATCCGCATTTTTACCCAATGTATCTCACTTTTTGGTCACAAACAGTTGTTCCAATTCGTTTTACGTAAACACTCTATGTTTGTTCCCAGGCGACAGCATATTCGTAATAGAGGATTCAATATTTTTACTGAAAACTTTGGGATAATTTAAGTTTTCAATCGACTTGAAATGGCAAGATTGTGGAACCCAAAGCAACTCTCTTTTGAACAGTCTATTAGCAAACATTAATTTATCTGAATTTTCTTATAAATTGCCGTAGGATCCACTTACACCTTTAAAAATATAGTACTTAGCTGGGTCCAGGGTAGTCATTGATCCCTGTTGAAGCCTCTTATTGCTGGCTGCAGACTCTGCTCCACTCCGTGACCCGCTTCTTCGGGCACAACTTAATGTTGTCCAACCACATTGGTTTATAGCGCGCGTTCTTTGGAAGCTGGGAGGTTTAGATACCTTCCCGATTTTTTCCGCCACAATTCCGAATTATGCATAACATAATTTAAATAAATAAATAAATGGTTTCTCATTACATTCCATGAAGGAATTGGGGAGAGCTTATCACAACCAAAGAGATATATGCTCTTTCTAGTTTTATACTCACTGATTGGGACATACAGTTTTTACACCGATTCCGAACGGTATTTTCAGAAGCTTTTTCATGGCTAAATACTCGATAGTGTCGCCGTCACTATGAAAGGAGTTTAAGTTGGTCAGAGCAGGGATCGAGCCCAGGATCTCATGTACCAGAGGCGCGCACCCTAACCATTGCACCACCGATGGCAAAACATAATTTATTCACTTTTTAAATTTTTATCAAAAACACTTCTGGATGCTTGAACATTTTCAAAAAGATGTTTGACATTATTTTATTCATTGGCGCCAAAAAGTTTTCTTTCTTAAATTTATCCACAATTCCCTTTCAATAAAATCAGGTGAATACAACCAATTCAAAGTAAATCAAGTCGGAATCCAAGTGGATTTAGAAAGCAATTCCTACACAAAATCCAACTTACCAGAATTTACCGAACAATTTCAAACAAAACAAAACATAAAAGCTTAATTTTTTTTACTAAAAAACAATTATTTGAAATTTTTTCTACAAAAAACTACATACATAAAATTCTAATTATTATATATTTTTAAAATGTAAAGAAATTATAAATTTAATAATTAATTAATTATAAATTAGTTTATTTCAGATATTTACATAATTGGAAATACGTGGAAATATACGATTTACTTGCAGTCAAAATTACCATAGAGAAATAGACAAGAGCCGCTATCCTTCTCTTCACGTTATCTTGATGATGACGTGGTAGTAGGCCATTTCATCGAGTTCGAGTTGCTATTGTAATTTACTCTTTGGTTGAACCATAGATTAATTTTTACATAGAGTTGTAATCCGTCCATCTGACATTTCTCTTTGCGCTTCTTTAATGAGGAAACGAACTTCTGCCAGCAACGCCGAACTACATCCTCCATTTTTAGTTTTGTGCATTCACGATGTTCATATATGTATTTACATATTTTGAACATTCACAGTAAAAATTTCTCCTGTGTTTGTCAAACCTCAGCTTCTTCTCTTGACGTTCAAACTGAAGTTCGCTTCCCTTCAATCATTAAACCGATGAGCGAGTTGACAAATCTATGTATAATTTAATCCATGGGTTGGACATAATACGGACAAAAATAAAAGGGAATGCGAATTTTCGGTCAATGCAAACGAATATAAGCATAATTTAGCTGTCATTAGTATCAATCAAACAATATTTAAACACATTTTTCTGCATGGTCTATAATCTACATATATGTCTTCTTTGGTCTCTCATTCTACATCATTCCGCTAATACCTTTCCATAGAAACCCCCTTTCCTGACTCAACCATTCACAATGCACAAATGAACAAAGTGAATAAAAGAAATCACGAAACGATACCCATAAACGAAAAACAAACGAAACGAAATCAAACTTCATCAAATTTGACAGCTTACCCACGGATAAGATGAAAAAACCACAAATCAGCTGACGCGTTCACCAGTTAGATAATTCTACCATGTATGTTAAATTGTTAATAGGAAAACTGAGGAAAACTGTCAAAAGATAAATGCTCTGAAACGTTTCATGTACTAAATCGTGTTGAAACACAAGCAACCAGAAATATATTCGGTTGTGAACTTAGCTAAGTTGGCACGGCGCAGGCCACATAAAAAAGCATAGATGACTCATTTGCTTAATCACTAGAGGGCACATGCTGTTTTCGTACGACCATTTTTCACTCGGATGCGACGAAAAAGCACTCAAACATAATTTTTATTTCGATTCTGTTATTTAAATTTGAAATTTGAATAGAAATAATAGAAAATCATATCGCTTTTGATATTTGTTCACAATACAAAAGACAAAAATCATAGTTTCAATAGTTGTCAATAGTTATTGGCCATGTTCACCACCCCGGCGCCATCTAGAAAATGTCCCTTTACATTCAAATCCACCACAATGGTAATCTATGAGAATATACCAGAAATTTGAAAAATTCGTTGTAATGATGGATATTGTAGATGGCGTTGAAATAGGAAAAATTTCCCATAAAGATAATACAAAGATAATAATTTATCTAATACAATACAAACATTTATCTACACTAGTTATACAAATAGTTTTGAAAATCACTCACTAAATGATAACAAATTGAATGCCAATTATGAAACTGGAAAAAAACTACTTGAAAAATTGAAAAATATATAAAAAATTGAGGTAAATAAGAATTAAACCAGGAATAATGGCACCAAAATGTGTTCTGAAGTGCGGTGCTTACACTCAGTTACACAAGTTTCCGAAGGGTGGACCGGAAAAGGATGCGTGGTGCAAAGTCCTAGGACTTGTTCCGTCGAAAGTTCTACCATGTGATAAGCATTTCGGTGCAGAATACGTAGGCGTAAACAACTGAAATATTTTTTTATGTCGCAAAGTGTAAAAATGATATAAAAATTGTATATAAAGTGACATGCCACTGTCCGTGGAGGTGAAAAGTTTCTGATAGCCATTCACTTGGGAGTGGCCAGAAATGATTCCTTCATTGGGCACTCCAAGCAGCCCACTACTTCCACGCAGTATGTCCTGGGCAATGGCTTTTCGGAAACCTCCGTTTGCTACCTAGAGTGTGAAGGCGAAACAAATGAGCAGCAAATCAGTCTTCGTTTCTGTAGTTCTCGAATCGAAAAAGTTTTCACATGAAACATGTGAATTAAAATCAAAACGCTACGAATCGGTACAAAAAATCGCTTCTCACAATATTTGTTTTGCGAAAACTTTCTGTGACGTACTGCTTTTTTCGTGCTTATTGGAAAAATGCGAGAAAAACTGATTCTAAAAAGTAGGGAGTCGAAAAAGTTTAAATTGTAAACGTCAAAAATAGTCACAAATTAAAACGGTGCGAGATTTTGATATTGTCTCTACAGAAAGGCTTTTTAAGAAATTAAGAATTTATATTTTAAGTGGAGAAGATAACAATTCTATATTTTATGTTATATATGTTAACACCAAAAATGTTTGGTGGGTCAATAACCAATAATGCTGACGCTGTTAAGCGTGCCACAATTGGAGCAACGATCGCAGACGTTGTGCCATAAGTAATATCAAACAATGCTGACGCTGTTAAGCGTGCCACAATTAAAACAACGACCCCAGAGGTAATTTACGTTATGCCAGCAGTCAACGCGACGGTGCACATTTTGCGACGTCATCATTAGTTGGTAAGGTAGTTATCATTAAGAATTTTGTAATTAATTTAAGGCTGTTCATTTTGAATCATTAAATAAAGAAGTCGCTCCTCTAAGCAGCGCAATACAGGAATAAACTTTAATCTTGTTAATTGGCGCCCAACTAAATCAAGTACCCGAACAGGCTACAAGTGCAACTAAATCAAGTACCCGAACAGGCTACAAGTGCAACTAAATCAAGTACCCGAACAGGCTACAAGTGCAACTAAATCAAGTACCCGAACAGGCTACAAGTGCAACTAAATCAAGTACCCGAACAGGCTACAAGTGCAACTAAATCAAGTACCCGAACAGGCTACAAGTGCAACTAAATCAAGTACCCGAACAGGCTACAAATTCAACACAATCAGCAGGAAGAGACCGTAGGACCTTCAACTGAGAGCAGCTGTGAAAAATTGACCCCTGAGTACCAACAAAGAAAAAGGATTCTGTCGACCTTCCGGCTCCCAGTATGCTAGCAATTATTTTAGTGTGAGTATAGTGATAAGTGACTAGAAGCCACTACGAATCCTACGGGACCCTCTAGCGGCAGTAAGAAAATTGTAAAAACCAATCCTGTGTAGTTTAAACATAATAAATAAGTGATTAAAAATAAAATATTCAAAATATAAAAGAAAAGAAAAATATAAAATGGCAAACCCAAGCAATTTAGTGAGACCCCCTATCCTAAACATCCAAAATCCTCCCATACCCCAAATTCAACCTAACGTGAACGCGATTGATATCGACGCGATAAGGCAAATGTGTGCAGAACAATCCCGAAATGTAGTCAGGCAAATTCTAAATCCAAACGCAGATATTTCGGGAATAGACCAAGACATAGAGGAAAGATATAGGGGAAATCTTACCGAACTGGACAAAATTCCAGACGTGGTTAGGTGTCTTAGGGAATTCTCTGGCAACCAATCCGAGTATAGCTCCTGGAAAAAGAGCGTGGAAAGGATTTTAAAACTATATGAATCCTATAAGGGAACGCCGAAATATTTCGGTATCCTCAACGTTATCAGAAATAAGATTATTGGCAGCGCTGACGCCGCCCTAGAATCTTACAATACTCCTCTAAACTGGGAATGCATTTCCCGCTGTCTGACACTGCATTATGCAGACAAAAGGGATTTGTCAACCCTGGAATACCAAATGATATCTATTGTACAAGGCAATTGTACTATACAAGAATTTTACCAGGTGGTATACTCCCACCTGTCTCTAATAACAAATAAACTCTCCAGTATGGAGATGGGACGTGAATCGTTAGATATTCTAACACAAACCTATAGGGACAAAGCGCTGGATACATTTATCAGAGGACTTAAAGGTGATTTGCCCCGTCTTCTGGGAATAAGGGAACCCACAGACCTTCCTCAAGCTCTGCATTTGTGTCTCAAATTAGAGAACCAACAATATAGAGCACAGTATGCAAATTCCCATGCAAAAACCGAGAAATCTCAACAGCAACCTCCACCTCGTAAGAACTATAATCCGAAATATATTAATCCAAATCAAGGATTTATTCCACAATCCTTCAATCAAATACCTCAAGGGTATTTTAACCAAAACCAGCCATCAATATCTCAACAACAATTCTTTAACCAGATGCCTCAACGGCAATATTATCAAAATGGCTATGGTTTCGCTCCCCAACGTCCAACGGCACCGAAGCCGCAAGCCAAACCAGAACCAATGGATGTAGATCAATCCATGCGATCGAAAGCGGTCAATTATATGAATAGGCCGGTGCAGGATAACAAGTTTGTAGGAAAAAGACCTACCAATCAATCAGCACAGGTTCATCAACCAGCGAAAATACAAAGGAATTTTCACCTCCAAACAGATGCACCTCAAAACGATTCAAATGAAGAAAACTATGCATCGGAAATGTACAATTATGAAAATGATCAAGAATTACAACCATTAGATGAATATGTTAATGAATATAACACCTTCAATCAAGAGGATGAACAGAATGAAACACAGGAATTCATTGATATTCATTTTTTAGGCTAACAAGCTCGTCCCTACCATATATCGAGTGTAGGACGAGCTCAGGTCAAACACTAAAATTTTTAATTGACACGGGATCAAATAAAAATTATGTCCAACCCGAACTTATCAAAAACCCAATTCCAAATAATGAAACGTTTTACGCGAATTCTGTTGGTGGTAAAACCAAAATTACACACCATACGTTTATAGATCTTTTCCATACAAATTCTAATGGCACTAAATTTTTTCTGTTACCAACGTTGAAATCTTTTAACGCTATCCTGGGAAACGATAGCTTAAAGGAATTGAATGCGGTTATCTTTACTTCCGAAAATTATATGTTAATAGATAATAGAACAAAGGTGCTAATAAAGCAACAATACTCCCAATCCGTAAATACGATAAACATCAGGAACAACCATATGACTCAAAAACAAAAAGTCAACCTAGATTTAATTGTGAAGAGGTATGAAAAATTATTTAGTGACCCGAATGAGAAATTAACTGTCACCACGTCGGTCATGGGTGAAATACAAACCAAGGACGAAAATTCGGTATACTCACGGTATTACCCATATCCACTGCACCTAAAAGATGAAGTCGAAAGTCAGATTAAAGAATTATTGGATAACAATATAATACGACCATCTCGGTCACCATATAACTCGCCGATATGGATCGTACCGAAAAAGGCTGACGCCTCAGGGAAAAAGAAATATCGTTTAGTTATCGATTACAGAAAACTAAACGATGTTACTATACCTGACAAGTACCCAATCCCGAATATAAATGATATCTTGCCACAACTATCCAAAAGTAAATGGTTTTCTGTAATCGACTTGAAGAGTGGTTTTCACCAAATACCGCTAAAGGAAAGTGATATGAAAAAAACTGCATTCTCTGTGAACAATGGAAAATATGAGTTCACAAGACTTCCCTTCGGGCTGAAAAATGCCCCTTCAATCTTCCAAAGAGCTCTCGATGATATCTTACGTGAGCATATAGGGAAAATTTGTTTCGTCTACATTGACGATATCATCATTTTCGCAGAGGATGAAGAGACACATCTGAAAAACCTGCAAATAGTCTTTGAGACCCTACAAGGAGCAAATATGAAGGTCCAGTTGGACAAATGTGAGTTCCTAAAAAAAGAAGTAGAATTCTTAGGGTTTATCATATCAGATTCGGGAATTAAGACAAATCCGGAAAGAGTAAAAGCGATTCAAAATTTTCCGATTCCCAACACACTTAAAGATCTCAGATCCTTCCTCGGACTTGCGAACTTTTATAGACGTTTTATCAGGGACTATGCTAAAATAGCAAAACCCCTGACAATACTTTTAAGGGGGGAAAATGGACGCATGTCCAAACATGTTTCGAGTAAAATAAAAGTAGATCTTGACGAAGAGGCTTTAAATGCCTTCAAGAAATTAAAGAATACACTGATATCCGAAGATGTCTTATTAGCTTACCCGGACTTCGAAAAAGAATTCCAATTGACTACGGATGCCTCTAACTTTGCCCTCGGCGCTGTATTATCCCAGGATAATAGACCAATAATTTTTCTATCAAGAACTCTCCATAAGCCCGAAGAGCACTATGCGACGAACGAAAAGGAGATGCTCGCAATAGTATGGGCTCTCAAGTCTCTTAGAAATTATCTTTATGGCGCAGCCAAGATGAAAATCTTCACGGACCATTTACCTTTAACGTATGCGTTAAATAATAAAAACTCGAATTACAAACTGAAAAGGTGGAAGGCCTTTTTGGAAGATTACAAATATGAATTAATGTACAAACCTGGAAACACTAATGTTGTTGCAGACGCACTGTCAAGAATTCCACAGGAGGTAACACATATTAACTCCATGACAGCAACGCAACATAGTGATGAGAGCTCATCACAGAATCTAATAGACAAAATACAACTGACCCTACACCACAACGTGAGCACATCCCATCCTCTGTACCCCTTCCTATCCCATGAAACCAATCAACTCCAAGCCCATCTCAATAGAATTAAACAAAAAATGAATAATGTTTTGCGAAATAATGATAGACAAGTAATTGTAAATAAACTATCTATAGATAATATGAATGCTCTAGCTCAAACAACTAATCAAATTGTAAAGTATTTCAATTCTCATGAAATAGTCAATGAATCACAAGTATCAACTCTTAAATACAAAATAAAATTATTAAAAGAAGAACTTTTAAGTATTCAATATGCCATCCACTGGGCAAAAGCTGGAATAGTAAACTCATTCATTCTCACAAACAACGAAATAAATATTGTTAAACAAATTTTTGAAAAGGAAGCGATCCCTTATATTAATTTAGAAGAAGCATTCGAGTTCTCTGAAGTTAAAATAGCCTCCAGCAATAGTCATCTTATTTATATTGTTACCATACCAACTACCGATGTAAATTCATGTAATAAATTAATAGTTAAACCTACTAAATTTGGAAAATACGTTAATAAGATTCTGTATAACGAAGTATTGTTATGTAACAACTCAACTTTTGGCATAAAGTACCCCTGTAAATCATACAATAAATTAACCATCTGTAATAGTATTAATGTTGAAAATATAAATAATGATACCTGCCTAACAAATTTACTGAGAAGTCACACTTCAAATTGCACATTAATAGACAATGCCGACATACCCACTGTTGAAGAAATTGTTCCTGGAATACTCCTACTAAATCAAATCAACGAAACTATTCATATTAACGAAGAACCACGGGATCTGACCGGAACCTACATTCTGCAGTACACCTCTCACTCCCTGAAGTTGCCACCACAAATTTTATGGAATCGCAACAGACCCCAAGATTGTCCCAAATACCATATTTCTAAAATGTCACGATCGAGGACGCTCATAATTAAAAGGGGAGGTGTTAACACCAAAAATGTTTGGTGGGTCAATAACCAATAATGCTGACGCTGTTAAGCGTGCCACAATTGGAGCAACGATCGCAGACGTTGTGCCATAAGTAATATCAAACAATGCTGACGCTGTTAAGCGTGCCACAATTAAAACAACGACCCCAGAGGTAATTTACGTTATGCCAGCAGTCAACGCGACGGTGCACATTTTGCGACGTCATCATTAGTTGGTAAGGTAGTTATCATTAAGAATTTTGTAATTAATTTAAGGCTGTTCATTTTGAATCATTAAATAAAGAAGTCGCTCCTCTAAGCAGCGCAATACAGGAATAAACTTTAATCTTGTTAATTTATATTTCAATTAATTTTTCCAAAATATTACAGAGAAATCAAAAAAGCAAAAAGAAAATACAGTTGAATACATGTCAACTAATTTGGAGTTTGCAAGAGACAGTTTGGAGGGTTAAATTCCAACACAAATTGTACGAAGCAGTGGGAATTCCTTAAAACAAACTTCTGTTTGTTGTTCTTTTTCGCACTAGCTTATTTTGTTTGTTTATATTTTTTTTACTTGCTTTTTTACAACGTCATCAGTGTTGCCTCTTTTCGCATTGATACATATACAGAAACACTTTTTACTCACAAATCCAGAAACGATGGAATTTTTTGTTTCATGCTTACAGTGCTATTCTCGAATTCATGACAACCGTCATTCATGAGTTTATTGTCATTGAATTCTTGTCATTGGCATTTCAATTACCTATTCTGGAATTGCTGTGACAAGTTTAAAGCTTTTTTGTTTTAAAAATACTAAGCATGTTTTTTTATTCCCTGCTAAACTAATTTTTCGATGACTTTGTATGGGGAACTAAGCGATTTTTAAGCTTAATGATATTAAGCTTGTTTTTTTATTCCCTGCTAAACTAATTTTTCGACGACTTTGTATGGAGTACCGCTTAAAATCGCTTAATATTGCTTAGTTCCCCATATAAAGTCGTCGAAAAATTAGTTTAGCAGGGAATTAAAAAACAGGCTTATTGTTACCAAAACTAAAAACTACACTATTAAGAGCTTTTGTGTTTGTTGAAAACAATTGAAATTCATAATTTTTCAATCTGGCAATACCTTTGCCTAACAAATACTTACGGCCTGTTTTTGTAACTTGTTTTTTCTCTCATCGCACGTCTAGAACCAAACGAATTTCATTTTTGGTTTTTGTAAACTTTTTTTTGAGTGTAAACACAAAAGCTTTTAGTTATCGTCAAAACGTAGGTTCACATAAGTCAACAACGTACAATGTTAAATGTCAAAATAGACAATCGTAAAAAATTGTTCGTGTGGGTTATATTGATGTGTTTTCATTTCAATAAATAAAGAAAAATGGATTGTTTGACCAAACAAAATTTAAGTATTTTTAACATTGAAACGAAACAGCATATATTGATAATAACAATTGTACTTATCAGAGTAAAAAAGACCAACTCTATCCAGTTTCGTGCCTTGGTAGACTCGATGGACCAGTTCTCAGAACTAGCCACTCGGTCCCAAATCTTCTAACAGATTCGAAAATACTTCCTTATTAACACGGAAGTTTGCAATAAATCTACTAAACATATCTTCATTAATTCATAAAAGCAAATTATACTAATATACTTACTGGTCTTCTGGAATCTCCAACACATTGGTTGAATCACGCAAAATCCTACGGCTTAGGCGACTTTCTCCATCATCATTTTCCGTAGTTTTAATAGGAAAACCGAGAGCACCGGAGGAAATCATTTTAAATTGATTGTGATTATTTTCGTTTGCTTATTTATTTTTTAATACCCACAATCAGCTGTTGTTGATTTTACAGCTGATGGCTAGGGTTGCCCCCGTTTATCATATATTTGTATGAAAAAGCTTTAAGAAATGCCAATAAAAACATGAAGGTAATATTGTTCTTTGACAGGAACACAACCAAGAAAAAGAGCTTTTATGCCCAAGCGAAAAGCAACAATGAACTCAATTGTAAACCCGATTGCTTGTCTAGCAATTGCACGCCTGCTGTTTGAAGATAGTTACAAAAACAGACTGTTATTCTGGGATACTTATTACTCAAGGCAACAAAAAAATCATCACATTGAAAATTCAGCAATACGCTGTCAATAACGTTTAATTGCCAGCCTACGACGGAGGAGCTTACAAATTGGTAGAAAAATGAAATTAGAGAAAAATAGAGAACACGAAAAATTATTTGTACATCAGTCGGATATATGAGCGTCTAAAATACTAGCCCACTTAGGCGCGGCTAAAAACAGGCAAGTGTTTCCGCAAAATTTAATGATGTCATGTGTTTTGTGGTGCGTTCTTTGGTGACTCAAATAACCCTAATTTACTACGACCCCCTATGTCTTGTGAATCGGAAACGAAGCCGGCGTTTGATCCGATAATTCATCGAGTTATCCAAAATTGTTATATAAGTTTTTTGACTTATTTTGAGGCCTTCTACAAAAAAGTACATACATAAAACCAGCACATCGTCCTCGCAATTTTTTGTACCAAGTGGGTTCTTTGGTCCGTCATTCAAGAATTTTTCGTAAGTTTGAGCCTCTCCCGAAGACTGGCAATTTTGCCTAATTTTGTTATACATAGTGTTTTTATAAATGTGCCAAAAAATATGCTATTAGAGAAAATAAAGCACTCATCATAAAAAATTCAAAACTATGCACCAAGTCAATGTGATTTTCTGCAAATTGCATGATTCATCAAGATAATTAGTGTAATTACTTTTAGACTTCTCAGAAAAAACCCAGTATGCATGGAAATCCCATCCCTACTTATTTCAAATTAGAGGAATTGCTACATACATACAAATATTCTTTAAACGGAGAGTCCGACCACAAATTAACCAATTTCCGTGTTTCCAAGGGTTTTATAAAACTCACATCGTAATTTTTTTTCCCAAAATCGCCAATTTTTTTCAGCATATGCATTAAACTTTTCTAAAACCCTTCGAAATCATTATAAATTGGAAAATGTTTCGTTTCGACTATTCGTTTGCGAGATATAGCCATTTTTCTAATTTTCTGCTGTTTATTTACACAATATTTTTATTGTCATGTGCTATTGAGAACATTATAACTATCATTGGCAACTGAAACAAAAAGAGCTTTAATTTGACATCCAGAATAGCAAATTGAAGTTATTGTCACTAATGTATTTACAATCACGACAAATACGTTTGTCACTCGGTCGAGAATAGCACTGTTAATGCGAAAACTTTTTCGATTCGAGAACTACAGGTTTAGTAGGTGACTGATGTCACTGAAGGTCATCAAACATTCGGGCACATTCTTTTGTCCTTAGAAGGCGGATGAGCCAAACATACGGGCCAACGGCGGATAGAAACTAAAAGAAGAAAATCCAGGTTCGACATATTGCATCCTGGTCAACGTCTGATCCATAATGGGCGGGAGCAATCAAATATCCTGGCAGTAGGTAAAACGCAAAAACCCGGTGGATTGTGTCTGTATCCCGCCACCGTTCATAATGGCAGTGAAAATACAAGAACGTAAAAGAAAACAGAAACAACCCCTATTTGTTGACGACCCCCGCAAACGTTATAAGGACCACGATTTTCTGATATGCACTTGGAATGTAAGAACTCTACATAGATCCGGTGCAAGTATCCAACTGGCAGATGTCCTCGAAAGTTATAAGGCTGACATTACCGCAATCCAGGTAATGCGATGGACAGGACATGGCTGCACAAGAAAAACAAACTGCGATATATACTACAGTTGCCATGAAAAAACATGAATTGCGGATTTGTAGTTGGCAAAAGATTGCGACATCTAGTCTCTAGGTTCAACCCTGTGAGTGAACGTATAGCCACAATCCGCATAAAAGCGAAATATTTTTATATTTCTCTAGTTTGTGTGCATTAGGGCGTTTCAAAAAAAATTTTGCAACTCTTGAAGCGGAATATTCAAGTTTGTGATTTAAGAGAATTTCGAAAATTTTTTTGGATTTTTTGAAGATGGGTACGGGGTCGCTGAAATCGATTTTATCAAAAAAATGAGGTTATGGAGAAAAATTGTTAATATTAAATTTTGCTGGTGCTTTTTCTTCATAAAGGTAAACAATTCTCTTCTTAATGATCCGATCCCACGACAAAAAAATGATTGATGTGAAAAATTATTATATTAAGGACCACTTTGATAGTCTTAAAAGTACAAAAGTATGTTTTTATACATTTCAAACCTCCATAACTTTAAAATATTGTTTCAAGATGAAAAATGCGTTAGAAAGGTCTTTAAATTACCTTTCATTCGGTATATAGATTTCTTTTCACTTGCGGGAGAAATATAAGAAAACAAATTTAAGTTTGAGAAATTTTTTTTTTATTTTTCAAATTTTATAAATTTTTTAATCTTATAAAAATTACAAGAAGTCGGACTTCTTCAAAAGTGCGTAATTGACAAGAATATTAAAGATATATTACAATTTGTGTAACGGCGTAGAGAAAATTATCCAACACCGTAATTTTAACGCCGCAAAAAATGCAATACTAAAAGGCAAAGCTCCCTAAAAATACAACACAACACGTCGAATGTGTAAATGTCATGGGCGATTGCTTATTCATTTTCTTTTTCCTCTTCTATAAATGAAATAAAATACAAGTGTAAGAAGTATTAAGTCTTGAATTGTATTTCTTATTAAATGAATAAAATTGCAGATTCAGCTGCTTGAAATACGGTTTCTTTAATTGAAACAACCAAGTGAACGAACACTTGGTATACTGTATAAAGAGAATAATCAAAGAATGGGTAAGTAAAATATTTATAAAACTGTTTTCTAAATTTAAGCAACAATTCTCCTCTACAAATTTCTACAGATGTTAAAAAAACACAGTACCGCAAACAGTTTTGGCTGCTTGGTAAAAGTACTGAAAAAATTCCGGATCATGAGTTACCTTCAAAAAAAATAGTGCTTGTAAGGCTTTTGAGTTTGTATCCAAAAATAGCGTTCAAATGAGAGCTGCATCAGTGGCAGATGAAATAAAACAAATTTGGGAGAAAGCGAAAATTCCATCCATTCAAAAACAGAATATAACACCGTGTTACACACATTCTGTCCTATGAACCAAATTCACTTTTTCGGAAAGTGGATAAAAAATAAAAATACACGTGTATCGGCGATTTTGATGTACACGTCAGAATTTTTTTTTTAAGTTTGAAGTATAAAGCTCGTAGTGGCCTGTGTGAAAGCCTTTGGACCGATTTTTAACCCTTTTTCAGTGATCCAATCGAGCTGATTTTTTGCAGGCAGACTCGTGGAAATGACTGTATCACGTCAAATTTTTTAAAAAATAGATTTTTATCAATTCTCAGATTTTCCTACATTTTTTTTTTTTAAATGGTTTATTGTTTTTTTTTTAAGGTTTCAGTTCGTTAAAAAAACAATTTTTTTTATTACTTTTGATTTATAAAAATAAAGAATTGTTACATTAAAAATTTTAATGTTTTTAAAGAAATTTAGGCCTTTTATTTTTGCGGTTGTAAGCATTTGCTTCAGTATCGCGACAAATAGACCAACAGTATTCGCCAAGCATATGCGTAATGTCTTTTCCTTTAAAGCGCTTTTCAATAGCGGGAATGTCCTGATGGAACCTTTCGCCATGCTCATCGCTACAAGCTCCTAAATCATCAGGGAAAAAATCTAAATGATTGTGAAGAAAATGGATCTTTAGCGACATTAATATGCCCATTTCGCCATATGCCGAAACCATTTCTGCTACAATATTTCTATAATTGGCAGCTCGTTTGTTGCCAAGAAACTGCTTAATAACGGCAACTGTACCTTTCCATGCACGTTGTTCGATAGCATTTAATTTTGATGAAAATTCAGAACTTGCAATTATTTTTTTTATCTGCGGACCATTGAAAACATCTTAAATCAAAAAAATCATTAAAAAACATAAAGTTACTGAATGACTTCTTAAAAAAAATACCTGCATGAATCTTTGCGCCGCTCAATTTCGGAAAAATTTTGCGCAAAGTTGCAATGGCCTCGCCATCACGATCCAGTTTTTTAACAAAATTTGATACGAGACCGAGCTTAATGTGTAGTGGAGGCAAAATGATTTGAGACGGCTGCACCAATGGTAGATTCTCTATACTTTCTACGCCTACTTTGTAGCATGTTCGCCGCTTCCACTTAAATTCAGTGTAATGCTCATCTCTTTTTCGACCTTCCCATGTACACAAAAAGCACTGGTGGGTTGGAAATCCACGCTTAACACCCATGAGTAAACCGACCACTTTCAGATCGCAGCATATTTTCCAATTATGCTCTTTGTACTTTATCAGCTGTAATATTAATTCCATGCCTTCGTATGTTTCCTTGAGGTTTGTGGCATATGCGATCGGAACAGATGGATGTATGTTACCGATATGAAGCAGCACGACTTTAAGGCTGTTGACCGATGCATCGATGAAAAGTCGCCACTCCTCTGAAATATGAGGGTAACCAATTTTTGCAAACATCAAATCAATATCATAACAATAAGCTAGGTTTTTTCCCCGATCTTCGTGCAATTTAAAAAATTCGTCATATGGAATAGTGGTACCTCGACCACGAGCGGCTGTTATTTTAAAATCAGCCGCCACTATATTCCACTGCTTAAAGCGTGATGCAGAGTTCTGCAAATTTCCGTCTCGTACGAGGTCATTGAAGTCGGCTTGCGTTATTAAATGCGGCATTGCAGTCCCAATTTCACTGGGTGTTGCCACAAATTCCGATACTTGTGGACTGTCGCATCTCGCATTCGATGCAAGAAAAGTTGATAGCAGTGTTGGTACAACTGTTGATTCTGCATCGCTTATTTCGGGAACATTATCAAAAATCTCCACTGAAGCCGCTACACGCTCTTCTGGTGAGTATAGAAGTGCTGGAATTACCGACTCTACATTAGCGAATTTTGTTGCGGTGAATGTATTGGTACCCTTTTGTTTGAGCAAAAGTTACACAAAAGTAAAACAATTCATTGCAGTGCTCCGTGCGTGGTAGCCAAATTCTTGGTACAGCGTACTTTATTGTTGACCTTCCATCAGTAAACTTGCACAAATTTCTATAGCAATAGTCGCACACGACTTCCGGAGTATACCACAAGTAAGGAACATAAGCAGTCCTTAATATTTTCTGAAACGAATTCACCACTGTTTTAGTAATATTTTTCAAATTTTTACTTGGTGCGAATAAGCCACAAACGTAACAAAAGTTATTTCGCGTCGGACACTGCATTTTTTTCAGATGAAATATATACAAATACGTTTTCGCACAACATAACTTAACCCTCTAGTGCCCAAGACCGCCTCTAGACGAGCAAAATTCAAAACTGCCTTATTCGCTTTCCGCATTCGTTTTTGTCTTCGTTTTGCGTTTGTCTAATCCGGGGAAGTCCAACAATTAATTTCGTTGCGTTTGCAATACATGAGAGCGCTTGCGTCAGCTACTGCAGTCATTTGAAGTTGAAAGTTTGTGAAGTTCGGACGCAATAATTATTTTGCAAAGAGTGCCAATTTAAAAAATTAAGAAAAAATATTTTAAAAAGTCGCAGTTGGAAAAAAAAATATTGACGTGTTGCTGATAGTGTCAAGGACGCCAAACACTGCCTTAGTTATAAAAAAGTTGTCGTTAGCTTTTTATTGCTTCTGCAAGGTAGCCCGTCTAGAGGCGGTCTTGGGACAATTCGGGAAAAAAAATTATAAGGCAAGTTTGAAAGTGGAACAACTCAAGACATATTTAAGTCCAAATAATTGCTTCAGTAGGCATGGAACGACGACAAATGCATAAGCTATCAACTCTTTCCGATGCGGAGATTGAGAAATGTTTGAATTCAATGGATTTTGACTTTGATACGGATGGAGAAGAAGAATCGGAGGACGATTTGGCTGATGATGTTTGCGAGGCAGCGTTTCCTGTCAATGATGAAGATCAAAAAGCGATTGAAAGAGCGGTAAATATGTCAGATTCGATGTTGGCTTCAGAGATTTGTGTAACTTCAAGCGGTAGTTCTACTCCGTTGGCGAAATTGTTGTCACCATCAACTTCGATTGCATCGAATTCACCTCAAGCACAGAAACGCAAAGCGCCTACTAAGGATAATATTGCTCATGCTGAAGAAAGTACAATAACCGAATTTGTAGGATCTGTTTTGGATATAGATCCAAAATCACCGATTTTAAAAAAGATATTGTGGGGCCAAAATAACTTAGTCTTGGATAAATCTGCGATTTCCTTTACTGAGATTGACCTCGGAGATCTCAAAAAGCTTGATACGCCATTCAAGTGTTACGAATACTTTTTGAATGATACTATCATTGAGCATATTACTCAGCAAACAAATTTGTATGCTGCCCAAAAAGATGTCAATACTTCGTTTTCAACGACCAATTTAGAAATTCCACAATTTATTGGCATTTTATTTTTTATGACGGTTTTTCGCTGCCCAAATGTTCGTTCATATTGGGGTGAGTATGCGTTTGGAACAGTTCACATCACAATGTCAAAAAATCACTTTGAACAAATTCGAAGAAATTTGCATTTCAATGACAATAGCAAGTTGCCCTCAAAGGATTCTGCCGTCCACGATCCTTTATACAAAATACGACCAATCGTGAATCACTTCAATGAGAAGTTTCAGTCAGTTCCGATTACCCAACGCTTATCTGTGGATGAACAAATGTGTGCAACGAAGATGAAGACCTTCCTTCGACAATATTTACCAGACAAACCCCACAAATGGGGAGTGAAATTCTTCAATTTGTGTGACTCCTTCGGCGTTTGCTATAATTTTGAGATGTATTGCGGCGCAGGAGACAATGTTTTGCAAACTGGCTCACCAGATCTTGGTGCGTCAGCAAATGTAGTCGTGCGATTCTCACGCAATGTTCCCGAATTCAAAAACCAGATTATCTACTTCGACAATTATTATATGTACTTCTTTTCCCCTTCTTATATATCTCAAATCCCGGGGAATAATTTCTTTGGGAACTATTATTTTTTTTTTATGACATATCGCCCAAAAAATTTCAATGTTAGTTGTTGTTGTCCAAAAAAATCGGAATTTTGGGCGTTATAACATGATTTTTTGGGCAATATGACATTTTCCCAAGCCAACAACGATCCATGACACTTCCCCCAAAAATAATAAAAATGACACAAAACCCAAAAATATGCACACATTTGTAAAAGAAATATATGTAAATTTTCTATGTAATTTGTAAATAATACATATTTATTTCAAATTGTTAGTACAAAAATAACATAACGTCCTTGTTCGATCCTGAATGCCTCTATAACTTCCAGAGGTGTTTTTGGGGATTTTAAAAAAGTTGGCGATGCAAGTCTCTCCAGGGTTCTTTGTACCAATTTTCCAATTTTCGAGTACTTTCCTGATTCCTTCAGAAAAAATTTTATTTAAAGACAATTATTTTATTTCACTCAATACTGTCGAGCCTCGCCGCGTGGGAGGATGGCTCGCGCCCGCGGTGCGAAAACAGCAGGTGCGGCGCGAAACGAGCGGCCGCCGCGGGCACGACTCATCCTCCCACGCGGCGAGGCTAACGCAATTTTTGAGTACGTTCCTGATTCCTGCAGAAAGAATTGTATTTAAAGGCAATTATTTTATTTGACTCAATACTGTTGATTCTCTCATGCGGCGAGGCTCAACAGCTACACGACAATGGCAAAAACGACTCAGGAATGCACCAAACATTACTTCTTCAAACAAAAACCCTGCAAATTTACCGCTTAAAATTACAAGCACCCTACTTCATTGGGTTGGTCATTCGTTTTCACACCATAGGTTAGTAGCTCATGCCTACAACGCAGGGCCTCTGAGGTATTTCGAACATAACGACTAACCATCATGTAGCACCATTATATGATGTAGGGTGCTATTACTGCTATTCCGTTGTGGTAATATTTGTACAACGTAATTCTTTTCGTAAATGACATTTCGCGCAAAATATGTGCACGTCAATGTTTTTGGGCGGTATGTCATTTTATTTTGGGTCTTATGTGAGTGCTATTGGGCGATGTCATTTTTGTAATTAGGGTTTTGGGCGATTTGACATATTTGGGCGATATGTCATTTTCGTTTTTGGGTGAAATGACATTGGGCGAAATGACGGTACGCCGTCTTTGACGGTTTGGAAGGACAATAAGGCAGTGCGACTTGCCTCGACTTACGTGGGCACAAAGCCTTTCCTAAATGAAACGAATTCAAAATGTCAGGTTTCACGTTTTGTTCGCTCAGAAAAAAAGTACGTTGACATAGATTGCCCCAATGTAATCCACGAATATAACAGCAACATGGGTGGCGTCGACTTAATGGACGGACTTATGGGTCGATATAAAATTCCAGTAAAGAGCAACAAATACACAAATCGACTATTTACACATATGCTTGATTTGGCCATGGTAAACGCTTACATTTTGTTCCACCGAATCAACAAGCCCGACGCTAATAACACTAGGTCACAAATAACAAAATTTTCTCTGTTATTTATTTCTAGCATACTTTTTCTCATTGATTTTGACCTACTAAACACGAAAATGAGTTTTAAAAATTTTTCTGTTGATTGGTTTTCGAGATACAAATTTTTGAACTTTTTTTTTTAAATTTTTGGAGGTACACTTACAATTTTAAGCATATCTTTCGTCTTCTTTGACGTATTTGATCCTACTACTACTCAAATTAAAGCAAATTGAGCCGTCTACAACTCATTCTCAGAAAATTTTCAAATCGGGTGAGTAGTTTTGATGTTGGCGGCTTAAAAAGGTTAAAAAACTGCGTTTTTTTACTAAAAATGTGGCAGAAAAATTCATATAAAAATTCATATAAAATATAAAACGCGATGCTAACAGCGATTTTGGTTTTTTTTACGTATAGCTGCCATCTTTCCAAAGAAAATAAGAACTTACTTAACAAAATCTGACAACAAATGGCGGACTTATAATTTTTTTGGTAAAACACCGAAATTCCGCTATTTCACGATATTTTGATTTTCATTATTTGCACAGCTAACCTACTAGGAGGGATCGAAAAAGCAAGTTTTTTATAATCCTTTTGGAATAGAACGGAACAGTTGCTCCTATACATAAGTTACTTCTGTTCAAAATTTCACCACCCTGGGTTAATGTCTTCTGTTCTGGCAAGGGACGTGAAATTTCTAAAATTTAGTGAAATCAGCAATTTTTTTTTTTGGAAATTTTTTTCAAATGTCACAGCACTTAGCAGTTTTGATAAAATTTTTAAATTAATATTAATAACACAAATATTTCATAATTGTAAAAAACCTATTTACAATACCGTAGGGACGTTTCGTCGATGTTTTTAATAAAATGGTATAATGAAAATGCAGAACATAGAAACACAGGTGCATTTTACGATACGAATTTTGGCAAACCCACTTTACATGTACAAAATTGTTTGGAAAAAACGTTTACGTAATTTTTATGATTCTCAGAATTAAAAAAAATAAGTAATACACAAATAGTTATTTAATTTTTATGATTGTGGTTGCAGAGTAATATACGCTTCTGAATGTGCGTGGACGCTCTTCGTGTTCCTTTATGACTGCTACTCCGTTCACAGTCAATTAAAGGGAATTACACTTTTTTATTGATGTGTGTTTTCCCGATGGCTACCTGTATCGGATTTTTTTACAGAAATTCCCCCCGCATTTGTGAGTGGTCATTATTTGGAAACTTTTCCACAATTTGAAACGCACACTTGCTGAATCAGGTATATAGCCAGGTATAGTATTTATAGGTGTTCATTTATCGTTTTTTGTCATTCAACAAGTGTCTACGAACGCGAGTAGTACGAGTAAAAAGTGAAACAAATTGAATTTAAGTGCATATAATACCTACCCAACAAGTAAGACAATGAGTAAAAGACTACGTGTGTTCGAGTGTTTGAACAATCCAGACAATTTCTGCAATGTTTGTGGCGAGTTTATAAAGAATAATCACGCACACACGTTTACTCCAGCAGTGCAATTGCACTATTTGAATTATTTTGGTATTTCACCAAATATCACAGAATCATGGACACCTAAGTCGCTATGTGATCTTTGCTATATAATCCTAACCAACTGGGCAGCTGGCGGAAGGTAAGAATTTTTATTTAAACACATTAAGCAAAGCAAATATAGTAATTTATTTTAATTTTAGGCGCCATATGAAATTCGATACACCAATGATGTGGAAAAAGCCGCTATGCCATTCCACAGACTGTTATTTTTGCCTCACCACAAACAGTAGGGTAGGGAGATTTTTAAAATGGAACTACGCTCAAGTGGGATCGTTTGCACTTCCAGTACCACATTCGAATGATGTACCATATCCAGTGTGCCCTGGTGCATCTCTTCAAAAATTCCCCCCACATTTGTGAGTGGTCATTAGTTGGAAACTTTTCCACAATTTGAAACGCACACTTGCTGAATCAGGTATATTGCCAGGTATAGTATTTATAGGTGTTCATTTATCGTTTTTTGTCATTCAACAAGTGTCTACGAACGCGAGTAGTACGAGTAAAAAGTGAAACAAATTGAATTTAAGTGCATATAATACCTACCCAACAAGTAAGACAATGAGTAAAAGACTACGTGTGTTCGAGTGTTTGAACAATCCAGACAATTTCTGCAATGTTTGTGGCGAGTTTATAAAGAATAATCACGCACACACGTTTACTCCAGCAGTGCAATTGCACTATTTGAATTATTTTGGTATTTCACCAAATATCACAGAATCATGGACACCTAAGTCGCTATGTGATCTTTGCTATATAATCCTAACCAACTGGGCAGCTGGCGGAAGGTAAGAATTTTTATTTAAACACATTAAGCAAAGCAAATATAGTAATTTATTTTAATTTTAGGCGCCATATGAAATTCGATACACCAATGATGTGGAAAAAGCCGCTATGCCATTCCACAGACTGTTATTTTTGCCTCACCACAAACAGTGGGGTAGGGAGATTTTTAAAATGGAACTACGCTCAAGTGGGATCGTTTGCACTTCCAGTACCACATTCGAATGATGTACCATATCCAGTGTGCCCTGGTGCATCTCTTCAAAAAGCAGAATCGTCAGATCAAGAGTCCGAGTCAAGTGCAAGCGAATTTGGGGCGTAAAGAAAGCGAAAATTACTGTCACAGGCCGAACTAAACGATTGGGTGCGCGATTTTGGTCTCACTAAGGAGAAATCCGAACTTTTTGCGTCTCGGATGGTACAGTGTGGATTTGCGGATTCAGAAGTGAAAGTAACAGCGTACAGGAAGCGTCAAAATTTTATACAAAGAAAGACCAAATATGTTTTTGCAGCGACATTTCCGGCTTGTTCCAAGAGTTTCACCAAATTCACAACCCCAACGAATGGAGGTTGTTTATTGACAGCAACAAAGAGAGCTTGAAGGCAGTTCTCTTACATAATGGGAATGAAAAGCCATCTCTTCCTATTGCTCATGCGGTTCATTCAAAGGAGAACTATGAAACTATGAACATTTTGCTGAAATGCATAGAGTATAGCAAATATAATTGGAAAATATGCGCCGACCTCAAAGTTGTGGCCATTCTGTGTGGACTCCAAGGAGGCTATACGCGACATTGCTGTTTTCTGTGCCTTTGGAATAGCCGCGCTGATGATCAGCATTATATTCAAAAAAAAAAATGGCCGGAACGAGCGAAACCTTTAGTTGGAGAAGCGAATGTTCAGCGCAAACCACTAATAGAGAACCGTGAAAATATAATACTTCCGCCGCTGCACATAAAATTGTGTTTGATAAAGAATTTTGCCAAAAAATTGGACAAAGAAGGTGAAGCTTTTGCCTATTTACGGTCAATTTTCCCTTACCTTTCGCTGGCAAAAATTAAAGGAGTCTTCGCAGGACCCGATATAAAAAAAATGTTGAAAGATGAAACATTCCCGAAGCTGTTATCACCCATCGAAGCCGCAGCATGGAATTCCTTCAGGCTTGTTGTGGAAAACTTTTTAGGAAACAACAAAAGCCATAATTATAAGGACATAGTTGAGGATCTGGTAAAGAACTATGAAGCAATGGGTATGTTTTTTTTGAAACAAATGTTAATTTAAATAGCGTTTTAATTCTCGTTTTTTTTTCATTTTTGGGTAGGAGTGCACATGCCACTTAAAATACACTTTCTGCATTCTCATTTGGATTTTTTCCCTGAGAATTTATTAGACGTGAGCGACGAACACGGCGAGCGCTTTCATCAGGAATTGAAGGCTATGGAACGACGCTATCAGGGCATCTATGACACGGCTATGATGGGTGACTACATTTGGACCCTAATACGTGAGACCAATTGCAGCGAATACAAAAAACAAAGAAGAAGTCAGCTGTTTTTCCACATGGCATAAAATGTACAGTTATATCTTTGTTTCTACTCATTTTTTATGGGCGTTGATTTGGTTAATTTCGTTAGTTTAGCTAACCTGGCACATCCATTTCCAATTGTGCCATACATTGAGTATGTAGTGCTCTAAATAAATTAAAAAATAATATACTAAGACTAATTTGTTTATTTTAAATTAAGTTCAAATGTATTTATTCGTTTGCGTTGGGTAGGTAAGCTGTGCAAATAATGAAAATCAAAATATCGTGAAATAGCGGAATTTCGGTGTTTTACCAAAAAAATTATAAGTCCGCCATTTGTTGTCAGATTTTGTTAAGTAAGTGCTTATTTTCTTTGGAAAAATGCCAGCTATACGTAAAAAAACCAAAATCGCTGTTAGCATCGCGTTTTATATTTTATATGAATTTTTATATGAATTTTTCTGCCACATTTTTAGTAAAAAAACGCAGTTTTTTAACCTTTTTAAGCCGCCAACATCAAAACTACTCACCCGATTTGAAAATTTTCTGAGAATGAGTTGTAGACGGCTCAATTTGCTTTAATTTGAGTAGTAGTAGGATCAAATACGTCAAAGAAGACGAAAGATATGCTCAAAATTGTAAGTGTACCTCCAAAAATTTAAAAAAAAAAGTTCCAAAATTTGTATCTCGAAAACCAATCAACAGAAAAATTTTTAAAACTCATTTTCGTGTTCAGTAGGTCAAAATCAATGAGAAAAACTATGCTAGAACCAAATAACAAAACAACTGTTGGCTAGTGTAATGCGAAATACCAACTGCCAAACTTCCGATCAGAGGTCGCATACGTGCTTTGCATACTACAAACTTCTTCTCTGACTGTTTCTACGATTTTCATCATAAATAAGTAAACGTCCTTTTTGTACACAAATATTTTGTATTTTTGTAAAGTTAAGTTACTTTTTTATGGATACGTGAGTTTTTTTTTGTTAATTGTTATTTCTTTTGTTTTTTGAGCCTTTCTTTATTTCTTTTATAATAAAACGTGTAAACAACAAAATTTTGTTACTGAAATGTTTTTTGGTCTACTTTCCCAAAGCCGCCTCTAGGCGGTCCAAGGTTTTGGTCCTATAAAACCCGATTCGTGCAAAAGTAAAAATTTTTCCAGAACAAACCTCTACTTTTAAGACATAATAAATCCAAAAATAATTTTTTTCTGCGAAAACAGAATTTGGGCACTAGAGGGTTAAAACAATTTTGCAATTCCTTATTTCATCTGTCAGACCAGTTGTAAGTGTTGTAAAAGTCAAAAACTGTTTAGTGTTAGAAGGTTACTATTGATTAACTACAACTATATCGAGTAGGATGGGTCAAAAAACATTTTTATATTTTTTTTCAAAAATAATATAAATTGGGGAAAATCTGAGAATTGATAAAAATTGTTTTTAAAAAATTCGACGTGATACAGTCATTTCCACGAATCTGCCTGCAAAAAATCAGCTCGATTGGATCACTGAAAAAGGGTTAAAAATCGGTCCAAAGGCTTTCACACAGGCCACTACGAGCTTTAAGCACGAAACACATAGATGACGACAGGCTACCGACCACAACCTGTCAAAAATAAAATACATGTATTTATATGTAAGTGAATATTTTAACGACGACAAGGCGACACGACTGCAGGTTGTTGTCTATGCTACTTATGTAGCTGTAGTTGAATTAAACTAATTTCTATTTTTGTGGGCGACAATCAACAGGTTAGAGCTGTCAATGCCTGAAGTGGCACCACTGACATAATAATCAGCTGTTTATTGTTGAACAACTTTCACAATTGGTTGTTTGTTTTTGTTATAATTTTTCTTTTTGTTTGTTTATTGAAGTAGGTAAGTATTCGTTGTTATATTTATTATTAATATTTGTTTGTTATTGTTTTGCATTTCAAATTTAATAGTTTAAAATGGACATTGACGAGCAGCTTATTAAGGAAGTGCGAAGCCGCGAAATTCTTTATGATCTGGCACAAGCGGGTTAGAAAAACATAAAGAAAATCGTTCCATTTTGTTTTTTAGAAGAGCCAGCAATAAATTAAAGTTTGCTACGGACATCGGAAATGCTTTAAAAAAGTGTTCCTCGTCCTTATGTTTTAGCTGCTGAATGCTCGTTCGGTAGAAGCCCTCCTAATCCCGAGTTAGATTCACCGGACGAACCCACCATCTTCGATTATCGCTCGTCTGCAATTCACTTCGTACTTATACACTGTTTTCACAATTTTTGTTACGTTTGTGATAATATTTATTAAATATTCTCCAGACATTTTCTTTTCTTTTAACACAAACGTCAAAATTACAGATCAGCTGTTTACTTTGCAGTTGCCGTCTTGAAAATAATTCTGTAGCAGCCACACGTCTATATTTGCAGTCAGCGGCATTTACAGTCGTGTGTTCGTGTAGCCTGTCATCGCCTATGTGTTTCATGCTCTATACTTCAAACTTAAAAAAAAAAATTCTGACGTGTACATGAAAATCGACGATACACGTGTATTTTTATTTTTTCCCCTCTTTCCGAATATGTGCATTTGGTTCATAGGACAGAAAAAAATCTATTTTTTGTAACACCGTGTAATTATTAAAATTCATCTCTCAAAAAACAAAAATTCGAGATATCAAAGTGAAATTAAAAAAGACATGATTTTATAGAGCAATTCAATGCTATTTTCAATATCGGATGCGTTAAAAGAACGAGTTATCAAGAATCAAAAAAATCTATCAAAAATGAGATGATGGAGATAGAACATTATTCGACAAGTGAATCAGAAATATCAGATCCCTCAGATGACTTTTATTATAAAAAACCTGAAAGTGAAATGTGTATAACAAATTCCAAAGTAAATCTTAAATCATCTGAAGTTTGCTCTGCTTTAGATCGAACAGTAACTAGTTGTGGAAGTGGGTCCTTAGTTATTCAATCTACTCTTTATGCGTTAGGGTGTGATGTAAACAAAATTGCGTGTTCTAAAAGTACTATTTGGAGAAACCGAAAAAAAATCGTCAAGAAATTTGTATTGAAGAAAAAGCATCGCACGTTTTTGATGATATCCTCACCGTACATTGGGATGGGAAGTCATTGCGTGATTTAAATTCCAAAAAGAAGGTAGAGCGCTTATCTGTGAAAGTTAGTGGTGAAAAACTACTTGGTGTTCCCAAACTGTCGTCTTCTACCGGAGAAGCTCAAGCAGAAGCTGTGTTCAAAATACTTGTTGAGTGGAATCTGACACAAAAAGTTGTTTTCATGTGCAGTGACACAACAGCCAGTAACACAGGCAAATTTAAAGGAGCTATAACTTTGTTACAAAAAAAGTTAAGTACAAATATGTTTTATCTAGCTTGTAGACATCATATGCTAGAGTTAATAGCTGGAACAGCTTTTAATGCTCTCTTTGAAGCTTCAACTGGGCCTGATATTCAACTATTTCACAGATTTCAGGATTCTTGGGAAACAATTAATCAAACAAAGTTTGAAAGTTGTATGACAGATAAGAACGTTACAATTTTTATTACACCAACCATTCGTTCAGAAATAATAAAATTTATAAATGGCCAATTAAAAAATTTTCACCCAAGGGACGATTACAGGGAACTGCTGGAGCTTAGTCTGTTATTCCTAGGAAGTAATCAATCAGAGAATATAACAATAAAAACTCCAGGCGCTTTCCACAGAGCAAGATAGATGGCAAAATTAATTTACAATTTAAAAATATACATTTTTCGGAAACAGTTTAAACTTAGCGAATCAGAACTATTGGCACTTCAAATATTAAATTTTTTTATTATAAAAACATATTTGAAAAACTGGTATTGCTGCAGATCTGCAATATTTGCTCCATTCAATGATTTAAAATTGTTTCAAGAACTTGCCGATTACGAAAAAACCATTCCATCAATAGCAGGGCCAACTCTTAAAACTTTTTCATCACACTTGTGGTATCTCAGTGAATCTCTTGTAGGCTTTGTATTTTTTGACCCTAGGGTAACACCTGAACAGAAATCTGTAATGGTAGCAGCATTACAAAAGAAAGGTTGTGATAATCCATCTAATAAAGCATACGTTAATTTTAAAGATATTTCAAACATTAAAATTCATGATTTTGTTACCTCAAACAGTAAAAGGGTTTTTGTTGAATTAAAATTGCCCACGTCCTTTCTTTCGAAAGATACACATTTATGGGAAAATGATGATGATTTTGTTACTGCAAAGAATAAACTAGAAAAACTATATGTTGTGAATGATATATCAGAAAGAGGCGTGGCGTCAGCTACAATATATAACAAAAAAATTACAAAAAATGAGGACGATTTCAGAAGTTGTTGATTAGCGTTGATAATAATCAAAAAAATATACCTAATGTAAACAAAAATGTCATTGAAAAAGCTCTTAAGAAACTGTAACTTTAGAAAACTGTAACCATACTTTTCTCGATTTTGTATATAATAAAAATGGAATTTTTTGTTGATACATGTTTTCTTCCACATTTAATGTTTTATATATTGTGATTTTAGATACAAATTTAATTTTTAATTTTAATTTGTTCGTTAAATAATATGAATTTGTTTTTTTAATATCTTTTGATTTTGTATGGAAATAAAAATATATTGATGAATTGAAATTTTGATATTTTTATTAAAACAATGTATATTAAATGTTTTTTTTTTACTTAACCAAGAACGAAACTTAATGAAATTCTTTTAATTTTTATAAAATTTGAAAAATAAAAAAAAAAATTTTCAAACTTAAATTTTTTTCTTATATTTCTCCCCCAAGTGAAAAGAAATCTATATACCGAATGAAAGGTAATTTAAAGACCTTTCTAACTTTCATCTTGAAAAAATGTTGAAAACTTTTAAAGTTATTGAGGTTTGAAATCTATAAAAACATAATTTTGTACTTTTAAGACTATCAAAGTGGTCCTTAATATAATAATTTTTCACATCAATCATTTTTTTGTCGTGGGATCGGATCATTAAGAAGATAATTGTTTACTTTTATGAAGAAAAAGCACCAGCAAAATTTAATATTAAAAATTTTTCTCCATAACCTCATTTTTTTGATAAAGAAAAAAATTGTAAAAACGTCTTTTGTGAAACGCCCTAGTGTGCATGCCCCGACAGAAGAGAAAGATGATGATGCCAAAGACATATGATCTGAGCTCCTAGAGGAAACGTATGGCCGTTGCCCTGGCCATGACATTAAGTTTGTACTAGGAGATTTGAATGCCAAAGTAGGAAGGGAGAATGTGTTTGATCCAACTATTGGCTATGCTAACAGTTCCGACAACGGTATGAGACTGATTGACTTGAAATAAATCCACAAGGCTACTTGGGTATCCCCTGATCAAAGACCGAAGAACCAAATTGATCACGTGGTAATTGATGAAAGGCACTCATCCAGTGTAATGGACGTACGAGTGATCAGAGGAGCTAACATCGATTCTGATCACTACCTATTAGCAGCAAAGGTTCGCACAAGATTAAGTAGAGCGAAACTCGTACGAAAGCAGACGCAGAGGAAGCTGGACATCGGAAAGCTGCAATTACCAGAGGTAACCACAGCCTACTCAAGGAAGCTCTCGCAACTTCTAGCATAGAACCCACCCCTCCCGATGACGATCATGATGCGCAGTGGAAACCCATTTCCGACTCTATAAAAACTGCCGCAACAACCGTACTTGATTACGAAAAACCGCTTCGCAATAAACCGTGGTACGATGAAGAGTGTAGCATTGCAAATGATGAAAAGAACGCTGCACGTATGGCAATGCTTCAGTCAATTGCAACGCGAGCTGCAGCTGAGCGGTATAGGGAGAAAAGAAAGGAGCTAAACCGTCTCTTTAGACATAAGAAAAGGCAGTGGAGAAAGCGTGAGAGTGAAAAAATTGAGACATACAGAATGAAGAACGAAGCCTAAAAATTCTACAAAAAAGCGGAACTAATGGACATGGTTCAGGGCCCCCTTCTATAAAGACAAGGACGGAAATCCCATCGCAGATGTGCAGAGCACGTTAGGAGTATGGAGATATAATTTATCTGCGCTATTGATACCTGAGATATCCAACGACGAAACAATCGACACAATTTGGACGACGTCGTTTGCTCTCTCCTAACAAGATGAGGTCAGAAGAGCTATTGCCCGGCTGAAGAACAACAAACCCGGAGGAGCCGATGGATTACCGGCGGAGCTGTTTAAGGCTGGCGACGATGAGCTGATACGTCATCATGCGTCCCATATTTAAAGAAGGTAACCCGAGTCTCTATGCCAACTACCGTGGAATAAAATTTATATCAATAGCACACAAGGGTGTATCTAGTATAATGTCCGTAAGACTACAACCAATTATCGCTGACCTGATTGGACCATGCCAGTATGGCTTTGGGCCTGGAAAATCGACAAATGAACAGATTTTCACGCTACGCCAAATCCTGGAGAAGACCCATGAAAAACAAATCGACACCTATCGCCTATTTGTCGATATAAGGTGGCCTTCGATAGTCCGATACGGGAGAAACTCTACGAAGCAATTCCAGCAAAACTCATACGCCTTTGCAGGATGACCTGGACGAACACCAAATCCGCAGTGAAAGTTGATAAGGTTCTTACCGAACCTTTCGAAACTAAGCGAGGCCTCAGGCAAGGAGACACCCTATCGTGCGATCCCTTTAACATCTTAATGGAGATCATTATGAGAAAAGCTGCAGTCAACATGAATGATATAGATATCATTGGGCGCACAATTAGAGAAGTTACTACGGTGTTTCCGAGAATTGAGAAGGAGTCAGCAAAAGTGGGTCTGACGGTAAATGAGGACAAGACAAAATTAATGCTTTCAACGAACAGGTCCTCCACATGATTAGACCAAAGCGTGAACGTTGATAACCGTTAAAATTTCATGGTGGTGGACGAATTTATATACCTCAGATCTGCCGTAAACAAAAACAACAACGTCAGCTTTGAGATCAAGCGGAGAATTGTGCTTGCGAAGAGATGTTATTTTGGGCTAAGCAAGCACTTTAGAGATAAAGCCCTCTCTCCAGTAGCAAAAGTCCAACTATACCAGACTCTCAGACAACCTGTCTTGCTTAATGGCGCTGAATCCTGGGTCCTATCGCAAGCAGACGAAACATCTGTAGGAGTGTTCGAGAGAAAAATACTCCGAGAATTTGATGGCCCTATAGTGCTATATCCCGACATTGACAAAGTTAAGCGGATCAGAATAACGCGATTGCGCTGGCTAGGCCATGTCAGTAGAATGGATGAAGACGAACCAGCACGAAGGGTTTTCGAAACCGAACTCGAAGGAAGACGAAAAATAGGAAGACCAAGACTCCGCTGGAGGGATCAGGTTGACGAATCCCTGCATACACTTGGTATTGCCAACTGGAGAGGTAAGGCAAAAGATCGAACTGGTTGGCGAAATATGTTATCTTCGGCTTGTAAGGTGCCTGACTCCTCGGGGTTGTTCGTGACCGTATAAGTAAGTAAGTAATTAAAAAACACAAAATAATAAAAAGTGGATATATCTCGCAAAAGTAGTGTCTAAACGAAAAAATTACAAATTTATACCGGTTTCGAAGGGATTTGGAAAAGTTGGTTCAATTCACATCGTAAAAAAATGTGGAGATTTCGGACAAAAATTTACGATGTGAATTGAACCAACTTTCCTAAGGCCCAAAGTTTGACTAGTCAATCATCTTTGATCAACAATCAAACATTACTTAAACTCTGAATTAATTCTTTAGGTTAATAGTTGATTGCTGTTTAAACAGCCAAAGTTGGGCATTTAAACTATGATCAAGTGACCATATGATTTTGACAGAATACAGCAACAAGAACAAATACAAAGCTTCTTTAGTTGTTAATGTGAACAACTATAATCACCATCACATCTGCTCAAATATTGTCCAATTTCATTAAATATTTTGTATTTTATCACTTCACTTTTGTGTTGCAAATGGCGTTAGTTTGACGCATCGTAACGATTAGCCGAGAAATGTATGAATACCGGTTATTTTTCGTAGCATTTGCCACTGTTGCCACATGCTAGTAAGATTATTTGACAAAGCACTGAAAAACTCTTTTCATATTTAAAGTCAGACATAAAATCAACTGATTATCAATTTAAAAAAAGATACAACAGTTAGTGATTTAAAATTTGTAAATTTTAAGCTTGGTGTCTCAGCATCCTTTTATGATAATTTATTACGGCCAAATCTTTGGACGGCTGATATAAAAGTTCGACCTTTTGTGGATTTTCCAAGGAAAAAGTTTGTACAGGGAAATCCATAGATGTTAATAATTTGAAAATCTATTTCCATAATGTGTCAGGGATGAGAACTAATACATCTTTGTTTAGAAATTTTTCATCACAATATGATTATGATGTTTTTGTTATTATTGAATCCTGGTTAAATAATGATTTTTATGATGATGAGTTTTTTGATGCTAATTTGTTCATTGTTTACCGTAAGGATAGGGATTTTTTATCTACCGGGCATTCAAAAGGTGGAGGAGTATTAATTGCTGTGAAGAAGTGTATAAATTCGTATTCTATTCCATTACATGATGCCAATCCAGTATATGACCAATTGACAATTTGTGTAAAGACCTTGAGAGGTTGTTTATATATTGGAGCCTCTTATATTCCTCCTAAGAGTTGTGATGATTTGTATTCAGGCCATATTCAAAATTTTTTACACTTTGTAGAAACTATGAGCTATGTGGATAAATGTTGTTTTTTGGGAGATTTTAATTTAAATGGTATTGTTTGGTCTGAGGTACTTGATTGTGATTATCCCATGCCTAATAATGTTAATTCTGTTTCTGAAATGAATTTCATTGACTCATTATTTAGTCTTGATTTGTGTCAAGTAAATTCAGTGTTTAATAAGCTTGATCGTATTTTGGACTTAGTCTTTGTTAGTACAGATTTAAAATGTTCCGTGGAAGATTGCGCGTTCCCAATTTCTTCGCCGAATACTCATCATTCGGCGCTTGCAATTAATATTACTTTTAATGAATTTGATAATAAAACCAACTATCAAATCTATCAATATAAATATAATTCGTGTGACTTTGATTATATAAATATGTTATTGAATGCTGTAGACTGGTCTAAAACTTTGGACAGTGAAATTGTATCCATATGTTATGAGGAATTTTTGAAAATTATCAATGACATTTTCAAAGCTAATATTGAGGCATTACCGCTGAAAGTCTATAAATTTCCCTGGTATACTAGGGGGTTAAAAAAACTCAAAAATTTAAGAAATAAGTATCACCGTCAATTCAAAACTAGTAATAGAGCTCATGATAAAGATTTGTGCGAACATTACACCCGAGAATTCAATTTTCTGAACAAGTTTTTATATAATCAGTATATTTTAAGTTATGGAGACTCCATTAAGTCTAATCCGAGACGTTTTTGGACATTTATTCAATCTCGTTGTAGTAACTCTTCTGTACCTTCTTCTTTGGTATACAATGGAGCTGTGTCTAACTCTTTATTTGAAACTGCCAACATGTTTAAGTTATTTTTTCAATCCAATTTTTCAGATAATGCGATTAATATTGATCATTCTGCATTTAGTAATATTGTATCCAATGTTGATATTTCTAGCCTAAATATATCTGATGATGATATTTATTCTGCAATTGAAGAGCTTTCTTTTACATATAAAATAGATTCAGATGGAGTTTCTCCATTTTTACTAAAAAAATGTATTACTTCATTAGTGCAGCCTTTAAAAATTATATTTTCTAAGTTCTCTTTCTAGTGGCCGTCTGTGGTGCAATGGGTAGTGTGCGCGCCTCTTGTACTTGAGATCCTGGGTTCGATCCCTGCTCTGACCACCTTAAATTTCTTTCGGCGGCGGTCACCTCGCATAGTGACGGCGACACCATCGAGTATATAGCCATGAAAAAGCTTCTCAAAATACCGTTCGGAATCGGTGTAAAATTGTAGGTCCCAATCAGTGAGTGAAAACTGGAAAGTGCACAGCTCAGTGATTGTGAGAAGTTCTCCCCGGTCCCTTCATGGGATGTAATGGGAAACCATTTATTTATTTAAGTCTCTTTCTGCTGGTTATTTTATTCAGAGATGGAAAAACACAACGGTAATGCCTATTTACAAATCGGGTAATAGAAATAATGTATCCAATTATAGGCCAATCTCGAAGTTGGCGAACATTGCTAAGCTTTTTGAACACATTGTATATGATAAATTATTTTTCTTGCTGAAACCTTATATTAGTCCAGCTCAGCATGGATTTGTCTCGGGTAGATCAACTACTACTAATTTAGCAATTTTTACACGTTATTGCCTTAATAGCTTTGAAAAAGGTAGCCAAGTTGATGCAGTTTACACTGACCTGTCTAAAGCCTTTGATAAAGTTCCTCATAACTTGTTGATATTTAAATTGTCTAGGATTGGACTACATTCTAATATTTTGAATTGGTTCAGATCTTATTTAATGAATAGGAGTTGCGTTGTATGTATTGATGGAGTATTTTCGGATCATTATATTCCAACATCTGGGGTTCCTCAGGGAAGTGTCTTGGGGCCTCTTTTGTTTAATTTGTTTGTAAACGATATTGCTTTTTGTTTTGTTAATGCTAAGCATCTTTTGTACGCTGATGATCTAAAAATATTCCTAGCTATTCATTCATTGAATGATATCTTATTGCTACAAGAGGATATTGATAGATTGGGTATATGGTCGATTAATAATGGGCTACCTATTAATCAATCAAAATGTTTTCATGTTACTTTCCATAAATGTCGCAACGTAATTATATCTCAATATAAGATATGTAATTATATTTTAGAAACAGTATTTGAAATTCAAGATTTAGGAGTGGTTTTTGATGCAAAGTTTACATTTACTCCACATCTTGACTATTTCATTCCCAAAGCTTACTCATCAATGTACTTTATTCGGAGAAACACAGCTCAGTTCACTGATCCTTATGTTAGGAAAATAGTTTTTTCTTGATTTTGCCGCTCTAAGTTGGAATATGCCTCTTTCATATGGAGTCCCACGGCGTCTATCCACATAAATCGTATTGAAAAGGTTCAAAGGTCTTTTACTAAATTTGCATTAAATTCTTTAAATTTTGCTGGTTGTTTTCCATCTTGTAATTGTAGATGTTTGCTTATATCCTTAAAATCATTAAAATCAAGAAGAGAAATTAGCTCTTTAATGTTTCTTCAATGTATCATAAATAATTCTGTGGATTGTGCTGAATTATTATCTTTTATTCAATTTAATGCTCCCTCCCGCTCTCTTCGTTTTTATTATCCTTTTTATATTGGTATTCATACATCTAATTATGCATTAAATGAACCATTGCTGAAAGCTATGATATTATATAATTCATTATACAATTTTCTAGATTTAACACTTCCTACAAATAAGTTTAAAAGTCTTCTTAATACTTTAATTGATTAAGTATGAATGTACATATATTATTAATTGCTAGTCTGTAAGGAATTATTGTCCATAGACTGAAATAAATAAATAAAAATTGGGCCTAAAACACTGGAAACCTGGAAAATTGGTTAATTTGTTTTTTGGACACTCCGTTTTCTAATTGGTAATAAGTAGGGATGGGATTTTCATGCATCCGATTTTTCCCAACAGTCTTACAGTGCTATTCTCGAATTCATGAGAACCGTCATTCACGAGTTTCTTGTCATTGGCATTTCAATTACCTATTCTAGAATTCTGTAACAAAATTAAAGCCTTTTTGCTTTACAAATAATAGAGCTGTTTTTTTATTCCATTAAGCTATCGCCACTTACGACTTTCCAAATAAAACGATCTACACTTAATACTACGAAATGTGGCCACATTTGCTGTAATGGGTGGAAAAGATGCGATACGGCAACATGTTTGTAGCCAGTGCCAACAAATACATGGTAGCAGCAGATGCTGTTGTAGTTGTAAGCAGCAACAACAGATATTTTATTTTCGATCATTCGTTTCAGTTGTCAAACTGTACACAAATTCATATATAAAAACAATACAAGAATACAAAAAAGTATAAAAACAAAATACATATGATTTTGACAAGTGAAACGAAAAATGCCACGGAAAAAATATCATCACCTGTTTAAACGAGTTTTCTGTTCGTTTACTCCAAAAAACCAGCAAAAGAGAGCTAGAGAACGTAAATTTTGACAGTTCGATGTTAGAGAGTTTGCAAATTTTGGTTGGATAAATTTTAGCCAATCAAAATTTGCAAGATAGAATTGCTGTTTAAAATCGGCTGTTTTGTAAACAAAGCAAATGAAAAATAAATTATCAAAGACAAGTAAGTAGAATCATGTTTGTTTTTTCTTGTTTTCTTTAATATTTTATAGCAATTTGTAACTAATATGAATAATATTGCTGTGCAGAGTGATTCCGCAAATTCTGGTGAGCCGACGACGTCATCGGTAGTCAACTGTGGCAGTAGCAATGGTAAGTATGTCCAGGGACTTTGAAAAGTGTGTTAACTTCAAAAATATGTATTTGTGGTGGCATGTCATAACGTCCACGGACATAATGTCGCTCCTTTAAGTGACATAATGTCAATTTTAATCACAATTAAAAAACAAACATAAAGTCATCAGCTGTTTTGTTGCAAATTTTTGTTGGATCCTGTTCGTTTACCTTTTCTGTAAATTTTCTAAAAGAGCGTAAAATCTTTCTTACTCTCTCAAACTACAATCTTGCAAATTATTGTTGGGAAGTAAACGAGCACAACTTATACTTGATAGATAAAATTTACCGCGCGTTGTGAACAATTTAGTTCCAATTTTGTATTCAATCAGAAATTAAAATCTATTATTCAAATTTCGAGATATAAAAATAAGTATACTTTTCCATTAAATAAAAAAATTTAATGAACTTAAAATGTGTAACCATTTTGCCAATTTCTGATTTTGAGTACCTCCTTGATAACATTTTCATTCGCAAGAAATGATAACATTTATCTAAGATAAGTTTTTGTTGCCATTTCTTGAAATTGAACATGTGGCAACATTGTCATAGCTCAAGTCAGAATTTATGTGGGAAATTGAAACGCCACTTAATATCGCGTAGCTGTCCCGTACAAATTAAGCTATAATTAACTTTAGCGGGGTAAAAAAAAACACACTTATGGCCAGTTCTTCATTTAATGTAGTTTAATAGCCTGTTTTTGTAACTTAATTTTTGATCATTCGTACGCCTAACTAGCGAAGATAACTTTTGGTTTTTGTACGCTTTGTTTGAGTGAAACGTCAGATTCAGAAAATATCAATCGTTTAGTTTGTTTACAAATGTGTTTCTTTATGAATTTACATTTATGCATAATATTAATATTTCTAACAAAAAAGTCGCTACTTGTCGCCCCAAATGCCACGGATGCAATCATTTTAAAAACAATTTAATTATCTCACTTCACTAACTTTAATTTTTCCCATTTTTCTTCTTGCAATTTGTTGTTTGTTTGTTTTATTTTGTCTGCAATCAGCTGCTTCCAATTAAACAGCTGATAGAGCAGTGTTGCCTGCAGTTTGCTAAATTTTGGTATTTTCCGATAGAAAGAGCTTTTAAAATCAGCAGAATAACACATTGGCAACAATGTACTTTTACATAAGGGCATCTAGTAAAATGAGCTTTCACTCCCGGACGAAAATGGAACAAAAACTCAAATATAAACTTGATCGTCTGGGTAATCGCACGTCTGCTTATACAAAAAAGTTCGCTGAACAGGCTTTAAATGCCCGATGCCTGTCATTTAAATGCCATTTAATATGAAAAATGTCTGAGTTTTTATATTAAGCTTTTAAATGACGAGTGTGAAACTCGCCCTTAATATCATTGTTACCAAACCTAACAACTATATTATGAAGAGCTTTTGTGTTTGTTGAAAACAATTGAAATACATAATTATTCAATCTGGCAATACCTTTGTCTAACAAATACGTATTACTAGGGATGGTGTTTTCATGCTTTTATTGTTGAACAATATGCGCCTAAAGGGGCGCTTAGACCTGTGAATAAGTTGCTCGACTTCAAGTTCACATCAACTTCGATAACTAGACATCAACTTTGATTTTGCCCTTACACTCTCAAACTAGTTGAGGCAACTTCATTTTCTTGTCAGATGTGAAAAGAAAGGTGGTGAGCGCACTGCGAAAATATCACCAATTTTACGAAAAAACGCTATTTTTATTTTCTTTAAATATTTATAAATAACACTATAAATCACATTTATTTAGTATATATTTTTCCGATACTGTTTAATTTATATATTGTTTGGTTCATTTATTTACATTTTGCCGATAATTTTGTCTCATGAACGTTTCTCACCGAAATCCGTATGAATGTTGATGCAACTTCCCCTTACACTGGTGGATATGTTGATATCAACTTCAAAAAATCAAAATGGCTTTGATTTTACATCAACTAGTTTGTACAAACCACCAACTTCACCTTACACCATGGATAAGTTGATATCAACTTGAAGTCGCTGCAACTCATCCACAGGTCTAAGGGCCCCTTAACAGTTCTGTTCTCGAATTAATGACAACCGTCATTCACGAGTTTCTTGTCATTGGATTCTTGTCACTTTCATTTCAATTTCCTATTCGGGAATTGCTGTGACAAGCCTAAAGCTTCTTTGTTTTAAAAATTATGGTCTTCTTTTCAGAACTAAAAAACACATTATGAAGAGCTTTTGTAATAACTGAAATTCACATTTTATCAATCTGGCAATACCATTCATTTCCTAACAAATACTCTTTAGTAGGGATAGGATTTCCATCCATATTTTTCCTCAAAAGTCCAAAAAAATATATCGTCACCTTATTCTTAGTTTGGCGCATATGCCACAGAGTCGGAAACGAGATAAACCATAAATAAAGTTTAAGTTAGTTTTGCTCAAAGTCTGCGTGATGAATATTTTTTTTTATTTTTTCTATTTATTGTGGCAGATTATTCAACAAGCTTTTTCATGGCTAAATTGATTGTGAGAAGCTCTTCTCAATCCCTTCATGGGATGTTAAGGGACACCTTTTTTTTATATGTTCAACTAAAGTATAAATTTTCGTAACTTTTAATATAATAAATCAAGAGTTTTTAAAATTTTTTTGTTTCTTTTGTGCTGCATATCAATTTTGTTTCAATTTAACGGTTTATGCCGCATATCCATAAGTTTTTCTGTTAAAGATGAGTTTATGTGAAACTCTCCGATCGGATCCAAATTTTTGCCATAGATAAAACTTATTATTGGGATTCCAAAACAATTTTTATTTTTTCATCGGTTGGACCTATTTCGGGAGTTATTTCGGTTCACTTGCCTATATCTCCGCCATTTATAATTCAATTTGGACAGCATATATACCATTGGAATTTTAATTGAAATGCAATGAACGAAAAAGAGGACTTCGACTGCATCAGCTCAAGCTATATTATTGCTCTGAAATGAATCTTTAGTTAGTTCTGTGATATTAGACTTAAGTGGTGCACGTCCATAATTATACAAGTTAAACAGATCTGCTCGTCCTTTATGTTATTTCTTTAATTTTATTTAATTTTTTTTGTTATTGCAAATGAAAGTCCAGTCAATGTAATATAACAGTAAGTTAAACTGAAAACACTAAAAACCATATGCATAATAATAATATTCCATATTGGTTTTGAAAAAAGATCCAATAAAATCTCCCCTGAAGATGTTCTCAAACAAACAACGAAACGTCGGGAAAAATATGGAATAAATTGTTTTATTGGCATTACACTGAAGTGACCAAAAAGCCCATACAACTAACAATTTAGTTATGAACACAAATTATTTGACAAAATTGGTCTGAAAATAAACTAAATTTATTGTTTACATTTTTAGGCAATTTTGATCTTTTCCGAACATGTTTTAGGCGCACATTGGTTATACGGCCGAAAATTTCATAAAAACTGAATACTGAATAAGAAGTATAAAATACGATGTAAACTGAACTAAGATGAAATATTTTCTAATTATGTGGCAAAAAATATTCAACTACGATATAATTACATATGGATGAATGTATTGTTTTAGAGTTCGGCCTGAAAAAATCGGTATTTGTAATTTCCGAATTCTCTACTATATTGCACAATTGAGAATCATATGTAAACGCTCTTTCGATTACCCGAAAATTTCTGCAAATTTTTACTGAATCGTGTTCGTTTACCCCAAAAGTCGAGTAAATGAGAGTCGAAAGAGCAAACTTTTAGCCAACAAAAATTTTGCAAGTAGAACAGCTGTTCTATCAAACAGGTTTAATGTGTCAGTCGCTGTTTCAATTACTACGTTTATACGGTGGCCTATATTGCGATATCATATCACGATACGTCAAAAAAATACACGTATAAACGCTTTAGCGCGATATAAAGTTTGTCACGAAAGTTTACTATGATTTCGCTCCATATCACGATATGGAGAACAGCTGTTTTTTAAAGATCTCTGACACCTCTTTTTAAAACAAACAAACGTCCGTTTATTATTCGTAGTATTTTTTCCGTACCGGTAATAAAATTATTTTATATAAAATGGAAATCGAGAAAGATAAGAAAAGAATGTACTGGCTAGATGAGGAAGTGAAAACGATGTTGGCGCTCGTTAAAGAGAAACCCATTCTTAATATCATTTTCTTTTTCATGTTTGTAATCAGCTGATTTTTGTTTGTGATTCTATTTGTGAGTTGCCACCTAGCATCACATGGCTATTTATATCATGATGTGTTGAATATCGTATAAACAGGAAAATCACGATATGATTGATATTGCGATAAGTGTCGTATAAACGAGGTAAATGATAGAAAAATTACGTATAAAGGAGCTATTTCACTTAATAAATTTAGGAAGTTTGGTGTGTTGCATATGGACGTTGCATGTTGGAAGGAATTGCTTTAATAACACCAGATAAAGGCAATGGCTCAACCAACAAGAAAACAAGAACGACATTTCGTATTGTGCTTTAAAATTTTTGTGTAAATACACCACAAATATATACTAACAATAAAATATAACAAAAAGGTCAGATACTTTTAATTTTCACAGTTTTTCATCAAAACAATATGAAAAATTTAAGTCAACAATGTTTGTAATTCCACCTGGTTTAAGTCAATCTACGTCAAATAATTCTCTGTCGCACATATCGCACCACGAATAGTGTGAAAGGAAATGTCAGATAAGAACAATGGGGTGTCTATACATCATTTCTCTATGGTACAAACCGTCTGTTCTTGTGTAGGAATTATGGACCTCTCAGTGTATGTTCATACTAGGGGATCTGCGGTCGATACTAAGTCGCAAGTGTAAATTGCATAATTCAGTTTGTATACACACGATTGATGATCTGCCGCTGGTATCAATTCAGGCGCAGTAGTTAGGCATCTGATGGTGAACTTGTCACGGAGTCATGCCAGTGAGTATGCTTAACTGAATTGTCTATTATTCCAAGAAACCCCAACCATTTTTCAATTAGAAGTTCCTGACCTTGGAGTTTGTAGTGTGAATTTCTCCTAAAATTTAAATTCAAAGCTTTCAGGTTAATTGTTATCCGCCTTTTTTAAGTGAGCGTCTGTTGAAGGACCCTCGACGATACGTACATATTTTATCGTTCAAATTCAATAAAAGTTTAACTGAATTGAACTTGAATTTCCAATTTAGTTAATGTTCGACTGAATAATAGTTTAAGTTGATTTACTGAAAACTGTTATAATAGTGTGATGCCTTTATTAAGCGGGCGGACATCATTGAAGTTAGTCAGTATTCAGAAGCTGCTCACTAGACAGGTATTTTATTCTCCACTTGTGAAAAATTAAAACATAAAATTAAAATTAAAAAAATTGAACACATAAAATGCACCGTTAAGACGTGGCGCCTCAAGGTCATAGTTTAAAATACTACGATTTACGTAATTCCCAAATATCAGGTATTTTACTTAAATCTGAATTTTAAAAAGCCACATTCGTTTACTCCAAAATACAGTGTAATAATTTTGCAATATTTTATAAAAGTCTGTCGAAAATTTGGTAAGTTTCTGTTACTTGTTTGTTGGAAATACATATTTTCTTAAAATGTCTTATTGTTGTCCAGTTTTCCCTAGATTGTCATAATTTTTTTTAAAATTTTTTTATTACAACTTGGAAACAAATTTACAAAATAAATTCGCCCTTAACAAGATAACAATTGAAACAAAAATGCTAAGATAGTATTGAGTGATCTAGCAAATTCCTAGTTTTGGTGGAAGTGACATGTATCAGACATCAGTTTTTATTTAGCAGCACCTTATCAACGCGTTCACGGGCAGTACTAGTTGTATGTGAACCACCAGCATGTCGAGAATTCTCCCTCTTCTCCGCTTTACCGTTGTCCTGCCGTTTCATCCAAGCATGGGGGGCATGAGGAAACTCGTCTTTTCGATAGTATCCCATAATGCCCGACTTTCGAATCGAACCCAATTCGTAAGTGATTAGAGGACTTAAAGTTGCTGTTGCACTTGCACTGGGCAACTTGGCCACTTTAGATTTCTCCATTGACCTCATGACACATGTGGTGTCACACGACAAGCAAGCCAAGTCCTGGAGAACCTTGACGCGGGCACCAGCAGCAGCGCATTCGTCGTTTGTCGAATCTATGTATTTCTGCAGCAAATGATGTAGAGCATGGATTTCTTTAGTGGTTTGGGCCTTGAAAGTTTCCAGGATCCCTTCAATTGCAGCAAATCCAAGTGTATCTTTCAAGCTTTCAATAGTAAGAGTAAACCTTTTATCGTTCTCGGTAATCTGCCGGAATACTTCGCAAAACCTTTTGTCAATGCGGCACTGAACTTCGAGCATCTGGTCGAGAGAAACCTTTCGCTGCAATTGATTGTAGTCGACCTTGTCAGCCAGTATTATATCCAATTCGGCTTTATCCACCTTTTCTGCAGTAATTTCCTCCACATTCTTTCTGATGTCCTCAATGTTTTGGAGGTTGCTGGTGGCGCGCACTAGTGTACGATCTTGAATTTCCTTCAAATTGATTGCGGTCAATTTAAGCTCCCTCATTTGTTCCTGCAGCTCTTGAATGAGAGCCAGAGTTTGTTGGCTTTCCTGTTTGAGCAATCGGGCGGATAGCTCATTAACTTTGTTGCTGAGTAAACAGAAATTACTCTTTAACTCCAATAACTGGTCCAGCATCTTTTCGGAAGAGTAACACACACATCCACCTAGTTCCAAATCGTTGGGCGGGTTACTGGTGCCCATGTCACCACTATCCCTTGACAGAGAATGCCGAGTTTCTAAAATGTCTGCCTCCGATATCTCTTCATTTAATTGCAGTTCAGAAGAACGCCAGTCGATAGATGCTACATTGTGTAGATCTAACCGATTGGATCCCCCAATGTAGACGTTTGCCTTGCGAATAGTTCGTAGTGCTTGAGCCAGGCTGTAAAGTTGTTGTACTCTCTGAGTTTCTGGCTTTTTGCTAAGTGTTAGAACGGTTAAAAGTAGTAACTGGTCTATTGCTAATTCTAACTGGTCCTTCATTATTGCAATGCCATCCATTACATGGTCCGTGACACCAAGTCTTTGCACTGTTACTTCCATTTTAGAAATGCGGTCGTCTAACATGTGAACGGAAATATTAGGAGATAGTTTCGTCGACATAACCGATGCTGGCGGACTATTAACAACCGGAGACTTGTTCGCGACATGTTCGAGTTCCTTTTCGGCTTCTAGTTGAGTTGGTTGCACTTCGTCTACAGCTTGAGGCTCTGGTTCCGTGGTTGGTGATACAGGTTCTGGCAGTGGTTCGTTGCGCATTTCAGCTTGAACATTGTCAGTGCCCGCCTCTTCAGCTGGTTCAGGCTGCTCGTTAACCTTTAAATCGTCTTCTATGTTATCTTCGGGATCCGATCCAGCATATAAGCGCGTCGAACATCCAAATAATCGACAGAGATCATCTGAAAATATAAACATCCTTATTTCAATTTTGATTCATACATATGTATGCATGTCCGTAGAATGTATGCGCTTAGAAGGGAGCACTTACGATGGGATCCTTTAGCTGAAGGAGAGCCCAGAGTCATAGCCTCATATTTCGAGTAGTCTATGGTTTCATCAATGATGTTCAACTTCTCGGCTATACAACTCAGGAGGCAATGCAACGCATAAAAGTTCACGTGACCTGGCTCAGGTGAACCAATGGCCACATCAATCAGTTGTCGAAATTTAACTACTGCCATGTCCATGCAGTTGACAAAATTTCAATGTGAAAATATCCGAAACTTGGGAACGACAAGCAACACAAATAGTTGTATACGAATAATAATTGAAAAAATCTAACACAACTCAATTTTAGATTGAAAAATGTAACTGAAATTTTCTGATTGGCTCTGTTCAAATTTCATTAACGACAGAAATAAATAAAGAACCCCAACGATCATACGGAGTAGCTATAATAATTGAAGCCCCTGGTGGAAGAAGGTGTTAACTCACTGTTTTCAAAAACAATATTCCTTCTTCTTTTTATGTTTCCATGGTAACTGATTATATTTTAGATAAGAAAAAAGTCAACATCTGATATTTAAATTATTAAAATTAAATTTAAAAAATTTTGTTTTTTAATTTTTATTTAAATCAGATACCATGGAAACATTAAAAGAAGGAAAATATTGTTTTTGAAAAAAGTGAGTTAACACCTTCTTCCACCAAGGGCTTCAATTATTTAGACATTTTTCCCAAGGCCCCTGAATTTGGTCATGTCGCGCTTTAATAACACCAGATACATATGTAGATAGATGACTCAAAAAAGTCCAAAATACGTGTAAATTTCACAGTTTTTCGTCAAAACGACATGAAAAGCTTAAGTCGATATTTTTGTAATTCCACATACACATACACATACTTTGTACACATACGTTGAGTCTAGATCGTTAAATTGTTGCGCCTATATAGTTTTTTACACATTTTTGTTAAAATGACTTCGATTTTATGCATCTTTTTCTTATTTTACATAATTCCATTTTGTTTGTTACCCTTTGTTGTTTTGGTATTTATGCAAAAACACACGTTTTTTCCAATAAGAATACAAGGGTTGCCATAGTAGTTGACAATATGGCGACTTACATTAACTCACAACTGAAAAACAAAATGCAAAGTTAACCTCTAATTAACTTAGAATTAAGATTAAGTAATCCGATAGTTAACTACCCACATAAAAACTGGCCATAAGAGGTTTGTTTTGATTGGCCCAATTCACACGGGAGTAATTTTTAGTCCGAACAACTTTTGTTTTTTTCCAAAACACACGAGACTAATTAATCTGTCTAAAATTGTATACGTATACACAGCTTTGTGTGTGTTAGTATTTTTTTATTTATTTGACGTTTGTTTTTATTAGTTTTAATGTTTGTTGGCGCGACCAACCACCTTCTGCTTTCAAATTCATGTTTACACGACGATGGACAAATAAAGACTAAAAATCGCTCCGCAAAAAATAAAACACAGAACCTGTGTTTTCATAAGTGTGCATGTATTAGTTTTGTTCTGCTAATGCGGGGTTGGAGCTGGATGAAAAATTATTCCAACGAAAAACGACTCTCCTCACCGAAAATGCCTACAAGCTGCCGTGTTAGACCAGAACAATTAATCCCGTGTGAATTGGGCCATTTGGTTGAGAGTTTCGTTCATAGACGAATATAGTATAGACACATTCCTTCTCTCATCTTACGTTTCATTTCACACTCTTCGTCGTAGGCATAGACGAATATAGTATAGATACATACATTTATTCTCTCAATAAATTAAACGTCATAGGTATGGTTGCAAGTAAACATTGGATGGTGGAAAATATGGGTTTTATAATACCAGATAGAGGCAATAGTAAACAACGTCCAACAATGGAACAAAAACCGCATTTCGTGTTTTTGTGGCAAACTAGTTGTGTTAAATACAATATAAATGTATACCCGGAAAGTCAACAAAAAAGTGCAAAATATACTTATTTAAATTGTTCAGTTCTACACCAAAACGACATGAAAAAGTTAGGTGAACATATTTTGTAACTCCACCTATGTAACTCGCTTCGAAAGAAAAATTTAACGGAACCGAATTTTTGGTACCATGGATCTCGAATTCGAATGAGCGATATCCGAAAGTAGGATTCTAGTTTCGATTTTCGGAAAGATTGAACGATGTATCTCGATTTTCGAACAGAAATGAACTCGATTTTTGAGATTCTTATTCGGTTGCTCTTGAGATAGCGAAAGAAATCAAATATTAGATTTTTATAAAAATTAGACAAATTTTATAATATTAATTAAGGAATTTTTATGCACAATCAGAAAAAGAATGATTTTTTGTAGCAAAAACTTATTTTTATGGCTAAATGTCTTTTAAAAAATTTGATTATTCAATGTTATATGGTATTTTTCAACTTATTGCCATGCCCATGACCAAAGTATCGCTATACTTCGGAAAACAGCGACTCTAATGAATTCGTGCAGTAAATAAGACGACAAAAAAATCTCCTATTACTAAACCATAGTATTAGTGTCTTTATTTAAGAAATATATTTTTACTATGTAGTTATTTTGACTTAAATTTGTACTCTGAATTTGTGCCACTGCCTCTTATACTTATAACGACAGTAATGCTTTTCACTCACTAAATGAATTTTGAATGTAGGGAATGTGATTATGTCGTTGACTGCTGCCGAAGTCGCATTATTTTGTAAATGTTCAATGTATATGAATAGGGAGCAAAAAGGCATAGTCCAGTATGGAGCTAGGGAAGGGCGAAATGGTTAAAACTAGTGAATAATAAGAATTTGTAATTTTTTTCCTTACCCTTCCAATGAAATAATTAACCCCAGGACCCATAATTTACTTTATCTAGGATATTTCTAAAACTTATTTATGAACAATAAAAAACCAAAAATAATTTTGACATGAAATGTTGCCAACCAAAAAACAAAACATTTTCCGAAAGTATTGGTAACACTTTTTGTTCAATCCGAAAGTAGTACATGGTACCATTTCAAATACGGATCGGAAAGAACTTTCGAATAGTTTCGAACTACATCTTTCTCTCATTTCCACAAACCTACGACGAAGGGTGTGAAATGAAACGTAAGATGAGAGAATATATGTGTCTATACTATATTCGTCTTTGCCAGATTTTTTTTCATTTCCTCATCCTGTTGCCCCTTAAAGGCAGTACAACAGGACGAGGAAATGAAAAAAAGGATAACCATAGAGTAAATCTTAGTAGAGAACATATTTGGCTCATCTGACGATTCCTTTCCCACTCTTCGTGATGCGGTCGGTCTGATAGAGAGATGTTTGACGAAAAGTGACATACACCAGGTGGAACTACAATAACTTCTTGCTTTAATTTTTCATGTCGTTTTGGTGAAAAACTGTGAAATTCAAATTTGTTTTACACTTTTTTATTGACTGTTATTGTTAGAATACATTGGTGTTGTATTTAACACAATAATTTTAATACACAAAACGAAATACCGTTGTTGTTATTTTGTTCGTTGTTTTGAACCATTGCCTCTATCTGGTATTAGTAAAGCAATTCTTTTCAACATCGAACGTAAATATCACACCAGGCCAAATGTCATAAATTTGATGGGAGATCTATTGGGTCTACTATAAGTATTAGTCTATGAGGATAACATTTTGGAATAGTTTCGATGCTGTACTCAATAACTTTTTGGGCAACAGAAAATCTGAAAACTACAAAAGTAGAGTTCAAAACTTTGTCGAATGTTTTGGACAAAATGGGAGTTAATATGTATCTGAAAATACATTTTCTGAACTTTTTCCCTGATAATTTAGGAGATTTTAGTTATGAACACGGCGAATGATTTCATCATGATCTCGCCTCTATGGAGAACCGGTTCCAGGGAAACATTCGGCCCATATGTTGACAGATTACTGTTGATTAACTTGTCGAGACACTGGTGGTATTTACAAAACGACAAAGCAAAAGTAGACACTTTCTTAAGGACCATTTTAAATATATGTATAGGAAATTTTTGTATGTAGTTCTTTTAAGAGGCAACAGGATGAGGAAGTGAAAAACTGAAAACGCCATTTTATCTGGTTCAAGTGTAACGCCTTCTTTAAACAATTTCTAGACTGTTACGCGTAATAAAATACTTTTCTGCTGGAAAAGTTTTATGCAAAGTTTTATTAAAAATTAACTAATAAAGCTATTAATATTTTGAGAGTATTGGTAATTTTTTTTGTAAATTGTTATCCTTTGAAATTGTGTAGTCCTTTTAAGGAGTAACAGGATGAGGAACGGTGCAATCAATGCTTAAAATGTTTATAGAATTATACGCACGAGTTATAAATTAAAATTATATATTGGCAATTGCATTCGCCTTTCCGAAATCATTCAACATCCCTGTGTTTGTTGATAATCGTGTCATTGATATCATATCATATTTGTTTGTTTGCCGTCTCGCGTTCTAAATTTGTTTTACAATGTTTGGTGATAAATCCAGTGTCCAGTTCGCGTCGTTAAATTAAACCGAACTTCATAATTAATACATCGTGTCTCCGTGTTTAAAAGCAAAATACATTAAAAAAAACCTATCAATATCATAAAACTCAAAAATTACAAAGCTAAAACAACAATCAACAATATCAGTTGAACAAAACTCGCTGGATTAATACATCAGTCATGGCTTGCCAGGATTATCGTATTGAAACCGAAACATTTGGTGAACTAAAGGTGGCTATTGACAAATACAAATGAATTTTCCTACTGGTGGAGCAACGGAAAAAAGCCGCCGTTAAAGTGAATAAAGAATTTGGTTTGGACCCAAGGGTCAGAGAGGCGATTTCAAAGGCTGCTGATGATGTGATCTCCGGAAAGCTTTACGTTGATCTTTTTTCTTTGGTTATTTGGCAAACCGGCTCCGGCAAAGTAAATCCCACACATGTGAATCCATGACTATGTTCGCCGCCCAAGTTATGGGCAATCAAGTTATGGGCCGCCCAAGTTATGGGCAATCAAGTAACTGTTACAATCCATCGTCCTGCGTTCTATACGTTTGCTGTCTGATGGTAGCCGTACTTTCAGTGCCAACTGCGTACAGGGAATCCCTGCCAACAAAAATCGCATCAATAAAATTAGGAATCAATCACTTATGTTGGTCACTGTCTGAAATCCACATATTGGTTATGATAAGGCAACCAAAATTGCCAAGACTGAATGGTACAACTCTGAAGGAAAAAACAATTAAATTGGGTTATCTGACTGAGGATCAATTTGCCCAGTGGGTTAGACCACTTGATATGTTGGGCCCCAAATAAACTTAATTTATATGTCAAGAATTTAATTTATTACAAACCATAATAATTAAATACTAGAATCGGGCAAAGCATTAGGATCAACAACAATCATCAACATCAACATAGGAAAGTCTCCGGACCCAGATGGAATCCCGGCACTAGTTTTCAATAAGTGCTCTTCGACGCTGCTCGGCCATTGCGCAACTTTTTCAGGTATTTCGAGTATTTTTCCTAAGCGTGGGAAGATTGTCCACCCATGATAAATTACCGATGGGTGAATTATTCGGAACTTAATGTTCTACTTAGTGTTCTAAACTATGGCTGCCGCAGAAACCGTTCTACAGGTTATCAGATGGTGTTCGTCAGGGAACAGTGGAATTGTTCTGTTCATAGACTGAGCGAGAGTAGAGTAGTGGCTGTAGACATTTCTAAAGCATTTGATAGAGCTGGGCACGAGGCACTCATATCTAAGATTTTGGATTAGGTAGAAACTAACGAGTTGTTATAGTTTTTGTCTCTTCTGATGAGTACTCGCATATGATTAATGCGGGGGTACCACAAGGCTCCGTTGTTTCGCCTTATCTGTTTCTGATTTTTTATCAATGACCTTCTTGGCCGGACTGCGAACCCTATGCACTCTTTCGCTGAAGACAGTAATTTATGCCACTCATATTCGTACGATTGTCGACCTAATCTTTCCGAAGTGCAGGGAAAGATACGGACAATGAATGATTAGCTGAAACATGATTTACATTTGGTTGCTGAGTGGAGTCAGGCAATCCGTGTCAAGTTTAATGAACGTAAGACCCAGTGTTGCCGAATACCGCACAATCACACTGTGGACTCGATATTGCCATCGATTTCTACGGGTGGTAAAGATATTGAGGAATCGGAAACTATTGATGTTCTGGGCACACACAGAGAAGAGATTCGTTGTCACAACTATATTTACAGCCAACTAACATTTGGCGGTTCCTTGGACTATCACATTATTCAGTTGTGATTACCAATAATTGTGTTCAGTATCACCAAATGCTGTGCATATCAAATGATTTGAAATTCAGTTTTGGTTGCAAGAACTAAAATATTTAGTTGAAGCCACAGTAACATGAAATAAATGTGATCTGTCAATCAAGTTTTAGTTCTATCAATCAAATTATCGTGTATTGGTGAATATTCTATTAGTTGGATGAACGAAAATTCTAAAAACTACTTCGGCTGTACCAAATATTATGTTGGAATTCTCAACTAATTACTTTAACACATTATGAATTTTAGAGAAAACAAAAGTTAAAAACATTATTTTTTATTAAAATTGTGTATTTTATATTTAAATATAAAAAAAATTATTATTTTTTATAACCTGCCCATTTTTTTTATCGAAAATATGAAAATATTTCTATATCTCGAAAATGGAGCTTCGACCCAAAAAAATAAACAAATTTTTACGAGTTTCCTAGGGTTTGTCACAAAGTGTTTCAATTGGCATGGATTAAATTTTTTTTAAAAAAATCTCCAAAATAAGAAAATCGCTAAAATAAAAAAATAATTGCCTATAACTCGGAAACGGTACGTCCAATCGCAAAATCCGTAGGAGGCTGTAACCAATGGATGTCTTTAATACGGCATCTAATCGCTAAAACTAAACTTTTTCCAATAAAAAATCGCTAAAACGCCATTATCTATATATTTCGCAAATGGAGCGTTCTTTTGAAATATAACCGATTTTTCGTCTTTCTAAGTGGTCCAATTCGTATGAACTTTTTTTTTTCTAAATCGTCAAAATACGGTGCGTCCAACCGCAAAAAATAGGCTTTAACCAATGGCATAACTCCCTCCCACACGGCGTCACTTAAAATACGTTTAACTATCATTTTTGAAATAAAAAATAGCTAAAACACACATATGTATGTGTTAGCGATTTTTTTTAAAAATTAAAGTTGTATTAAAGACATCTATTGGTTATAGAGGTCACAAAGTTGTTATATTTGCGATTGGACGCACCGTTTCTGGGTTATAGCCATTTGTTTATTTCAACGATTTTTATAATTTGACGATTTGTTTAACAAAATTCCTTCGGTACGATTGGACCACTTTATGAAAACCCCTTAGAAACTCGTAAAAAAGAGTTTTTTCCCGAGATATTGGCACAGTGGCGTTTTAGCGATTTTTGATTCCAGAAATTTTAGTTTCAGCGATTTTAAAAAAATAAAAGTGATGCCATATTGAAGATATCCTTGGATGAAAGCCTCCGTTGGAGGTAAAAAAAATTATTATTTTTGCGATTGGACGCACCGTTTCCGAGTTATAGCCATTTTTTTTATTTTAGCGATTTTGTTATTTTGGCGATTTTTTGAAAAAAAAATTTCATGCGAATTGGAACACTTTGTGAGAAACCCTAAGGACCCATAAAAAATTGTTATTTTTTCGATTGGACGCTTCGTTTTAGAGATATAGGCATTTTTACAAAATTTTCATATTTTCGATCAAAAATGTATATTTATGATAACTTATGTCATCCACAATAATGGTTCCTCCAGATAAGTGCCCACAATTGTTGGCATGTGTTTGTGAAGGCGTCAGTAATGGCGTTGAATTCAACGATTGTGTTTCAAAGTCTCACTTCACCGCAATTTATGATAATATGTAATCTTCGCTGGCTGATAACTATACACTTAGTTTTTCTGTAAAGTCCTCGTGTAACATTCCAATATATGTAATTTCTCTTTAACAGCAGCCTCTTGTGAAAAATCGAATAGATAACTTTGTAACAAGTGTTTTTGTAACAGAAACTAAATTATCATTACAGTGACTAATATTTGAACACGATTTCCCATATTGTACTTTTTATTAGTTGTGTCTTCCATTTCAGATGAATGAGGTTTTTGAAATACTCAAGTTGGTTAATACAACTCAAATTCGGTAGAAACAACTTGTATTTTGTAAGACCGATTTTTAATCTATCAATAACAGTGACAGATAATTCTGATGTTTGACAATTACGAATTCTGATCCAAATATAGACTTTAGCATGAAAGTACACACAGAAAAAATTACTTAGGCTGTATTGCCTTGGTTGGCTTCGGTAAAAAAATTTTGTATGCAACAAAAAAAGTTACATTTATTACCTAAGCTATTAGGCAATTCCTATTCCTATCTGCTTGGTAAAATTTACATTTAAAAATTGGTAACCCTTTTTTTTTTTTTTTTTAATCCCCCTACCGACCGAGAGGGCCACGTCCCCATAACGTGAGGACAGCGTACACATTATAGACCGGTCTATAACGGGAGAGCAAGGATCATAAGTTCACACGTTACAACCAACTACAGAAATTCTTCACCAGTTGCTATTACACTAACATAAATAAGTATAAAAGCACATCACGAGATATTAATATAACAGACTTCATAATATATAATAATGACGAACAAAACGAAAACCAAATTATAAATCAGACCAGATAGTAAGGATAAAGGAAATTAAATTTACATATGTATGTCAATGAATATACAGCACTAATGCAATCTGTTGAAATAACAAATTATCCTAGACTTAGTAGTTTCCCAACTACCAGTGAAATCAATAAACTGATATAGCTCATTAAAGTCACGACACATTCTCCTAACTGGATCAAAGGACGCATAATTGGAACGCTGAAACTCGATGTGAATGAGTTTATAGTAACTCGTGGGTCTCAATGGGACATTTATGAAAATCTTAGATAACAGAAATTCAGAACATATACATCCATCAATTATCTTCAAAACTGTAATAGAGTTTATCATGGTACGTCTACTACTAAGAGTCGGCAATCTGATCAATGCTAGTCTACTGCTATACGAAGGAAGATTATGGTTCGGGTTCCATTGAAGATTTCTCAGACAAAAAATGAGAAACTGAAAATTCCTTTGCCCAACGTTTAATAAAGTTCAGAACGCCATAAGCCTTGTTCACCATCGTAATTATGTGGGAGTTGAAATTCAATTTTCTGTCCAAGAGAACACCAAGACCAACAAATGAATCCACCGATTCAAGAACATTGCCACCTAAAATGTATTTTGCCGAAAATAATGATGACCTAGAGAACAGCATAAAGAAAGTAGACAAATCCCTCTGATGTAAAGTATATTGACAAGGATCCTTGTAAGAAAAATAGATCTTCACGTCATCAGCGTACATTAACAATTTAGAGTGCATTATGGAGGCGGGTAAGTCGTTAATGAATAACAAAAATAGAACCGGTCCAAGATGACTGCCCTGAGGCACCCCAGATGACACATAAATAGATCTTGAGAATGATCGACCAAATGATACCATCTGTTCTCTGTTCATTAAGTAAGAACTAATCCAATTCAGCATGTTACAATTAAAACCCATTGCCCCTAGTTTATATAATAACAAATTGTGGTTAACTTTATCAAAAGCCTTACTAAAATCGGTAAAAATCACATCAGTTTGATCTCCATTAATAAAGCCGTCAATAATAGAAGAGGAAAACTGAAGCAAATTAGTCACGGTGGAACGACCCTTCCGAAAGCCATGTTGACATGGATCTAAAATAGAGGAAACCTGATGAGAAATTACCTCTGTGACTAACTTCTTAAAAAGTTTAGGAATGGCACTCAATTTTGCAATTCCCCTATAATTTGCAACATTTACTAAACTACCAGATTTGTGGAGAGGGATTATATAAGAGCTCTTCCACTGTGCAGGAAAATGACCGAACTTCAACGAAGCGTTAAATAAGAGAGTCAACGGTAAGCTGAGAGAATTCGAGCAGTATTTCAACATAGAGTCCGGGATACCATCAGGACGAGCTTTATTCGAGGCTTTCAAGCTGATTAAGTTATCTAGCAACCCCGAAGAATTTACGACAGGTGCATCAAACGGAATGGAAGAGCGGACAGTGTACGGGTATGATTTGGAAACATCATAGGCTCGGGTGGAATAAATAGATGCGAAAAAATCGGCGAAACAATTAGCAATAGACTCTTCATCTGAATATTCAATACCGTTCATTTTGATACTACAAGGTGTGGAAGACGAATTACGCTTAAAGTTAACAAATCTAAAGAATGATTTGGGGTTCCGTTTAAAATTAGCCTTCAACCTATCCAAATATAATCAGTAACTCTCACGAGATTTAGAGATTTATTCCTTACATTCTTGAGACTATTTAGAGCCCTTGAGGACCATTGGGGACCAGTATTACCCATTATTGGGCTCTTGGGTACAGACTTAGAAATATAGCCATTAATACTATTATAGAAATCATCCAGGGCGATTTCAAATTCAAAAGAATTATCACACTGACAAATACTATGCCAGTCGGTATCAAAGATAAGATTATTCGAAAGAATAAAGTTCGCACGCGAAAAGCATAGGCCAACATAGGACGAAGAGCAAATGCAACCAACCTGCATGGTATCATATGTATAATTAATTCCCAGCGTTGGATGGTAAATGCCAAAATAAAAATTTTTTTATAAAAATAATTGAAAATTTGTGAATTATCAAAAGGAGGCAATACATGTAACTAATTTTATATTACAAAAATGGGACGAATTAATATTAATTGAGGGCAGAGTAACAAGCCGAGCGAATTTGAGCCGCCGCCGCCGGTAGTTTTTTTATACTTCAAGCCGCCGCCGATTTGATCGGCTAAAATCGGCTTAAAATATGAGCCGATTAACTCGTAGCCGCCGATTTTTTCGTTAGATGTACTTAAAAGCGTTAATGTAACCAGTAAAGAACACTGGTAGCGAGATACTTGGTAGTTGTACTCATTATGATGATTTGTACAAGACTGTCTAACATGACGCCTAGTTCCGGCATAAAACGAGAATGACAGACATATAAAAGTAGTGACAATGGCACAAACATCGATTGATTATTTTTCCAACAAACCTAAAGAAGGTGACTCTGACTGACGAACAACACGAAGAATTCGGGAACGAACAAAACCTGGCGTTTTATCAGAAATTGGTAAAACAGAAAGAATATGCGAAAGAACATGCAAAAATTTGTTCATGTTACTGGGCCGGCTCCGAATGCTGGAATCATTTTTAACCTTTCATCATTGGAGGCAGAACCATTTTAAAGGGTTATAGATTTTATTTTCACTGCTTCGAAGAAAATATTCTTCTTAAAGCGTAAGTTTGAGTTATCTTTTTTATTTTTAAATGATATTTTAAAATGTTAGTACAAATGCAGTGAGATGACGTACGTCTCTGAGACGTATAAGAAATAAGCATTTATTTATTTCTATGATTTTTAAGGGGAATACTGTTCGTCGGTTTTGCAGTTTAAAAATTGAGGGGTTTTCTTTAGATAGCAATTTTTATAGATAGAGCAAGATTTAATCTTATTAATTTTAAACGAATTTTATTTTAAAACATTTTGGAACCTTTACTAATTAGTCCTCAAACTAGCATATGTCTTTAAGACGTATGGTTATCTCTTATTTATAAAAAAATAAGGATATCTTTTTAGGGTTAACCACATAGTTTCCGAGATATAGTCGTTCCAATTTTCAATATAATATATATATATATATATCTTCGTGGTTTATTATCGGATAGGGTTGTCATTGGGAAGATTATGTAAACCCCTCTGAACCAACGTCTAATTATTCCGATTTCATTCAGCCACTGTGGGACGGTTTCAAGTTTTGGTCCAAACATTTTGGGAGAATACTCATGGCAAAATATGAACCACGGTACAATATGTCTCATGAACCCTGGAAACACCAAAGGTACACAAGTTCAAAAAACCATATTTTGAAAAATTATTTCAATAAATTCGCGCGATGTTTTTAAAATAATTTTTCAAAATGGGTGATTTCGCCGTTCTCTAATTTTATTTGTTTCTAAATCCCGTCCCAACGGCTGCAGTTTTCACAAAAATTTTGGAATATAAAATATATCATCATTATTCTGGGGTGTGAAAGGTTCAAGAGACAAATAATACCGCAAATTCAAGCTTGAAGTCTTACCTTGAGAATATCTTATAAAACTATACACCTCAAATGGATTATATTTTGACATAATGAGCTTTTTCACACTCCATGGGCAAATCTAAAATCCTAAAAGAAACAAAAAACCTGGCATATGTGGGTAAAGTGAATTGGTTCCCAAAATTTCTATTGATTGACAAAAAAGTGTTATATTGTTAAAAATTTTCATTTCATAAATCTTTTCTCACATTTTCTGATAAAGATTTTTGTTTCGAATTTTATATATTTACAAATGAAAATTAGAAAATGAAAAAGGAAACAAACAACTTTTTTTTAATACTAATTTAAAAAATGTACCTCAAGTTCTTATAAAACAACAAGCAAAATAAAATGTAAAAGTTAAAAGAAAGCGTAAACATAAAATATCATTTGAAACAAAAAATAAAATATGTATATACAGAGCATAGAATAATACATACATAGATAAACTCATTCTCTCATGTGACGTTTCATTTCACACTCTTCATCGTAGGTTTGTGGAAATGAGAGCAAGTAAATTTGAAATTAACTTACACCAGGTGGAGTTACAAAATATGTTCATTTAACTTTTTCCTGTCGTTTTGGTGTAGAACTGAAAAATTTAAATATATTTTGCACATTTTTGTTGACTTTTATCGTTGGTAAACATGTGTATTGTATTTAACACAACTAGTTTGCCACAAAAACACGAAATTCGGTTGTTGTTCCTTTGTTGATCGCTGTATACTATTGCCACTATCTGGTATTATTGAACCCATATTTTCCACCATCCAGTGTTTACTTTCCATCGTACCTATGGCGTATAATTTATTGAGCGAATAAAAGTTTCTATGGTATGTATTATTCTATGATACAGACGGCAGAGAGGAATTTAGGATAGAGTAATTTATTCTCTCATTTTTTTATTTTCATGGGTATGGTTGCAAGTGAACATTGGATGGTTGAAAGCATGGGTTCAATAATACCAGATTGAGGCAACAGTATACAACGTCCACCAAACTAATAACAACCGAATTTCGTATTTATGTTGCAAAATAGTTGTGTTAAATACAATACAAATGTATACCAACGACAAAAATCAATAAAAATGGACAAAATACATTTAAATTTCACAGTTCCATACGAAAACGAAATTAAAGAGTTAAGTCAACCGTTATTGTACCTCCACCTGATATAACTTCGAATTGCTCTCATTTGCACAAACCAAGACAAGACTGACTGATTTGAAATACCTATAACATTGTGCCTCTCGCGGTATGAGCTGTATCTCCGAACATGACGATAAACATCGCCTGCAACTTAAAAAGGGAATGAAGTTTACATTTAACTTTTAAATCAGTAATGTAATTATTTGTGCCTTTTTGCAATTGTGATTCTTTTGTTATTTAACAATTACAATTAACACTCGCACTAACACTGTTTTTACACGACCAAAAAAATTGTTGACTGCAAGCCGAAAATTGAGCCGCCGCCGGCAAAAATTCACAACGGCCGCCGCCGACCGGTTAAAAACTTCAGAGCCGCCACCGCCGACGATATGGCCTCGGCTTGTTTCTCTGATTGAGGGGCAATTGGAATTATACCAGGTAATGCAAAAAATTGTTTTTCAACCCGAGTATTCTGTGTGAACATTTAAAGTGCGTCCATGGTTGTACACAATATTGTACCTTCAAGTGTACATACAAGAATTGCAAATAAAAGTTTACAAATGCTTCAACATCTAAAAACCACATAACTAAACACATTAGTAAAAGACCACGAGCTACTTATTCTGTTGAAAACTCACAAAATTGCGAAGTACACCACAACATCACAGAATATAAAATAAAACTGTATATACATCTATATATCCAAAAGTTTCGTAAGCATGTATACGTTTTTTCATTTTTGCAATTGTTTAGACAAAAATTATATATGATAAAATAAAGAATATATGTTTTAAAATCTTATATAATTGCGACTCAATTATGAAATAGGCGAAGAAACCCTATGTTGCCTTCGCGCTTAGGAAAAAATTATATAATATTTTTAGGAAATGTTACTTCGAATTTTTTTTCTGTGCAGTGTTGCATCTGCGGGAATAATCGCATTTTTACATGTCGAAAGAAGCTTTCAAGTGTTTAGGCTTTTTAAAGCGGTGCAAGAGACTATTCACGTCATCCGATCTCCTTAATATATAAACAACTTATATTCGGCTGAAAAAGGGAATATAACTCTTATGTTTGGACCTTGAGCTTCTGGACCGTGCGCAGGGGAAAGCGTTGTTGTCAAACTACGACAACAACTCTGTTGTCTCCTTAGAGCATCGGCGAAATGTTCGCTGTGTATCGTCATTCTACCGATATTTTCGTGGGAAGTGTTCCTTTGGGATACATGGCCTCATTCCAGAGGTTAGGGTATTTAACCGTACGACACGGTTATCCATAGAATCACATCCATTTGTGGCTCGGACTACGAATTAGAGGGAAAATTCGTTTTTCGGTCGAACAGTCCCTATGTGGAATAGGCTTCCGGCGAGTGTATTACTTACGATATCTGCAAGTTATCCCCACTTCCTAAGTCCAATGCAATGCACTGCATTTATAGGAGTGTTGGTATACGCGAAAAAAATGTATAGCTACATACATAGATTTGTTATCCGTCTCATCTGACCTTTCACTTTGCGCTTATTCCATGAACAATCGAGCTTCTGTCAACTGTTTTGCTCTTTAATTACAAACAATTGTGCGAACATCGAACAAAATTCTCCATTTTTCGTTTTGTGCATTCACGATGTTCACATATTTTCATATTTTGCACATTCACAGTAACAATTTCGGCTGTGTTTATCAATCCTCAGGTACATAATTCTTCTCTTGACGTTGTAACTTGCAACTTTTACAAGTTCGCTTCCCTTTAGGCAAGTTGGCAAATCTATATATAAATGATTTTACCGAACTTTACCCAAAAAGTCTAGAATCAAACCTATTGAATGTTGAATTGTTGTTGTAATAGATTGTCTGTTTCCACTCGTTCGTCCCTGGACGATATAAAAAAACGAAATTAAGTGTAATTCCCCTATGTGGGGAGCTGGAGAAATTGTGCCACCACCAAGGGTCTGTCCCATAGGTTCACTGGGCGCAAGTCAGTAGGTCCATCAGGACAGTTAAACATGTGTATAGTGTTATGAGGGCAGTGTGGGCACTGATCTAAGGTGCCTGGGATTATTCTCGATCTGTATGAGTTCAGAATAGAACTCCAACCAGATCTAAGCTGGACCAGAATAGTTCTGGTGTGCCTTGGCAGAAGCTTCTCATTATTCCAAATCGCGGGTGGGTGTTCATTAAGGACCCTGTTGCAGGAGTAGCCATTTATGGTCTCAGACACCGTGAAGCAGCGCCTGATGTCCTTCCGGATGTGACGAGGGTGTGCATCAGAATATGATGGTTGGGGTGACTGGGCAGATTAAAAGCCAAAAGAAACTGTCTCGTCAACAACACATTATGCGTCATAATTGAAGACTGAGCGACTTATAGCTTTATTAGTCACTACAATTGTCTCCTTCTCTTTGCCCCAAGTTGTCTCTGCAAGGGCCTTTAAGACTTTGTTGCGGGTGTGGACATTTCTTCTAATGTGATCCGCACACTTAGAGAATGTTAGGAAATTATCGAAAATAACTCCGAACATTTTGGGGTTACGGACTGTTGGTATATACCAACTATATATAGCTCTCTCCTTGCTTCTTTGGGCCAAGAAGTTAAAAGGGTCACAGAAGACTTCGACGGAGATAACTGTAAATTCCGTTCCTGCAGAAAGCTTATAAGGGTGGATAGATAGCTGTTAATTGTAGCGCTTATATCGTCTACATTTACGCCCGAGGAGATGATAGTGTAATGAACGGCGTACGACATAATACTAACTCCTTGAGGGAGTGCAGGAAGATTCGCAAGATAAATGTTGAAGAGTATGGGTGACAATACTCCTCCTAGTGGCACACCCATTTTTATCTTGCGAAAGTTACCAAGCAATGAGCAGCTTGATTTGGTTATGCGATCACTGATGTGTCTCAGGCTTAGTAGGTGACTGATGTCACTGAAACTCATCAAGCTATCGGGCATATTCGTTTGTCCTTTAGAAGGCGGATGAGCCAAACATATGGGCTAACGGCGGATTAAAAAACAAAAGAAGGAAATCCAGGTTCGACATATTGCATCCTGGTCAGCGTCTGATCCATAATGGGCGGCTGCAATCAAATATCCTGGCATTAGGTAAAATGCAAAAACCCGGTGGACTGGGTTTGCCTCCCACCACCGTTCATAGTGGCAGTGAAAATACAAAAACGAAACAGAAAACATAAACAACCCCTATTTGTTGCGACCCCCGCAAACGTTATAAGGATCACGATTTACGGATATGCACTTGGAATGTAAGAACCCTATATAGATCCGGTGCAAGTATCCAATTGACAGATGTCCTCGACAGTTATAAGGCTGACATTACCGCAATCCAGGAAATGCGATGGATAGGACATGGCTGCACACGAAAAAGAAACTGCGATATATAGTACTACAGTTGGCATGAAAAAACATGAATTTGGTTGCGGATTTGTAGTTGGCAAAAGACTGCGATATCTAGTCTGTAGGTTCAATCCACAATCTGCATAAAAGCGAAATATTTTTATATTTCCCTAATTTGTGTGCATGCCCCGACAGAAGAGAACGATGATGATGCCAAAAACATATTCTATGAGCTCCTAGAGGAAACGTATGGCCGCTGCCCTGGCCATGACATTAAGATTGTACTAGGAGATTTTAATGCCAAGGTAGGCAGGGAGAATTTGTTTCATCCAACTATGGGCAATTTCAGTCTACATGCTGATAGTTCCGACAACGGTATGAGACTGATTGACTTTGCCGCGGCAAAAAACATGGTCATTAGTGGTACAAGATTCCAACATAAAGACATCCACAAGGCTACTTGGGTATCGAAAATCGCACGATACCAGACGCAGAGGAAGCTGGACATCGGAAAGCTGCAATTACCAGAGGTAGCCACAGCCTACTCAAGGATGCTCTCGCAACTTTTGGCACAGAACCCACCCACTCCCGATAACGATCCTGAGGCGCAGTGGAAACGCATTTCCGACTCTATAAAAACTGCCGCAACAACCGTACTTGGTTTTGAAAAGCCGCTTCGCTACAAACCATGGTACGATGAAGAGTGTCGCATTGCAAATGATGAAAAGAACGCTGCACGCATGGCAATGCTTCAGTCAAGTGCAACGCTAGCTGCGACTGAGCGCTATAGGGGGAACAGAAAGTAGGTAAACCGTGTCTTTAGGCGTAAGAAACGGCAGTGGAGAAAGCGCGAGGGTGAGTAAATTGAGTCATACAGAAGGAAGAACGAAGCCCGAAAATTCTACCAAAAAGTCAAAAACGGAACTAATAGACATGGTTCCTGTAAAGACAAGGACGGAAATCTCATCGCAGATGTGCAGAGTATGTTGGGAATATGGAGAGATCATTTCTCCGCGCTACTGGTACCTGAGATATCCAGTGACGAGACAAACGATCTAAATTTGGACGTCGACGTCGATTGTCCCCCTCCTAACCAAGACGAGGTCAGAACAGCTATTGCCCGGCTTAAGAACAATAAAGCCGCAGGAGCCGATGGATTACCGGCGGAGCTATTTAAGGCTGGCGGCGATGAGCTGATAAGGTGCATGCATTAGCTCATTAGCAAAATTTGGTTAGAGAAATGCATGCCCGGCAATTGGAGTCTCAGTGTACTATGTCCCATATTTAAAAAAGGTGACCCAAATCTCTGTGCCAACTACCGTGGAATAAGCCTTTTATCCATAGCATATAAGGTTCTATCAAGTGTAATATACGAAAGACTTAAACCTATTATCGCTGACTTGATTAGACCAAGGTGACACCCTATCGTGCGATCTCTTTAACATCTTAATAGAGATTATTCTGAGAAAAGCTGCTGTCAACATGAATAAAACCATCAGCAGCAAAAGTCATATGCTGCTCGCGTATGCTGATGATATAGATATCATTGGACGCACACTTAGAGAAGTTACTGCGGTGTTTTCGAGAATTGAGAAGGAGTCAGGAACAGTGGGTCTGACGGTGAATGAAGACAAGACAAAATTAATGGTTTCAACGAGCAGGGCTTCCACGCGATTAGACCAAAGCGTGAACCGCTATAACTTCGAGATAGTGGATGAATTTACATACCTCGGATCTGCCGTAAACAGAAACAACAACGTCAGCCTTGAGATCCAGCGGAGAATTGTGCTTGCGAATAGATTTTATTTTGGGCTAAGCAATCACTTTAGAGATAAAGCCCTCTCTCGAGTAACAAAAGTCCAATTATACCAGACTCTCATACAACCTGTCTTGGTTTATGGCGCAGAATCCTGGGTATTATCGCAAGCAGACGAAACATCTGTAGGAGTCTTCGAGAGAAAAATACTCCGAAAAATGTATGGCCCTATAGTGCACAACGGCGAGTATCGGCGACGCATGAATCATGAGCTGTATGAGCTTTATCCTGACATTGACATAGTTAAGCGGATCAAGATAACGCGATTTCGCTGGCTAGGCCATGTCAGTAGAATGGATGAAGACGAACCAGCACGAAGGGTTTTCGAAACCGAACACTGACAATACCAAATTTCTAAGATTTAAGCCTTATGTCAGCAGGAATTATGAAAATATGTTTGTTAACGTTGATGGAAAAACTATAATGGAATGTGAGAGTGTCAAATATCTTGGTATGACCTTCACCCATAACATGTTGTGGGATAATCATGTTAATGAAATTAAGGCAAAGATTTCATCAGCTACTGGACTTCTATATAAATTTAAGAACAAGCTCAGTACAGAAACTAAGTTAATGATTTATCAATCCTTAGTGCACTCAAATCTTACTTACCTACCTATTATATATGCGTGGAAGAAAAGTGGTACATTAAAATCTCTACAATCAGCCCAAAACAAAGCTTTGAAAGTTGTTTACAATTTACCATTAAGATATCCCTCAATGAATTTGTATAAAAACAAGGCAAAAACGATTTTGCCAATTCAAGGACTTAACAAACAACAGCTCTTAATGTATATGTTCAAGTCTATACAAGGTATAGCCCCAAGATCAACAGTATTTAGCCAAAATATAAAGCGTACGGGACGAATTACAAGACAAGCCGACAATATTGCAGTACAAAATTGACGGCTAGAATTTACTAAGCAACGTATTAGATATGCTGGACCAAGCGCTTTTAATGAATTGCCTCTACACTTGAGAACCATGTTATCAATCTCGTCTTTTAAAAATAATATAAAGCAACATCTTTTAAGCCACTTAGAAACGCTTCTTATATAATATAATATTGTCATTAATTTTGAATAATTTTCCTTGGAATATGTAACTATTTTATTATTTTTGTTAAACTGTTGCCAGATAGCCTCTTTAAAGCCTTTAGGCGCTGGGGCCGTAAATATTATAATGTTATTGGAAAAAAATGTAGTAAATAAAATAATAATAAAAAAAAAAAAAAACTCGAAGGAAGACGAAAAATAGGAAGACCAAGACTCCGCTGGAAGGATCAGGTTGACGAATCCCTGCGTACAATTGGTATTGCCAACTGGAGAGATAAAGCAAAAGGTCGAACTTGTTGGCCAAATATGTTATCTTCATTTTGTAAGGTCCCTGACCACTCGGGGTTGTTCGTGACCGGGTAGGTAAGTAAGTAAGTTAGCAAGCCAGCGCTTGGTAGTATTTGGGAGGGACAAGTTCAAAATGTCCTGGAACAGGATCGAGTGATCAACAGTGTCGAAAACTTTAGACAGGTTTAAAGTTGCGACCACTCTGCGTTCCGCGCGTCTGCTCTGATTAAGGTCATTGGGGTTGTGGGTAGTTACCTAATTTAAAGCCGTCGATGTACTATGGGCTTGCCTGAAGCCATGTTGGTGATTGGCGAGCTGAAAATTTTATTTTAGGGTTGGCAAGAGTAGGGACTCCAAAACCGTTGCTACAGGTGATAGGCGGGAGAGCGGACGGTATGACTCTCCCTGGTTAGCAGGTTTATCAGGTTTTAAACCTGAACAGTTAACACGAACAGTTTTCCACACGTCCGATATGACCAGTTGGCACATCGAAAGGGTGATCGTATGAGCGAGAAACCGAATCCCTATTGATCCGAGTTTCTTCAGCATTATCATCAAGATGCCATCAGGACCGAGATTAAAATGAATAATTCTAGAAGTTTCGTTAAATTTCTCCATCGTGGCAGCAAACTTTGTAGAAACATCCATATTACCAGTTCGTCAACTAAAAATTCAAAAAGACGTAACAACATTTTCATCACCTTACAGGAGAGGCAGAGAATATATAAATATAGAAACGGAATTTTGTGAATAAAATTGCCATTTTGGGTCGTAGGTGTCTAAAAGTTTGTGGGGACATGTAGTTTAGTCAATTGTATGTATAGGGGCATCAAAATTTTATATAAAATTACAGTTCAAATGAAAAATGTGGATTTAGTAAAAACTTCATTTAGTTAATCTTTTTAATTAAAACGTTGATTTTGAACTTAGCTGTTTAAAACTTTGTCAAATAGTGTATTTTAGTCAAACATATCGTAATCAATCAGAAAGAAAATTTTGGAATTTTGTTGTTGCGTCATTTTGAATTTTAGGTGACGAGTTGCTTCCTTTCCACATACATCCATTTCGTCTTTGCAATCGAACTGTTTATTTCCCGTTAATAGAACAAGGTCCGTATAACGTATAACAGTTTTAATTCCTTATATTTTACGACTACAGCCCAATCGTTCACTTTACACAACTTAACATTCACAATAGTCTACATTTAACCTTTTTACTATCAGCTATTTATACCAACTCACCATACTCGGATATCATTAGTCGTGTTTTGGTTACAAGCAAGCGATTATCGCTTGCTAAGTTGTAAAGAAAACGGCTATTTAGCGATAAATGATTTTATTCAGAAACATGAAAAAGTGTTGAAAACGGTAAAAGATGGCAATAAAAAATTGTTTAAACTTATCGGAAATGATTTGCGTCGCTAAGTGTTTCATACAAAACAAGCGATTATATAAGCAAGCGGTGTAATCAAAACACGATTATTATATGTTAGCAAATCCACGATCCATCTAGTCGTTGTATTTGGTTATCATTTTGCTGTTAACAATGCTGACACTATTATCGCTCTCTGGAAGTGAGTATAACGAACTAGAATAGTGGAGAAGTTTGGCGAAGTCATACTGACAAGTCCTACTTAAGGCTCGTTTCCGCAATCACTGAAATCGTCGACGACAACGAAATTCCATACATTTGCAACGAAAACAAAGTTAGTTCGAAAACAAACGTAACGGCGGCGATCAGCAACGAAAAACTAGCCATTTGGCTACGTAACGAAAACAACAAATCATATTTTGACAAGTGATTTCGTTGTGTTAAGAGTTGTTTCCATATTTCTAGTATTTAATCAATATCATTCATTCCATGAGAAAACGCCACAAATCTGACCGAAGGACTTCCGATTTTCTCCAAATTTTGCACGGAGAGACGGAGAAATTGTTAAAAATCGCGATTTTATTAGCGTTTTTCATTTTTCAAAAAGTTAAAAAAATGGAAAAAGTAGTGAACTTTGAAGAGCCGCATTTCCATAAGTGGACCGAATTTTTCAAAGATTTAAAAAGTTTCTGAAAGCTGTTTTTGTCTATTTTATGATTTGCAGTTTAAAAGTTACCACTATAAAAAAAAAAAAATTCTATGCAAATGCAGTTTTAAAGTGCATTTTGCAGTGCGTTTGCCCCCTTCGATTTTCAAAAAAAACATTTTTGTAAAATTTAGAATAGTATTTATTAAATAAATGTTCTCTTTTCCTGGGACAAAGAATTTTTCTATTTTTAATGATTTTTTAAAAAGAACATGTGAAACTAATACCCAACTAATAGTTTGATTCGATCTTTGCTACTTTTGCTTGTCACAGAATTGTACACACATATGTACAAATGTGTACATAGGTGTGTATACACGCTGAACACAATACATGATGAAATAGGGAAGAAGTATTTCATCATCCAATTCTAGTAGCATGTAGTTTCCTAAGAATAAGTATTTGGCATCAAAAAGTAAGCCTACTTACAAAAAAATCAAAAGAAAAACAATTTTTTTTCTGTACATTAGAATTTTTTGCAAAGTGCATCCAAAAATAGCATTTATATTACAAGTAATTTCATTCGCATTATTCTCAATCAGCATTATTTTAGAAAAACACACTTTAAAGGACAACAATACCTTACAGTAACTTTTTAAATAATAGTAGTGCGACAAAAACTGTTTAAAATATAGCAATTCAAAGTTACATACCAAATAAATTTCTTTCATATTTTGTACAAACATTTTCAAAATCCTAAAAAAAATTAAATTTTATTTTTTTTTTTTTTATATTAAAAATCAAGTAAGTCTTTTTTTAAAAAATCATTACAAATAGTAAGCTGCCTTGTCCCAAAAAAAGATTACTTGTCTTTTTTAAAGAAGTGGAAAATGCATTCAAAAAGTGCAGTTGGTATAAAAATGCATTTCTGAATTCAAGCCCTCATTTTTAGAGTACGGATTCTACAAATAGACAACCGTATCATTCAGAAACTTTTTAAATTTTTGAAATAGTCCATCTACTTAAAAAAATATAGCTCTCCAAACTTCACAACTTTTTTAATTTTTTTAGGTTTTTCAAAACTGAAAAACGCGAATAAAATCGCGAGTTTTTTAAATTTCAAATATCTGATAATGGGATTCTGTTAATGGCTCCATAGAGTCTCTCTGTTTTCAACTTTCGTTCCTGGAACGAATGATATATTTTTGATGCACAATATTCCACTTCACTATGACAACTAATAAAATTCCGTTCAGTTTATGTTTTATGCCGCAACGCTCCCAACTGAAATAAAAGCGATTAGCAACGAACGGTGCCTCACAACAACGTTTTTCAGTTTTCGATTTCGGCGTCGATTACGGTGTATGCGGAAACGAGCCTTTACAGACATAACCTTAAACGTACTGTTATTTACGGGAAGCCAAATAAGTATGCATGAATATCTATTACATTACTGTGGCATAAGTAAAGATTTTATTCGTAACAATATAATATATAAATTAAAACTATTAGGAAATACCATTTTACATTTTTAATTTCACTAATGTGATATTTAGAGCTGATAACTTTTCATTATTTATTTAAGCTCAAAGCTATTCTATGGCTCTATTAATAGAGATGTACTGCCTTATTCGTGAAAGGTTCTGAGAGACGTTTTTTGGATGGTAAATCGCCTCTCATAACATTTTGTGAATAAGGCCGTGTAAGTTATTGAAACGATGGACAGAAAGGTATAAGGCTGCCTTTAATTTTGGTAAATACTACTGTATTTGAAATACCTTAGAACAGAAATAAAATTATTTCATTTCTAATGATTTCATTAACTTCAAAAAAGAAACTGTCGATATTTTTGATTCAAAAGAAATTTTGAACAATCAAGTCATAGAGAATATTTATTATAACAAGTTAAGGGAAATATATACTAGTAAATTCATATTCTGCGGATCGGGAAAGTGAGAAAATTCCCTTTACTAATACCGAGGACAGGCAAATGTGGATTTCTGTTGATAAAGAAATTGCTCGAATTTACCCGGAAACTCATTTTATTTAAACTTGGATGCAAAGATTTATTCAGTGAACCCGGCTATATTATAAATTATAATTGATCATTAACATTACACTCTAAAATTTTGCAAAAAGAAGACGCCAACCAAGAGGATATATAATTGAATGGCTCAATAAATAAATCAATGAATTATATCGCAGAAATTGGTCATCAATTATAAACATGTTCCTGTAACGCAAAATTTCTATCGATACTAGGATCATTTCAACACCCGAAGTTTAATTTTTTTTGTGTTATTGCAAATTTTATTTTACAAAACCAATTTTAAAATATTACATTCAACGTATTATTGGTATTAGTACTCAGCAAATGCAGCCAACAAGTGCTTGTCGACGGCTATTTTGCACAGTAAGTATAAGACGTTTTGTATTATATAAAATTATTTTTACAAATTATATAAATTGGCTAAAACTTCATACTAGATATTTCTAATATTACAACTAACTAATTAATTTTGGTGTTAATATTATTTCTGTATATTATAATTGCAAAATACGCATATAATATTGTTTCATATTACAATGTCGTTTATTTACGGTATGGTCAATTTAAATGACCGATTATAAATTTTTTTTTTTAAATGTTTTAACTCTAATCCTAAATAAATAAATATTGCACGAAATTGAAGGGATGTCATAACTCAATGCCCATGTGGGCTGACGGGAATATAGCATATAGTCGGCATGGTTGGGTGGGATACGGCTTTGGAGAGGAAACGAACAGATTTTTAACCTCTCCCTACTAATTTAGATTTTCCTTCATATCATTTCATTGGGAATCGACTATTGTCAGGTATACTAAGCTACCTATAACTTATTATTTAGTATCGGACCTAGACTTTCAAAATTCAAAATTCATTTAGTGAGTGAAAAGCATTACTGTCGTTATAAGTATAAGAGGCAGTGGCACAAATTCAGAGTACAAATTTAAGTCAAAATAACTACATAGTAAAAATATATTTCTTAAATAAAGACACTAATACTATGGTTTAGTAATAGGAGATTTTTTTGTCGTCTTATTTACTGCACGAATTCATTAGAGTCGCTGTTTTCCGAAGTATAGCGATACTTTGGTCATGGGCATGGCAATAAGTTGAAAAATACCATATAACATTGAATAATCAAATTTTTTAAAAGACATTTAGCCATAAAAATAAGTTTCTGCTACAAAAAATCATTCTTTTTCTGATTGTGCATAAAAATTCCTTAATTAATATTATAAAATTTGTCTATTTTTTATAAAAATCTAATATTTTATTTCTTTCCGCTATCTCAAGAGCAACCGAATAAGAATCGCAAAAATCGAGTTCATTTGTGTTCGAAAATCGAGATACATGGTTCAATCTTTCCGAAAATCGAAACTAGAGTCCGACTTTCGGATATCGCTCATTAGAATTCGAGATCCATGGTACCAAAAATTCGGTTCCGTTAAATTTTTCTTTCAAAGCGAGTTACATAGTTAGGGCCCTGATCATGTAAATCAGTTTCACATTCACCTCTCTTTCCGACAACATACCTTGACTAAATTAAGAACCTTACCTATGACTTTTGTTAATATATCGCACCCTAAATACAAAAGCGTCATAACTCAACATTTTGCTTAAAAACAAACACCGAGAACCATTTCTTACTTACTTATCCGGTCTCGGACAACCCCGGGGGGTCAGGGACCTTACAAAACGAAGATAACATATTTCGCCAACCAGTTCGATCTTTTGCTTTATCTCTCCAGTTGGCAATACCAAGTGTACGCAGGGATTCGTCAACCTGATCCCTCCAGCGGAGTCTTGGTCTTCCTATTTTTCGTCTTCCTTCGAGTTCGGTTTCGAAAAGCCTTCGCGCTGGTTCATCTTCATCCATTCTACTGACATGGCCTAGCCAGCGCAATCGCGTTATCTTGATCCGCTTAACTATGTCAATGTCAGGATAAAGCTCATACAGCTCATGATTCATGCGTCGCCGATACTCGCCGTTGTGCACTATAGGGCCATAAATTTTTCGGAGTATTTTTCTCTCGAAGACTCCTACAGATGTTTCGTCTGCTTGCGATAGGACCCAGGATTCTGCGCCATAAAGCAAGACAGGTTGAATGAGAGTCTGGTACAGCTGGACTTTGGTTACTCGAGAGAGGGCTTTATCTCTAAAGTGCTTGCTTAGCCCAAAATAACATCTATTCGCAAGCACAATTCTCCGCTTGATCTCAAGGCTGACGTTGTTGTTTTTGTTCACGGCAGATCCGAGGTATATAAATTCGTCCACTACCTCGAAGTTATAACGGTTATCAACGTTCACGCTTTGGTCTAATCGCGTGGAGGCCCTGTTCGTTGAAACCATTAATTTTGTCTTGTCCTCATTCACCGTCAGACCCACTTTTGCTGACTCCTTCTCAATTCTCGAAAAAACCGCAGTAACTTCTCTAATTGCGCGCCCAATGATATCTATATCATCAGCATACGCGAGCAGCATGTGACTTTTGCTGCTGATGGTTTTATTCATACTGACTGCAGCTTTTCTCATAATGATCTCCATTAAGATGTTAAAGAGATCGCACGATAGGGTGTCGCCTTGCCTGAGGCCTCACTTAGTTTCGAAAGGTTCGGTAAGATCCTTACCAACTTTCACTGCGGATTTGGTGTTCGTCAAGGTCATCCTGCAAAGGCGTATGAGTTTTGCAGGAATACCAAGCTCAGACATTGCTTCATAGAGTTTCTCCCGTATCGGACTATCGAAGGCTGCTTTATAATCGATAAATAGATGATAGGTGTCGATTTGTTTTTCGTGTGTCTTCTCCAGGATTTGGCGTAGCGTGAAAATCTGGTCAGTTGTCGATTTTCCAGGCCTAAAGCCACACTGGTATGGTCCAATCAGGTCAGCGATAATTGGTTTTAGTCTTTCGCACATTATACTTGATAGAACCTTATATGCTATGGATAAAAGGCTTATTCCACGGTAGTTGGCACAAATACTCGGGTCACCTTTTTTAAATATGGGACATAGTACACTGAGACTCCAATCGCCGGGCATGCATTCATCTAACCAAATTTTGCTAATGAGCTGATGCATGCACCTTATCAGCTCATCGCCGCCAGCCTTAAACAGCTCCGCCGGTAATCCATCGGCTCCTGCGGCTTTGTTGTTCTTAAGCCGGGCAATAGCTGTTCTGACCTCGTCTTGGTTAGGAGGGGGGCAATCGACGTCGTCGTCCATATTGTGATCGATTGTCCCATCGTCATCGGATATCTCAGGTACTAGTAGCGCGGAGAAATGCTCTCTCCATATTCCCAACATGCTCGGCACATCTGCGACGAGATTTCCGTCTTTGTCTTTACAGAAGGGGGGCCCTGAACCATGTCCATTAGTTCCGTTTTTAACTTTTTGGTAGAATTTTCGGGCTTCGTTCTTCCTTCTGTATGTCTCAATTTTCTCACTCTCGCGTTTTCTCCACTGCCGTTTCTTACGCCTAAAGAGACGGTTTACCTCCTTTCTCTTCTCCCTATACCGCTCAGTTGCAGCTCGCGTTGCAATTGACTGAAGCATTACCATACGTGCAGCGTTCTTTTCGTCATTTGCTATGCGACACTCTTCATCGTACCACGGTTTATTGCGAAGCGGTTGTCTTTGGCATCATGTCTTTGGCATCATCATCTTTCTCTTCTGTCGGGGAATGCACACAAATTAGGGAAATATAAAAATATTTCGCTTTTATGCGGATTGTGGCTATTCGTTCACTCACAGGATTGAACCTAGAGACTAGATGTCGCAGTCTTTTGCCAACTACAAATCCACAACCAAATTCATGTTTTTTTTCATGGCAACTGTAGTATATATCGCAGTTTCTTTTTCTTGTGCAGCCATGTCCTGTCCATCGCATTTCCTGGATAGCGGTAATGTCAGCCTTATAACTTTCGAGGACATCTGCCAGTTGGATACTTGCACCGGATCTATATAGAGTTCTTACATTCCAAGTGCATATCCGTAAATCGTGGTCCTTATAACGATTGCGGGGGTCGTCAACAAATAGGGGTTCTTTATGTTTTCTGTTTCGTTTTTGTATTTTCAGTGCCATTAGGAAACGGTGGCGGGAGGCAAATCCAGCCCACCGGGTTTTTGCATTTTACCTAGTGCCAGGATATTTGATTGCAGCCGCCCAGGATGCTGACCAGGATGCGATATGTTGAACCTGGATTTTCTTCTTTTAGTTTCTATCCGCCGTTGGCCCGTATGTTTGGCTCATCCGCCTTCTAAGGACAAAAGAATATGCCCGATTGTTTGATGAGCTTCAGTGACATCAGTCACCTACTATACCTGATTTGATGCTCATTTGTTTCGCCTTCTCACTCTAGCTAGCTAACGGAGGTTTCCGAAAAGCCATTGCCCAGGACATACTGCGTGGAAGTGCCTAGTGTCCTTACAAAAAGTGGGTCGCAAGAAACTTCGTTGGAAAATTGTAGTGTCAGATAATTTTATATAAAAAATGCTTTCTGCAAGACATTTTTTTAGGGGTAATTACCTTGCAATACAAAATAGTGTTTTACAATACACTTTTATGCAAAGAAAGTGTATTAGAATACAGGTTTTAATTGAAAACTATCTTAGCTTTAATGGAAAAAGTATACACTGTTTTACAGGAAATATGTGTTCCGAGACACTGTTTCTACATGCAAATGAATTCCAGGACAATATTTCTATAGAAAAGAGTATTCCAAGGCAATTTTCTATCGAAAAATATAATATTCATGCCTCGGCAGTGGTAATGGACCCTTCATTGGTTATCACTGAAAACAGTTGCGGCCACTGACTACGTCGCATAACCGGGTGCATTTCCCACTTCAATTTTGTCAGGTGTTTATCGATAGCAGTGATACTCTTCAAGGTGCATCCTTTGCACAAGATTTTTCGGTCAGGAACACTACTTCATCCGGTTGACTTCGTCCAGAAGAGACCATTGCCATTGCTGCTGCCCTTGCGGGTCATTTCGATTTGTCAATCGGTACCTTTGTTCTTGTTTGTGGTGGCCGACCTTTCGATAATTGTATTTAATGGACAGGTGTTCGATGTCATGATTGAATTTGCCACGATTTAATGAAAGCCGCTTACAAATCCGTTGGTTGGGATACATCCGGTATGAAGTCACTTACGTTGTACTCTACAGGGAATGTGGACAAATCTGGACGCACTATATCGCCAATTTCCAAGGCTGGCACAATGTACACAGTGTTGCCAAAACATATGAGTAAAGGATACTTTTGAGAACGGGACAGTCTTTGGACATACATATCTGTGGACTTTTGACAAAACTACCTCTTTCTAAAACAGCAATTTTAAAGGGGAGCGAAAAAGCTTTTTAAATACCTCAAAACTATTTTTAAAAAATAATTGCTAAAAATTTAATATTAAAATGGAAATCTACACTATTTTGAATTTTAGCCAGTTATTTTTTAAAAATAGCTGTGAAGTATTTATAAATCTTTTTCGCTCCACTTTAAAATTGCTGTTTTAGAAAGAGGTTGTTTTGTCAAAAGTCCACAGATATGTACATACTTACATCCGGCCAATAAGCAAGTGTCTGAGGGATCAAACCAAATGTTCCAAAAGCCAGAACCACGAAATCAGATTGATCACTTCCTGACCTCACGCGATATTGTTACGTTGCATGGAAAGAATGTATATATTAAATAAAAAATATTTACCTCCTCTAGCTTATAGACAAATGCATTTATTGAAATATTTTTTTCAAAACAAATTTTAATATAAATTTTTTAACAATAGAAAATGACAAATGAAGAATGACACGAAAATAGATAGAGGATTGTCATATTCTAAAAATGATGCCAAGTCATTTACTCTTAACCGGTATGCGCTTTTGTTGTAGCCTATTTACGTCTCGTGTATATGTTACAAAAAAAAACACGACCTGAATTATATTGAGCTTGAATAAAAAATTACACATTATGTATTTCTTAATAGAAATTTATTTTGAACCAAATTATTATTGAAAAACATTCAAGTACACTGAAAGAATAACGCTTCGTCTCATGTATGAAACATTTTCGTTAATATTTTTAAGTTGCTACAATGAAAAGTCTCGTATATCCAACAATTTGGTAGTCGGTGCAACGAAAAATTTCATAGATGATTTCTTTGACAATTTTTCATTTCGTTGCTGCAACAACTTACTTACTTACTTTTCGTCCCTGCAGCAATTTTATTTAATTTGAATTTTGTAGAAAAATGAGTTAAAAGTTAAACAAAAAGTAAGTGCTTGAGATTTAAGCTGTTGATATTTGATTTATATCTTACTTTTCATAGTTTACTTTTATTATTTATTTATTTTGGAGTTTTGCCCACATTTATAAAGGGGTTTCCAATTTGAGTGATATGATTTCTAATGACCAGTTTTTCAGTCAGTGGTGATCTTCGTTTCTTAGTTAAATTCTGGTTAAACATCGAATTGTCATTGTTTAACTATGATTTAACCACCCAATGTTGGTTAGTTAACTTATAGTCAGAACCATATTATTTTATCAAATTACTGGCTGTCAAAGTGAGAAATGAAAATTTTATAAAATACATGTTTCAGATTTGCGTATTTGTACACATACGTTGTGTCTAGATCGTTAAATTGTTGCTCCTATATAGTTTTTTACACATTTTTGTTAAAATGACTTCGATTTTATGCATCTAGTTCTTTTGTACATAATTCAATTTTGTTTGATCCCCTTTGTTGTTTTGGTATTTATCACAAAACACGCGTTTTTCCAATAAGAATACAAGGGTTGCCATATTAGTTGACAATATGGCGACTTACATTAACTCACCACTGAAAAACAAAATGCAAAGTTAACCTCTAATTAACTTAGAATTAAGATTAAGTAATGCCAAAGTTAACTACCCACTTAAAAACTGACCATAAGTGACAATTCGGCCGCGTGTAGTATGTCATGATCTGTAATTTATTTCTCATTGTATTCAGTAATGTTTACAATTTCATCATAGGGCGATATGCGCAAGAACAACGTTTACAATTTATTAAATTTTTTGACGTGACAACGTCTTAAATTAGGTTGCGGCTGGGAGTCACTTATGAAAAAGTGTAACGCCCGGTAACGTTACGATGAGTCACCGAACACAAGTAAACGCAATGTGTTTACTTGTGTGCCAGAAACGATTTGCTTTGCTGGCTTCTAGTGGCTGTTGGTCGGTGGTGTGAGTGTTTTTGTTTTTTGGCACATCATATATATGACGACTGAGCAAGTATGTATGTGCGTATATATGTGCGTGTGTATGAATATTGATTTAGATCAGTCTGCATTGGATAAGGTATTATTTTTTGTTTTTTGTTTTTTGGCTTTATGATATGTGTAGTGTATGTTTGTGTGTAGAAATTTTCATATGAATTAGGTAGCCAAAACGAAACAGAGAGCTGCGGTCGGCTTTAAAAACGATATGCGAATATGATGAATTGAAATACTTTTTGGTTAGTAAATTATTTTCTTTTGTTTTTAATAAAAGAAATGTTTATTTTTTATAATAAAAGAAATGTTTATATTTTATAATAAAGGATATGTTTATTGTTTATAATGTCACATTTGATAATGTGTTCATAGAAATCGCACAGGTACCTAGATGGTGTTGAAATTACTTCTATTTTCCTAAACCATAAGTTTCAATAAATGTTAAAACATCGCCCGTGAGTTCTAACACTCATTGGGCAAGTGAGTTCATTGCACTCCTATTGTGCAATTTAATTATATTCATATCAATAAATATTCTACCGAGAAAAAGACGTTGTCACGTAAAATCTTCGCCCGTAAAACCGACTTTACAGGCAACAATTTTTTATTTTTTATCTAAATAATCGTTCTCCAATTGCAACTTTTCGTGCGCTTTTCCCATTTTATGGTCGTAAAAATCGTCCACCTGTGCTCGCTATTCGTCGAATTGTTGCAAATTACGAGCGTACATTTTCTTAACATAATGTTCAAGTGCCAATAAGAAAAAGAAACGCTCGAAGTAATGAAAATATTGCTATTGCCCAGGCAAGTGTTGCTAAAGACCGTAATTTTTCGAAATGAAGTTGGTAACACCGTTACTGTTAATGGAGAGCGGTATAGGTCGATGATAACCAACTTGTTATGACCGAAATAGGAAGAAGTTGATCTTGACAACATCTGGTTCCAACAAAACGGGGTTACGTCCCACACAGCACGTGCAACAACCGAATTATTGCGAGAAAAGTTTGGAGATTCGATTATTGCAAGAAATTGTGACATTGAATGGCCTCCAAGAATTGGTGATTTAACACCATTAGACTATTTATTGTGGGGTTATTTGAAGTCATTGGACTTTAGCCATAAAACAGACTCTCTTCAAGCTTTACAAGTCAATAAGCTTGTGTTTTTAATTCCTGCTAAACTAATATTTCGACGACTTTGTATGGAGTGCCGCTTAAAATCGCTTAATATCGATTAGCTCCCCATACAAAGTGGTCGAAAAATTAGTTTAGAAGGGAATAAAAAAACAGGCTCAATATTGAAAGTGCTATTCATGACATACAACTTGATTTAGTGATAAATTGGGTTCATCGAATTCGTTCCTGCAAAAGAAGACCTGGAGGCCATTTTAAAGACGTTTTATTCAGAACTTAATTGTATCGATTGTACTTCACATTAAATAAAAACCATTTGAATTTCCTTAACAATTAGTTTTTTTTAAAGAAATCATATCACTCAAATTGGAAAACCCTTTAGTTGACGAAACAATTTCGTACGAGTAATTGCAGCGAAACTAATTTTTATAAAGATAAAGGGAGAAAAGCAGTCGAAAAAATGGGCGAGCGTAAAATAGACGCCAGCAAGAGAAAGTGGTGAGCATGAGTTGTGGGTCACATACACATCATAAATCAGTTACTTTGGAACAACCGCAAGTGGTAGACATATTTCTCCGCAGGAATAATTTAAATAAATGTGTTAAAACCAGAGGGTCGATTCTGTTTCTGTGAAACTGTGAAATTAAAAAAATCTCCAGTGTTGTTTTAGGTACAAGAATTATCACTGAAAAGTTTTCACAGAACCAGAAACCACCCCCAGGGCTGCAAACCACTTGTCGATTTGGGTTGGTTCGGTTCAGTGGTTCACACTACTTTTGAACCATGGTTCGGTTAGTGAAACGGTGTTTCAGCCGGCTCGAACCGTGGTTTTGGTTCGGTTCAGTGTTATTTAAAAATGTATACATATCAAGTTTTTCACACAAATTGCTTTATTAAAATTATCAGCTGTGACGTAGCTGCAAGCACTTCGAAAGCAATTTTCATTACATTTTTTACTTTTATTAAAAAATATATTTAATTATTTGATTTTAACTACAATGCAACACTACAATATTTGTAAAAAACAAAACATTAAATTATTGCGGCGGAATGTTTGTATGAGAAAAACGAAAAATTGTTTAAAGAAATTCTGGCCAGCTGATTTCTTGACTCGACACTGAAAGAAGAGAATTTTAGAAGCAAGAATGCATAAATTTTCAAAAATATGAGTGCATTAGTAAAGTAATGCAAGGCACTTGTCTAATTTTAATGTATTTATTTTAAAGAGATGTCAGTATCATTCTTTGATATGTTGTAAATTTCGGTGCCAGCCATATTTTTGCATCATTTGCTTACAAATCTCGGTATTAAGTTATGTGGGTCTTCCTACAAATGAGCGATATGTACTTATAAAATTATGTAATGATTGCAATGGTGGTGCAATGGTAGTGTGCGCGCCTCTTGTACATGAGATCCTGGGTTCGATCCCTGCTCTGACCACCTTAAAAATTTCTTCCGGCGGCGGTCACCTCGCATAGTGACGGCGACACAATCGAGTATTTAGCCATGAAAAAGCTTCTCAAAATACCGTTCGGAATCGGTGTAAAACTGTAGGTCCCAATCAGTGAGTGAGAACTGGAAAGCCCACAGCTCAGTCATTGTGAGAAGCTCTCCCCTGTCCCTTCATGTGATGTAATGGGAAACATTTATTTTTCAATGAGCACAACCTTAGGTTTCAATATACATATTTAATTTATTATTCAAAAACTAGAAAGCACATACATATTTTATATGTAAATATATACATATATGCCAAATGCTACTTGTGCTATTGGTACTTAGTTTAAGATTAATCAATAATTTCTCTTAAGTCAGAAAGTTCAAATATGACTGTAGAACAGGCTCGCTCAACAGATACTTGTGTTGAGAGAAAAGACAAAACAACTTCAGAAATTTCTCGTTATGACAGTTTTGCCAAAACTGAAATATGTTTTTGTCTTTCGAAATACGTTTTACGCCATCAAACATGTCTATAAAATTTGCAACCGTTACTTGTTGTTCAGATTGGATTACATCCTGATTGTTTAATTGTTTGGAACTTATCTCAACTTCGTCTTCGCTTTCAGAAGTTGGGGAATCTCTAGAAATTGAACTTTCAGTAATATTCTTAATTTTATTATAAATTATCATTAAATGATTTTTGGCGATATTTTTCTCAGTGTTTGAAAGCAGAATTTGATACCTTGGGCCTAAATATACACAAGCTAAAATAGGTGGCTTAGACAACAAGAGTTCTCCCCGTTTTTTTAAAGCATTTGCAATGAATTCCACAATTTTTTTTCTATTTTAATTTTGCATGAGTGCCATGCAAAACAAAATCACTTGCAGTTAAGTCTGATCTTTGCAATATTTGACTCATATCAAACACTGGAGACAAAAGATCACACACATTCTCAATTTCAAGCCAGTCTGAGTCTTCTATGTATGTATAATTCTTTAATGTCTTTTGAACTTTGACAAAAAACCCCTTTTAATTCTAGAATACGTTTAAACATGTTGTACGTGAAACCCCAACGTGTAACATAATCAAGAATTGGCTTGTATAGATTTTGTATTCTCAATAGATTAAGTAGTTTAGGTGTGAAAAATTTTTTAACAACAGTACGCACTTTTCTCGTATTTGTTTTATATGTTTGAGAAAATCACAAACCGCCAAGTTCAATGTGTGGGAGACACATCTTATGGTAGTAATAAAATCATTTGATAAATTGATGTAAATTTTTGAAATGGTTGTTTGTTCAAAGTCAGCTAAATCATCAGAGGGCTCTTTCGAATCAGACTCACTTAAACAATTTGCTTTTTCAAGTTGCTCGTACAATAAGTTATTTAAAAGGTGACCAGTGCGTACCATGTTAGCCGCGTTATCTATTGTTATTGTATAAATTTTGCCCAATGAAATTTCATACGACTGCAACACTTCCAAGATAATGTTGGTTAAGTTGATACTGGTGTGATGAACGAAACCTCTTTCATCGCCAAAGTCAGAATTTGTATTTCGCCCGCCGCACAATATTGGATGTTTATGCCGATGATTGATCTATCAAGACGGCTGACGCAATCAACTTTTACCGAGAGAAGCCTATAACGTTACAAACTTTTCTCAGTCATGCACATTAATTTTGCTGATTTTGACTCGTAACTGTTTTTCATGGAATTTGTGATATTAGAACATAGTTTTTGACTTCTTTCTATTATTTCATGCCGAATATTTTGTCTTTTAACATGAACTCCAATAGCTTTGCATATAGGATCAACAAGTTTTCGAAATCCGCTATGCTCCAACATCTTCAGGGGCGGACCGTTCTTCATTACCATTTCAACGCAATCATCAAATAAGTCACTTTTAGAAATATTTATTGTTTCAGTTTGATTTGAGGTCTACCCCCAACCTTATGAACTCTGTTATTGGTAAATGTACGTTGTTGTTATTGTCGGCAGTTCTTTTTTTCTTCTTAGAAACTACATCTTGATGAGCGTACACATGCTTTCTTTTGAGATGGCGCATCAAATTTTCTGCGCGGTTTCCACTCATCAGCACTTCACACAACTTGCAAGTGTTTTTTCCCTCTCTGCGTTAAACACAAAATGCACATGTATAGGATGATTTGACATTTTATTTTTTTTCTTTTCTGTGAGATGAAGATTCACTTTTGATTTTCCGCGAACAAAATTATTATTGCGTTACCAGATCAACAAACTCATAAAATACAGAGTTGTAACTATATTGAAAGGGCGGTGTTGCAAAGAATTGCAGTTAGAGTCCAAACAGAACCAGACACGCTTCAGACGACGACGGAAAAAATCTCTAGCGTCTAAACGAAATAAGAGAGAGAGCATCTGGCGTCTCCGGTTGATTTTTTCTCTTCGTCGTATATATTTTCGGCTCTTTTCTGGAATTTGTTTTTAAGTTTGGAAAAATAATATTATAGTTGTACAGGAATTAAATTGTTTTTACTGTTTTTAAAAATGTATTCACTTTTGTTGTTTTGTGTTTAACAATAACTTATTTTAACCCTTTTCTTTAATTTTCTTTTGCATTCACATATACCATCGTATAATGTATGTGTTGGTTTCTCTTATGATTTTCATGAACATGTGGCAACTTCATTCTCTCAATTGAGAGATTTCGTGAAAGAGCCGCCAAGAAATTAGAAAAGATTCTATTGTAGCGGCGAGTCGTCAGCCGCAGCGGATTTTCGTGACGATTTTTCCCTGCCATATGAAACCATATCCAGATTTTGGAGATGCAACTTGTTGAACCGAACCGAACTATTTTTTGTCAATTGAAATACGGTTTTTGGTTCGGAATTCTTTTTTAAACAATGGTTTGGTCCAAGGTTCGGTTCATTGGCAAAAATAACGGTCGGGTTCAAAATCGGAACCGGTTTGCAGCCCCGGTTAAAACAGACTAATCTTTTAAACTACTAAACTTGCTTTGCTAATATGTACCAGATAGAGGCAATGGTTCAAAACAACGAACAAAATAACAACAACGGCATTTCGTTTTGTGTGTTAAAATTATTATGTTAAATACAACACAAATGTATGCTGACAACAGTCAATAAAAAAGTGTAAAACACATTTAAATTTCACAGTTTTTCACCAAAACGACATGAAAAATTAAAGTCAAATTTTATTGTAATTCCATCTGGTGTATGTCACTTTTCGTCAACCATCTCTCTATCACACCGACCGCATCACGGAGAGTGTGAAAAGAAACGTCAGATGAGTCAAATATTCTCTCTAGTAAGATTTACTCTATGGACGGTACAATTAGGTCGCCGTTGTTTCGTTGTATTGGTATTTGGATTCGATGTCAATGAAAACGAAGAAGTCAAAGAAACAAAGTGTTTCAAGCAAGACAAACGCTACAAATTTGGTTAAAATAAATAAAATAGAATTTGAAGAAAATGCTTACAGAGCGATCACTGGCTTAATGATGGGGATATGTGGTGGCTCTACAATTGAATGGCAGAACCCTCAACACAACAACAATTGCATAATTTAAGAAAACACTGATGTGGTCCTATATCAAAGGAAGTTTTGAACATAGATCAATTGATGTGATGAAACCCACAGAAGAGGAGAGCTTAAGTTCATGGTAAGTACAGACATAGACATATCTTAAATCAGGGGGATTCTATGGCACAGCTGATCGAAAAGGTACTAGGAAAATGATGGAGAATGAGAGACCAAAGAAGACAGGAACTAATTTTAAATAGTGTTTATTGATACTAAGGACAGCTAAATCATGTTTGATGTTGTTTGTTTTATGAAAATACGCATTCCCTTTGATTTCTCTCCGTTTTATGTCCAACGAAAGTGTAAAATTGGTAAAATACAACAGCAAATAAAACTCGATGAAATGGCCTACTACCTCGTCGTCATGAAAAGGCATCGAATAGAGTAATGGGAACTCTTAAGTATTACTCTATGTTTAAATAGAATTCGTAATAATAAATTCCTCATATTTGTCTCTAATTGCAGGACCTGAATACAGCGGCCTAAATAACACAACCCCTCGGCTCCCATAATCTTTCTCCACACGAGTGTTTCAACATGGAATGGATATAATATATTTAGCAAATTAACACCATTTTGGAAACAAAAATTCAACAAATTGTTATCAAAACACCTGCAATGTAATACTAGCAATGTATTTATGTACAATTAACCATAAATAATATCAAATGAACTTCAAAACATTCATTGCAGCAATGACACAAAATCATAGCAGTAATGAAAAAATGCATAGCACCAATGAAACAAATTCATGCAGCAATGAAACAAATTCATGCAGCAATTAAGCAAGTTCACAGCTGTAACGAATCAAATCCATTGCAGCAATGAAATAAATTCATTGAAAGTACGATACCTATTCATGCAACAATGAAACAGCAACGAAACAAATTCATTGCAGCAACGAGCCTCTGAGTATTTGATATCAGGATATCATATTTAAGTTAGTCCGACTCGTGTCATTGATACTGGAGTGCCAATTTTCAAGAGTGTGTGATCCGATGGTCTGCAATCGTGAGTGGAAGAATTTTACAATGATTCGCTATACAACACCTCTACTCAGGATAGAGTGGAACTACATCGACCTGATGGTGGCTTCAACGCGTATAAAAAGGTTTTTTGTTTGATTGTCCATTTTAACATTTCAAGGTTTGTCTCGAAACCCCATTAGGCAGCATCGCTGCTCAAGATACCTTGGACCTAGTCGACCCGATGGTTCTGCAAACGCGGACAGTCTGTTATTAAAATTGCCGGGATTGCTGAATATTAACAAAGAACAATAATATATATAAGTATTTTGTGGGGTTATGTTTTGATGGAATTTTGTGGCGACCTGTGGTATTTCCAAGGTTTCTCGCCAGTATATTCACTTGCTGTTCGAGTCTGACAGTATGTGATATTTTCAAGGCTTCAACTTCGGTTTTAACAAGTCTAAGTCATTATTATATTTCGATTTATCTTGTACCAGTTGTTGTACCCGCTAGCAGGGCAGGATTTGAAGTTTAGGCTGAAGGTCACTTGTTTACACTTTGACTCATTGACCTTAATCCTCCAGTATGAGAGACATTTTTCACAAGAAATAAATGACCTCCTAAGATGTGTATTTGAAGACATTTCATAACGTTTCTGAGTACTCATTGTAGCAGGGTCGCCAGCGAAAGTTGACATAAAGGTGCTTGTAACTGTCTGTGGGGATGTCAGCTGTAAATATTAGATAGAGGAGAGGGCCAAGGGCGCTACCCTGAGGTTCCCAGTAATCTTCAGTAATATATTCTCCACAAAGCTTCGGTCTTTCAAATAACAAACAATGTGATATTCTTGGTAGGCGCTTTTTAATTTTGTAAATTAGTCCTTAATGCCAAATTTTATAAAAAGCTTACAGCGCAACAGTGAGACGATTGACTTTTTCTGTTGTACCGTGTCCCTCTCGGAAGCCGAATTGATGATCAGGTATCGAGTTGTTTGAAGTAAGGAGAATTTTCAGTTTCGTAAGAATTACTTTTTCAAACAATTTAAATAAACATGGCAAGAGGCTTCTAGGCCTGTATGAGGATGCTAGCGGTTTGTCCTTTATCGGTTTTAAAATCATCTTAGTGAATGAAATTTTCCAACAAGCAACATTTTTAGCATGACCAGTTTAAAACCTGGAGACTTCATTAATTTAGACGTTGCGGATTTCCTCCACACTTGTGCCAAAATGTAATTCGAGGATAGGGATGCCAGATTTGAAATCAACAAAAAAAGTACATCGAGGAAAAAAAGGCAGTACAATTAAGAAATTAAAAGTACAATTTCTGTTATTAAAAAATCATAAAGTTCAGTACAGAAAAATAACATTTTAAGTTAAGAAATAAAAAAATCAGTACATAACAGTAACAATTTATAAATTAAAGGGAAAACGAACAAACTAAGAGACCACAAATATTTTTTTAAATAAAAACTAGTCAGGTGTTTCATATTTTATTTTTAAAAATAAAGAGTGTAATCTATTCTATACAAAATTTTTTTAATTGTGAATATAACCCTTCTTGTTTTAATTATTTAATAATCAAAGATATTATTTTACAACTTTTTGAACGAATTACAAATATTTATAGTTTTTGTGGACTTGATTATCCACTCCGTTATTACCATTTTCTGTTTTTAATAAAATTTACAAACTCATGAATTAAGGTTAAAAAAGGAAAGTTTTTTAAATTTGTTATTTTAGTAACATGGCCGTCGGTGGTGCAATGGTTAGTGTGCGCGGCTCTTGTACATGAGATCCTGGGTTCGAATCCGGCTCTGACCACCTTCAAATTTTCTTTCCGCGGCGGTCACCTCGCATAGTGACGGCGACACTATCGAGTATCTAGCCATGAAAAATCTTCTCAAATTACCGTTCGCAATTGGTGTAAAACTGTAGGTCCCAATCAGTGAGTGAAAACTGGAAAGCGCACAGCTCAGTGATTGTGAGAAGTTCTCCCCAGTCCCTTCAAGGGATGTAATGGGAAACCATTTATTATTTATTTATTTTAGTAAAATGGTATTCTATGTAAATACTTATATGTGACTTGCTCACAAGAAAAGGTACCTCTGCGCCGAAAAGAAGTTATTGAGAAAAACGCGTTTAAAAAAGCCCTTCGTTTTTCCGTGTTTTGCGCATGGTTATGCAACTCTTCCTTCAACCTGATCATCTGGCGATGTATTTCGACTCTCTGGTACTTTGTACGATGTTCACTATGCAGTGTTGCCTCTATGAAAAATATTTCTAACAGTTAAAAACCTGTTTTTGCTAATTTTGTTTTCAAAATTACTAGAGCTGTTTTATTCCTTATCAAATTATCAATGTTTTGGATTTAAGCCGATAGAATTGAATCTATTATTTATTATTATTTAATTTATCTATTATTTAATTAATTTCAGGTTAAAATAAAACTTAATTAACGTAAGAAAATGTGTCTGGAAGACGAATTTAAGAGTGTTGAAGAACAATACTTCAGCGATTGTTTGGAAGAATATTTACCTATAGTCAGTGATGAGTCGGATGTATTTTCATCGCCAGAAGTTTCAGAAGCGCTGCAATTATCTCTTCAGGATATTGAGGAAGAGCAAACTTTATCGCAGTTTTTAGAAAAACCTTGCTGTACGAATGGATGCACTACTGTAATTCCGGAAGAACGAATTGTTTTTGCAAGAAATAACTTTTTGGAATTACAGAAAGATGAATAAGATTTAGTTATTCTAAGCCAAATTCAGTCTGGTAAAGGGCATGACGATTTCAATGACGCCTATAAAGATATATTGGCGAAAATCAAGTATGGACGTAAGTAATTTTGTACCTTTGATATTGAACTTTTTTTAAATTTCAAATATTATATATATATATTATCTGTTTATATCACATTTTTAAATTTTTTCATTAATTATGTTCGTCTTTACAGGTGATTTGTAAAAAAACTAAAAGACATAGAAACTTGCGGTTTGCGGCATTTGAAAGAGCGTTTTTGATGTGTAAACATCTATACGCTGGGGGTAAAAATCTTTTTCACAATACAATCACAAATTTAGAGTAAGATGTGCGATGTAATCATTAACCAATCGTAAAGCGTTATCAAATCGGTGTGAGCTATGTATGAGTGTACTCATACGCTGCATACAATATACTCATCACCATCTAGTGTGCAATAGTAGCGACTAGAGGCTAGCGCGAGATGAATTGATTGAGTTGTGATTTGTGTGACACTAATACATTGTCATGTCATGCATGTTGTTACTACTTGGTATACATAGGACTTCGACGGCAATGTTACGTTCGACTCAAGTAAATCAATCCAACGTGTTCGAACATGAATCGTTTTACTTGAGTGTTGCATGGTACATACGACCACTCATCCAAGACTGTATGGATGACGTTTTGTCGCCCACACTGAATTTATGTTATTCTAACGTTTGATTTGTGTGCGCACGATTGTAATTAAAAAAAGGGAAAATGGAGAATATTGATGTTTAAATTATCGCAATTAATTATTTTTCACTTGTTTTCTTAAAATATGTACATTTTCGTTAAAAAAGTATTTTTACTTAACAAAAGTACTTTTTCTTAAATATTATCTTTTCTTAAAAAACATTCCTATTCCTAAATAATCAGCTTTTTATAAAAAAAGTAAATTTTCTTAAAAAATTACCTTTTCCTTACTTAATTGTTTCTTTTTTTATTTTTGAAATGAATTCCTTTTTTATGTTGCTACAGTAAATCACCATACATAGATTGCTGGTAGTACAACACGTATCACAACACAGTTCAACCCAATCATTGGGTAGTAATAGCATCGTGTGACTCGACGGTTGCTTCGCAATGACTACTATGAGTGGGTTTACGTGTAGACATGGCATGGCTCGAACCGCTGCTGGCGTCGGCCTTACACACACAGCATAACATTTTGCACGATGAATTAAATGAACCGAAACATGCACTTGTGCTAGCCCTTAGTAGCGACTAATTTTCACTAATTGTCGTACATTATGTTATCGTAGGCAAATGAAAACAAATAAATAAAATGAATACAAAAGCATTTAATTTTAATAACTTTTAAAAAGATTTTTTGCACTTTTAATAAGAAATTTACTAAAACAAAGCAAAATAAGGAAAACTAAAAACTAAAAGTTTTCTTCATCTTTGAGATTGTCATTCATACTTAACAGCTGCATATAAGCACCATCTAGTGTGCAATATTAGCTACTAACTTTCGAAAACCATTGCTGTAAAATAACATTACATTTCAGAAAACAGCTGATTAATAACTTGTCAACCACAACAAATACAAAATAATAAAATATTTTACCAAACACCAAAAAAATTATAACTCAGAACATAAAACAACACAAAGTGTATCAAAGCTGAATGGAGGTAATGTTAATTCTAATAAAATTTCTATTAGATTCCAATATAAATTAAGATTATAACATATCTTCATTACGTACTGTTGCCTTACACTGAAACTGGTGCACGACAATTGGGTAACAATCTCCATCTCATGCCAATTATTATGGGTGGAGATTTTAATACAAATTGTGCAAACCCACAGGTCGCAAGCTTTATCAAAATTTTTATTAGACGTTTTCCACTTGCATATGAGCAATTCTCCACAAACCCCCACAACTAACAATTCCACTACTATAGATGCAGTTTTCCATAGATTTTTAAATACAATCGAGTCAAAAATTTATATATCTTATTTTAGTTACCATAAGCCAATATTAACTATTTGTACTTAAGGGATTTACCATAGATGGACACTTTGCAGTACGACTAAAATTTCAGTAAAAATAATTCTTTAACTAGTAAATTTTTACTGATTACTAAAATTTTTTCAGCAATTTTTATAAAGTGCCTACATGATTACGATAAGGTGCATTGAATTTTCAGTAATCAGTACTGCCCGATTACTGATTATTATGAATACGGCCCTATGATTTGACTGGTAATGCAAATTAAATTTCATTATCAGTAAAAATTTACTGAATTTTTTCAGCAATCAGTAAATTTACTGCTTACTGTAATTTTTAATGCAGTACATAATACATATGTATATACTGCAGTGTGCCCATTTACTAACCAAATAAGTTAAATAAAACAAACAAAAACCAGCAAATTCCTATGTATTTACAATATTGAAAGTTTTGGTACTTTTAATTGATTAATTAAAAAAATATACTAAAAGCATAAGTACTTCCAACTTCATTACTAGATGTTTACACATCTTCCCTGTGATCGGGCTCACATTAATTTTTTTCCTATAAGAATCACTCAAAAAGTAAAAAAAAAATTTTTCGGCGCAGAGGTCCCTTTTCGTGGAGCAGGTCACTTATACGATTTTTGGTATGAATAAGAAGTAACATTTTCGTATTGATTGTTGGCATAACAAAAAAAAGTGCAAAAAGAAGTACTTTTGCGTACTTCTTTAGGTGCTATGCAATCAGAAGTACAATTAGTAAAAAAAGTACGCGTACTGCTGACAACAGTACGTCTGGCAACACTATTCGGGGGCCAGTCACTAACAGGAGTGTCAGGAATGATGATGTCGTTAGAGGGGTGGTTCGGGAGAAATACCATGTCCAACTGATTGGCAAACTCCCTAGCCTTTTCCTCATTCGATGTTTCCAGTATGCTCATTTCTCGCTTGGAAGTTACCGTCAACTGCGATGGTAGTATTCCGCATAACATTCTACATTTTAAAACTTGATTTGTTCAAATTGTCAACAAACCTGTCGTCATCGTAACTCTTATCCTTCCCCAAATATGTCTTTAGCCTTGCAAGGGCTATGCCCAACCTCAATTTTGTCGCAGGGGATTTACATTCCCGCTACCCCCTACTGCACCGTATTTTTCCCCTTACCAGCAACTCAGTCTCCCTATTCGTATGCGTTAACCTGATCCGTCGGAACAGTTTCAACAGGTGTCGAGTGGCAAGAAGCCTTCTCCAGAATGGAGTTAAACCCCTGTATAGTCGCATCAACATCAGTACTGTCCTCTATCCATGGGTTAGTTTCCCTATAGTAGATCACAACAGGCGAATGGTCAGAAGACAAGTCTTATATCCAGACGTCTTAATATGCCAAAGTCGATAAGATCGGGGATTTTATTGCGTTGCGCATCATCAAACAGTTGTGCAGTTGTCTCTCCTTGGGGGAAATTAAGTGGGAACCCCACTGAGTGTGTTTCGGATTATAGTCCCCACCAGCTAGAAAATTCCCGCCCAAGATGTTAAAGAAGTCCATAAACTGATCGGACGTAACTGTAAAATGAGGTGGATTATATTTCCGAATTGAGGTCGCGTGGAGATAGCTAGTACAAAATCCATTCAAAACATTGGGGGAAGACGCCGGCTGATCAGTATAACGGTTCCCCCATGGGCCCTACCGTCTGGTAGGAATCTCGAAATTGTATCGGTCAGTGAGGTGTGTCTCGGACAAAAGCATTATAACAATATACTTACGATCAATATAGTCAGACATTTCTAGTCTGTGCCGACTGTTACCGTTTGCGTTCCAAACGCATATTCTCAATGAACTCATTTTGTTCTGGCTACGCATAAGCTCCTACATCATTGACTGCATGGAAGACATGAACATTATCATGCTCCGAACGAGCTGTTGAATCATTAACTATACCGGACAGCGGTTGACCCGCTTGCTGCAACATGCCCGTTCTAGTGACATTGAAATACGAATTCAGTGGAAAATTAGGAGCAGAGAATATTTTCAGGTGAGGTCTGCTTCCATAAATGTTGTACCCTAACACCGAACTTTCCCTTCAGTTCCTGGTATACAAACACTCTTTACCCAGCGGACCAAAACTTCGTATACGATATCGCATACGAGAGTTACGCGAAACTTTTGCGGGTAAAACTCTCGAAAACAGATCCGAAAACGATCGGAAAATGAATCATCAGTCGCTCAGTTTGTGGCAGTAAAAGTCTCGTTTACGATGTCTTGCAAGAGATTCGTTTGCGAGACTTTTGCAATATCTTTTGCGAGAACAACACGAAAAATAAAACAAAATGCAATAGCCAAAACTTTGTTGTTGTGTCGTGTGCCTGCACGTGTGTGCCTCTGTTTGGCGCACGACACAACGACAACAATGTTTCTCTCTCTTTTTTCGTCCGTTTAGCACCCGTTTTTAAACCAGTTTGCGAATATTTGGGCGAGTTTAATTTCTCCCCCGGTTTTGGTCCGGTAAATACTCGCTTCTGAGCCCGTTTGCGAGCATTTAGCGTAACACTCGCTAAGGATCGATTTTTTGCCCGCTGGGTATAATCTGCCGTGTTGTTCCCACCACACTAAGCTTGCATATCTTCAATACCGAAGATTGGTGAAAGTCCCCACAAGCAATACAAACTGTGAAAAAGGTCCAGTAGGGGACCTTTTCACATATTTTTTGTAATAAAGTCATTTTAAGCGGTTAGTTATAATACCTCTTAACTTCATAATTACACCAATAGTTATGTTTCTATTTTCATAAATGCATCATAAAATTATTTTATTTTTAAAGAAATTAAAAGAAGGACTAGTGTGGACAACCATTGATTTTACTAGGGGCTAATGTGGACACCATTCAAAATTTGACAATTGATACATAAACACAAGGAATATATATTTTTTTTATAGAAAATAATTGTATAATTCCATACAATTAACAAAATTAAAAAAAAATAACAAAATTATAATACTACAGTTCAATACAAATAACAAAATTAACTTCTATCCCATGTTGTATTTGGAGAAGTTTATATTAAAGTTGATGTAACTTGCTGATCGAGATGTTCCCGATGTTCTTCTGGTTGGGGCATCTTTGCCACTATTTCGTTTCGTTGAACTTGGCTGATATCCGGTAAATCGGGATAAGTAAATCTGTCATTCTTTCGTTTTAGAAACGTAATATCGAAATCTTGAAAACCGTGGACGGTGACAATTTTGCCAATATAAAATTCATTTTGCTTCTTGAGTGTAGTAAATTTAACCAAAACCATGTCGATCTCTTTCAAAACATCTTGGTCAATTAAAAGAAAGTCCAGGCTCTTCCTCTGATTCCAATATCATGTTATTGGGAACATCGTTATCTGAATCCGACGATGAAATTAATATTTGTTTTTAACTTGTTTCTTCGGTAAGAATGGATGACTCCTCGATTTCGTCGATTTTGAGACTTCCTCGGATTGGATTTTAAAAAAAGGTCCGGCGATTTCTGGAGTAATTTCAGTTGTCGCGGAAAGTATTTGTGCTGGTGGAACATCTTATTGTGATGGATTAGGTATTGTCTCAGGTTGATCGGTAACAAATGCAGCAACAAAATCTTCATCGGTAAAAATTATGCTGTTTATAGGCCATATCCCAGATTTTTTAAAGGAGTTGGTGATATTGTCAAAAGTGAAACTGTTATTAAATGCTTTATTAGCAAGTTCGGCCACATTGTAAATAGTTATGGCCTTGCCAGGGTGCGTCCTCATCCAGTCATTAAATGCAATCGTTACTGCTGATTTGAATGGTCCATACACGCCGACGTCAAGCGGCTGAAGGCGGTGAGAACAATGAGGCGGAAATGTTAGCGTAACGATTCCATGGACTTTCGCAAAATTAATTGCTTCGTTCGAAACGTGGCTCACATGATTATCCATGATCAACAGAATTTTATTCATTGTTGAACAGCTCGAAGTCTTTACTAAGTCCGCTTTTCCATGAGCAACCTTTTTTGTGTTTTTCTTTTGGAGTTTGCGATCGCTTTTCCACACGCAAACTTTTGTTTGCAAACTCTTGCGAATGAAAATACAAAATAAAGAAAAAACGTCAACAAAATTGTTTACATTTCAAAGTCTATGTAATCGGTGTGAAAATAATTTAATAAAAGCGGTGTAAAAATGGACAAGGAGTGCAAAAATAATTTAATAAAAGACGTTACAATTTAATAAATACAATAAAAATTTAATAAAAGACGTTCAAATGACAACTCAAATTAGTTGTCAGAAAACTCGACATAAACAACGAATGCGTTAAAAACGAAATGTCAAACACATTTGTTTCAATGAAGAGAGCAAAGCAGAGTTTGCGTGAATGGCAAACACGTACTGAAACTTTTTTGTTTCTCTTCCTCTCACCCCTCTCGCCTACAAACTCAAGAGTTTGCAGACAAAAGTTTGCACGTGGCAAAGGGGACTAAGTGTTCCAAAACTCTTACAAATAATTCTGCTGTCATCCATCCATTTCTCGAGGATAATCCCAGACTTCCAGCAGGAGCACCATATAAAAAACTGTCTTTAAACTTTATTCGTGGGAAAATTAATACCGGTGGAAGGGTGGTACCAGCAGCACTTACAATACCACAGAAAGAAACCAATTCACCACGTTCGTCAGAAACAATCTGACAAACTTGCTTTTTACCTGTCGCTGCTATAACTTTTGGCGCCTGCGCTACAGTTGTTATCCCGGTTTCTTCAATGTTAAAGCTGCAATTCGGTAAAAAGCGGAAGCGTTCCATAACCTTACCATAATTTTCGAAAAAACCATTAACGCTTGCCTGGTTAAAACCAATTGCTCTTGCTAGGCTGGTATTTTCTGGTTTTCGAAGCGACAATTCATGATGACGGCTCTTAAAACTTTCTATCCAATCCAAACCAGCACATTTATTTTTATTCCATGGTTCAGGATACGTGATTTTAAAACTCACTGCAAACTCAAAAGCTAACTCCCTTGTGAGAGAATAGGTGAGGCCATAGTGTATTCGGGATGCTTTTAGTAAATACTTTACCAACTGACATTCTTGTTCGTTTGTAAATATAAGCTGCGACATATATATATTCCTCAGCCAGCTACTCTTGTATCTAGAGAATTGAGTTCCTCATCGTTGATATTGCCAGAGTCTGAATCTTGTGGTTGATTAAAGCATGCTGATTTTGCCTTCTGAACGCGCTTGTGGAGCATTGATTTATTTAAATTGTATTGGAGTGCTGCATCTCGAATTGTTAATTTTTTTTTAATGACATCCTTAACAGCCAACGCCACGACACTCCGAAATTTTGGCACGATCCGTTTTCCATTTGTATGAACGCCACATTTGTAAATAAATTTAATTTCGCTTAGCAATAGGTAAGTACCTACCCACCCTTAAAAGTAAATGCAACTAGCCCCATTTCAGTTGTCTACACTAGCCCCTTCGCGTTTTTTTTATACAACAATATTTTGGTAAAGCTTACGGTAAAGTTTATTAAAAATAATTTCAATTATTTGAATAAAGACTGGTTTAAGTAGTATTATATACTAACAATTCAGGAAAAGAATAATAACCCTAAAAGTAAAACTGCAATTACGAAACAACCAAAAATTTACTATTTCCTACGAGAGAATTTCAGTTTGTCCACACTAGCCCCCAGTCCACACTAGTCCCCCTCACCCCTACGCCTTAGTATACCAATACTCCTGGCAGTTTAGTCACTGTATTGGTTCCTTAGGCTTCTTCAACAGAAATTTCTCAACTTATAAATAGGGTGGACTTCGCCCCTTTTAAGTTGGCGATCATCTGATTGAAACTCAACCTTGAACATTGGTTGAGGAAAGTTGTTCCTGTTCAGGAGGGGATATCCGTGGGATCCACATTGGCTCTATTCCCCTTATAACCATGGCCTGACCTTTACTGCTTTTCAGCTGAAAGGAATAAAAGTTCTTCCCTCCATTTTTCAGAGTGATCGCAATGACATGGTAACTCTTTTCACTATAACCCTCCTCACTTATATACTGCATTGCTTCTGCAGGACTATTCTTCTTACATGCCTGTCGCCGAGTTAATATCCTCCTGGCTCTAGTCACCCAACCGTAGGTGGGCAGTTATATCGGATGTAGTATCCGATACAGTTTTAGGTTTTGGTGTAACACCCATGCTGGCAGTCGTTTCCCCCCGTGTAACATTCACCGGATCGGTAATATTCATTGGTTTTGGCAAACAGTGTTGCCATAAGTGACGATTTATCGCCATTGTGACATCACAACTTCAGTTTCTGAAATAAAATGACTAGATAAATTTTTCAACTCTGTTCGTTGGTTGTTTGACACATTTTTCAGCTCATTGATTTGGGACTCAATTCTGAGAATTGCACGTGAAAGTAGCCCCAAAAATAAAAAGTTTTGCATCATTCGTTTTGTCATGTTGGCTCTTTTTCTATATACATATCAGTATACCGTATGGAACATCTCGTTTGTGGCTGTAACAAACTTGTATACTATATTGAATAGGAGGGAAAAGTGGAACGAACCTACCCGAATAAAGTGCATCCAGTGCCTTAAAAATCGCAAAACTACCCATTTTTTAAATTTTTTTCCCCATTTTTCACCTTATTTGCTCAATAACAGGACTACAAATCCATTCCTATTACAACTATTCTTACACAGAAAATATGAGACTTTTACATTATTTGTTTTTTTTTGTTTGTTTATTTATTTACATCATAAATATTTTAATACTACAATAAACAATAGTTATATGATTGGTATATGTATGTAAGAGAGGATGAGAGAGTCAGTTGCTAACTCACAGCCGGTGAGTGAAGTTGAAAGTTGAAGCGCGCGTAAACTAATTAAGTTGTTTTGGTTTCAGTCGTTGAAGTTGTCGGTTTCGTGTGAAGAACAGCAGTGCTTAATACCTATTGTGAACTTATTACCTTAAATAACTACATATTGTGAAATACTTTAACCCTTGTCTTAATAAACTCATTATTCATTCCTTACATGTATACATATGTATATACAACGACCCGGATAAGGGTGCTCTAGTATAGTCTTATATTATGCTAAGCTGTTTTTTGTTTTTTAATTAACAATAACAAATTTTATTTCGTATTTGAAATTAGTATTAATTATTTGTAATGAAAACTATTACAAAAACATTACTTTTATAAATTTTGTGGTGATAATAAACTAGTTGTCAGATGGTTAAAAAAAAAAACAAAAAAAGGAGGAAGAAATTATTGTTGTCCAAGCCACCAAAACTTTTTATTATTTAAAGTAGATGTAATTATTCTATCTCTTTGAGGAATACTCGTATCAAACCTGACATTGTTTAGGTCGTTTCTATTGTAATCTATGGATTTTATATTCGCCCGCCTATATAAGTGGAAGAACAACGGGACGCCATTTTCATTTTGAATGTATTTTATTCTGTCAAGGAACAAAAAGGCTTCAGGTGGCACAAATCCCTTTAAGATGGAATCTTTTATGTATTTTTCATCGGTGCCATTATTAAATAAAATTCTGTACAAAGTGTACATCTCACTATGTGCTCTCTAATTAAATTAATTATAAAATTATCGATTCTGTTCACGTTTGGCATATTGTAAAGTTTTGAGTTTGAAAAGAATTTTATGAAGTTGGATTGTGGGGATCTATACATAGAGGTACAAGCTCTAAGACATTTACGCTCAAATAAGCGTAACCTTTCCATGTAAGATGGTGATATAATGTACCAGATTGGGCATCCGTATGTTAGTATTGGCCTTATTAAAGACTGGTACATTAATATTTTAATTTTCATTGTCAAATGTTTCGAGTAGAATAGTGTTTTGAACATGAAGAAGGCTTTTTTGGACTTCTCTATAGCTTTGACAACATGGTTATTAAAATACAAAAACTTATCTAAAACTAAATTACGACTTCTCTATTCTGTATTTGTATATTGTTCAGCCTGGATTTTCGCACTTTTCTGCGTTAATTTGCATATGCCAATCTTGAGCAAATTTTTCAACCATATCGAACGAATCTTGTAAACTGTTGTTAATTTGACTTATTTTGTCACCCGGCTGATATATAATGATATCATCCGCGAACGAAATAATGTTTTCTACGTTATCAATTAGATCTTTGATATAAAGGTTAAATAAAATAGGGAGCATTAACCGTTCCCTGTTGTAGTCCATTGACCATTTCGTAATCCCTGCTAAACTTGCAATTATTATTTACAGTGAATTTTTTTTTGCTATCATATTGGAAATTAGAATGACTAGACACATAGGAAATTTCAAGTTGATTAATTTGTGAATTGATCCGGGAATACAGACAGTGTCAAATGCCTTTTCCATATCTATTAGACATGCTCCTGTACACAACTTTTTGTTCCAATTCCAATTTATGTCCGACACTAGTAAATTTATCGCATTAATAGTGGAATGCCTGTGTTTGAAACCGAATTGTCTACCGCTTATCAAGTCATTATTCTAACAGGTTGTATTGATAGTGTTATTGATACACATTTCGAATATTTTACTTATGTTTGGTAATAAGCTAATGGGTCTAAGATTTCTTGGGTTGGTACTGCCCTTATCTTTTTTGGGTATTACTACAACTTTAGCCTTTTTCCAAATATTTGGGAAGCATGAATTATTGATCATATTATTGAACAGAGTGCAGTAGTCTTGCATAGTCTTTTCTGGCAATTTTTTGAGAATTATATTAGGTATACCATCAAGGCCTGACTGATGACACTTTACCTCTAAGGTTTTTGAATATGTATATAATATCATTCTGGATAACGAAGTATGTGCCAGCTTGCTCTTCGGTAAGAGAATTAGCCTTTTTTAAATCTGTAAAATTTGTGAGTTTCGTCTGACTACGCTCGAAGGAAGTGTTTGTTGCCAAAAACTCATTGAATGTGTTCATGACTTGTGTATGGGTATTATTATTGTTATCAATTTCCTTGTGAGAGTGTATTCCTTCAAAGTATGAACCAATAACATTCACAATCTATTGCTCGTCATTAATAATGAGGTTGTGGTCCAGGTCTGTTTCTATTAGCCTGGTATCAATACCAGCATTTTGTACAACATGAGACATGTTATGTGTAATTTTTAACGATTCTATTTTTAATACTTCTATTTTCTTGAAATTTTTTCTAACTTTGCTGAACATTTCTGCGGAATTTTTTGGATTTATTTCTATTAAATTTCTCTCAACCTGGTTATCAATAGCTACAGTGAAATTGTCCTCTATAAGCTTTTTAACTATTTTAAAAATGGCTTTCAATAACTTTAGTCTATTTGTTGATAGAGTGATTTCCATACGATTGTGTCTTTTTATAATAGTCAACATGCGGCTTTATTCTCTTTAAATCTAGGTACTACTGACTCTATGGTCACCTTTATTATGGAGTCAATTGTGTTCAAATACAAATCTATTTCATCGTTTTCTAAGTTACGGCAGTTCGGGACCACAAAGTTATCACATGAGTTAGCAATAATTTTCTCTTTGAATTTCTTCCAATTGGTTGCTTTGTAGTTGTATTGTATGTTTGGAATTCGTTTAAACAACTGAAATAATTGGCAATCGTTTTGCATAGATGCGTAAGTTTCTAACGCGTTATGATCGCTGTCATAAGGTAGAGTTGTAATTCTGACCTTGGGTATGACGGAGTTACAGAAGCGTAGAATTTACATCTAAAGTTCACATCATTTTCTGACAACCAGTTTCTTATCGCATTTCCCTTTGTATTATTGTCTTTATTTCCCCATTCTATTATTTTACAGTTCAGATCTCCCCTTAATACATAATAATTATCTGTGTTGTGTAAATTCATGGATTCAAAAAGTTGGTCGATTTCCATTTTGAAATTCGAATCGTTGTTACCTGAAGGGTAGTATGCAGAAATAACGTATAGAGTTTTGTTACAATTCATAGGTATTTTTATAGTAGTTGTTTCCAGAGACTTGAAGGATCTTATAATATTGTTTGTATATACTTTATGTTTAATATCATTCTTAACGAGTATCGCTGTGCCTCCACCCCTATTTGAGTTTGGCCTATCTCTTCTTATAAGATTATACTTTTCATAAGAGAGTTTATGTTTTTTATTTTTATTTAGTTTGGTTTCATTAAGTAGCACGATATCTGGGTTATGTACTTTAAGAAATTGACTCTTATTCTATTTATTTGTATTTGTATTAATGAATTAACATTAATTTCAATTATTTTCAATTTTTTCGATATAATTGTAGTATTGGGCAGATTGATCGAAGCCATTACTCTCCTAACATAGAAAAAATTACACCATTTTGGGAAGCTTGTACTTGTAATTGCTTTTGCATATTGATCAATTGGTTATTAAGGTTTGACATCATGTTTTTAATTTCTAAGAGAAATACATTATTGGGGCTATTTTGTGTGTTTGATTGTGGCATATGATCATTTTTTAAAGTGCTTGAAAAACTTAATCTTTATTAATGAAGGATTTATACATATTAACGTTGTGTTGGTTTTCTCTGATCGATTGTTTTCTATTTTGCATTTTTTTCTGGAGGTCTTGATATATTTTGCACCCCTTATACGACGCTGGATGACCAAATTGCTTCCATAGAACACAGTATACATCTTCCCGTGGAACCTCGTTCACTTCGCATTTTCCTTTTTCATGGTGTTTATCGCATTTGACGCATTTTGGTGATAAAAAACAGTTCGAGGCACTGTGGAAGTACTGCTGGCAATTTCTGCATTGAGTTATATCCGGACGCTTCAACTGTTCCCATTTTATAATACGATAGTCTATTGCCTTAATGGATTTTAGTTTGTTGCTGTCACTTTCAGGACTGATTTGCCCAATATATGTTGGCAGTTTATATCCTCTAGCCTCCGAGGTTTTGGTGCTAAATTGATTTATTTTCAAAAATTTTAACTCACTGGCTTCATGAGTGCATAGTTCATTAAATATTTCCTGCATGTCTGCATTTGATTCTAAACCTTTTAGAAGATATGTTTTGTTTTTCATACTTTTAGGCGTAAAAGTGAAAAATGTTGTCTTGGTTTTTTCTAAATAAGCCTTTACTTTGACGTGATCGTTTCAAGAGTTAAGAAATATAGATTTCTTATTTCTAAATTGTTTAATCTGAAAGTCATTTATTTTTAAACCGGTTTTAAGAAATTTTATTAGTTCTTTCGTATCGATATCAAAAATATTTATTGGTGGAATTTTATTGTTTTGATTTTTGTCTTTGTTTGACGTTTGATCAGCATTTTGCCGATTATCATTTTGTTTTGTTATTGGTATTAAATGTCTGCACAATTCCATTTGTATATGCAGAGTACACGTGCACTGACGACGTAAGAACATTTATTCGTAGTGTCGCCACAAAAAAGTTACACATTTTTAGGAACAACAAATTCTGCGAATAACTTCTTGTTGTTACTCTGCTGTGGCTGCTGCCAGCGAGTACACATTCCTCTCTGGCTCTCATTCAAGCTTACTCAGAGCGATCATGTCGAGTATGTTGCGATAGCGAAACTGCACTATGTACTACATGTACAACGTTCAGTTTTAAAAATAGTAAGAACAGTTGCTCTGCATTCTATTTCTTTTTATCGGCTTTCGGTGTGCACAATGGCTACGCATGAAGTAAGTATAGAAATTTTATAACAACAGATAATATGTAATAAGTACATAATAGCAAATAATTTTATTCTTAATTATAAAGGCATCTACTTCCAATTTACCTTCAGTTAGCGAAGCTAAGGAAAAAATTGCAAATGGCCAATATAAAGTATTTAGCAAAAGCGGAAAAAGTAAGGTATGGGACATATACGCAGGAATTTTAGATGACAATGGGAAAGAAATAGAAAGTGTAGTGACGTGCAAAAAATGTAATAATATCTTTAAATTAAATAAAAGAAGCACCTCGAACTTATTAAAGCATAAATGCTACATCCAATATTGCTTATTGAAAATCGAAAGAGCTGAAAATCTTAATCCATAAATAACATATGTACATATATGTACATACAAATACACATTTTAATACCAGTAAAATTTTAACTCGACTAAAAAAGTCTTTAATGATGACTCATTATAATACATTCAGCTTTGCTTCGCACACACAGATGTATGTATGTATGTAACAGAGAAATACTCGAGGTACCACGTGAAGTGAACAAAATTCATACAGTACTGGTGCTCTAGTATTTACATTTTTATATGTTCTCTTTTTTCGGAACACATTTTGCTGGGGCTAATTACTTGTTGGTATTTGACAAACAACTGTTCTCTTCGCTTCACTACTTGCGCTCTGAGAGTGAGAGGAAGTATGTACTAGAATCGACGACGAATTTCATACATGCAGCGAATACCCAGCTAGCATTTTGTGTCAAAATTGATCGCGCGCGAGTCGTGCGCGACTCCTGTGCGCGATTAAAATTCAAGAAAAAGCGCTCTTTTTCTGACCGTACATGACTCTTTTGTCGGGAGAAAATGGTACCCTACGCGCGACTCTTCTTGAGAGTCGCGCGCGTGCTCTCTTTCTGGTCAGCCGCGAGTAATGCGCGTGCTCTCTTTCTGGTCAGCCGCGAGTCGCGCGCGTGCTTTCTTTCTGGTCAGCCGCGAGTAATGCGCGTGCTCTCTTTCTGGTCAGCCGCGAGTCGCGCGCGTGCTTTCTTTCTGGTCAGCCGCGAGTAATGCGCGTGCTCTCTTTCTGATCAGGCGCGAGTCGCGTAGGTAATCGCGCGAGAGTCTTTAGCGTGATTTAAATTCAAGAAAGACTGGTATCAAGAAAATAAAATATTCATTAAAAGCAAACAATTCAAATTACATAAGTTTATTAAAGTTAAAGGCACACAATTCATTTGTATATTATAAAACTTAAAAAAAAAAACAGCCTTGTAAAATTCATTAGCACTTATTATAAATATAAAAAAATATCAGCCTTGTAAAAAAAGAAAAAAAAAACAGTTTTTTAACTGAAAATAAACTATTAAAATGTACAATAGTATTGTTAATTCTGACGTTTTCGTTTTGCCATCCTGTCTTTCGCATGCACAAAATGCTTTTGGAGCACAGCATTCATCTCCTTATCTGTGCATTTGAATTTGAGATGGCAAATATCTAAGGAAAAATATATATTAATATGATATTTTTAATAATACATTTAGGTACTCACTTTTGATAATTGTTATTGAAAAACATTTTTCAGCGCTTGGCTTAGAGCCGGTCCCCTTCCAACTGTACAAAGCAGCCAATTCATCAGAAAACACTTTTCGAACAGCTGCTCTTAGAAATTCTGGGGGGCCATCAGCGCCTGTTTTTGCAATGAATTGTTTCTGAAAACGTTAATGAATTATTTGTAATCACATTATTATATATATGTATATATATATATATACTACCCTAACCACTATTGGTTCGTACAGTTGTACTTGAATCAAATTTTTTGTTTTTAAATATTTTTATTTAATAATGTTCTTAAACTTAACAAAATAAGCTTTCCAATGAGTGCAAAAAAAAAACATACAAATATATTATTCGTTATTAAATAAAAATATTTAAAAACAAAAAATTTGATTCAAGTACAACTGTACGAACCAATAGTGGTTAGGGTAGTACATATATATATGGAGCTGTAATACGTACAAAATTCTTTAGTTTGTCCTCGTCTTGCTGTAGTTCTTCATCAAATTTTTGCAGCTCGTATAATACACTCAAAGGCAGTTTTTGGATTTCTGAGTGATCTTCCATGTATATATTGCAATCCTGGTGTTTCCTGTTTTCGAGCTTAACGGCGATGACTTCCTCCGTCAATTTTATAAATGATTTTTTATTTCCGTCCTTTAATTCTAATATTTCTTTTTTCAAATCTGAAATTTCAGATTTCAAAGACTTGATTTCATTATTCATTTCAAGCTTGAGTGATTTATTATCGTCGCGAATTTCCTCTAGCAGACGTTGAAGCATGTTGGGTTGGGAGACGTTAACATTGTACACTAAAAATAAAAATTGTGTGAAGTACTATAAATGTTTAAATAATGTTTAATTTTTTACTTACTAGTTGTTAAATTATTACTTGGGCTGTATTGAAACTCTGTTAAATTATTAATTGGGGTGTATTGAAACTCTCCCTCCGAAGTAACTGAATTATTCTGCGACATTTAGTATTGGCGTAAAAAAGTAGCTTTTATCAGTGGAATCGCGTAAACAAAGAAGTTTTTTAATTATTTGATTAAAAGAAAATTCAATTTTGGTACCGAAAGTGATGTCAGCCGCCCAATATATGTTAAAATAAGTTGAGTCGACTGGTTCTGAAAAACAAGATGCCACATTTTTAATTTCTATTCCGATGAAAACAGGTTCATCATGGCTTTTATTTATTTCTGTTATTTTAACAAGTTGATTCTTAACCAAACAAAAGTTATCAGGGTCTTTCAGAGAAAAAAATAAACCATTAACATTTACATTTGAAATATTCCCATTTATAATTTTCCCAAACAACACAGGTACTTGAGGCTCTGTTTCTTTTTCTATATGATAGCTGCTTTCAACATGCCTTTTATAAATTTGTGCGGCAACGCTTCCGCCCTTTCTTACTTTGCGTTTAATTCTTTGCAAGTGATTCTCAAATTTGAAGGCGCTTATTCCATCTAATGATCCATAAACTTTAGCATCTTCATGAATGTGCAACAAGCTGTGAAAATTATATGTCAGAAAGCACAAATCATACAATGTTGGAACATCATAAACGAATGATTTTAAAAGTTGTGCAGCACAAGAGTTATTATTTCTGGAATCATTTTTATCTAAAAGTATCCTAAAAGCCAAGGATAATTTTAAAAAGTGAACATATCTTTCTAAACTTAAAACGTTTTTCAATATAAAAGGCCCCGTATAAAGCAAGAACTGCCTTAGTTCTGTTGCCTTCCATCTATCAATATCTTTTAAGCTTCGAGGCTTTCTCTGAAACTCTTTGCTTATGTTATTTCTATTAAAATGCAACTCAGTTGAAATGGATTCAATTTTCCATGAAACTAAAGAATAATGTTCACCTTTTTTTTTTACCCAAGCATTCAATAAAGTTCGCATTACGCCTAAACACACAACGTGCATATAATCTAAAGGGCACTGTGAGATAATATCTATGTTAAGTTTTTCTAGTGGCGAAATATCTGTCTTTGAATGATGTTCCAACTGAACACGATTTCTGAAGGAATCATTGGTTCTAATGGTAAACTCACTTTCTGTGGGGAAAACAAGACGATGTTTAACTATTTGGCCTTTTTGTGTACACCGTCCACAAGAAAAGTAGCCACTGTGCCCTTTAGATCCTAATATAAAGGATTTCGCCGGTGCATCCATTACAAAACAACGCACAACAATTTGGAAAAACTTATCCGCAAAAACAATACCTTCTTGCATAAGAGTATTCAGTTCCAAAATAAATTCTTCCAAAAAATCATTTGCACAACTTGGTTTTGAAGTTCCTTCATATACGCCAATAAGAAAAACATATCTCGCTCCTAACACACTGGCAAGTATAGGCCAAACTTGATTGCAACTGCTTTTAAATAGCGGTAAGCCATCGATGCCAAAATCTAAGCTTATATTGGATAATTGCCAATCATTTTTAAATAAAAAATCAGTTAACCCATTTTTTAATCCATAGTGGATGTATGTGCCTTCTCCAACTTTTCTTTCAATAACAGAACTAGGCGTTTTTAAAAGGGTTCTTGCATCTTTTGGTACTTTCATATTACACTTTAGCAATAACAATAAAAGCGCATTAAGTGCCACAAAACTAATTTCAAATTGAATAGCCCATTTAGCCAGTCCTTCGCACAAATCAAAATGATTTTCGTCACTTTCACTTTCGCTTTGACTATCGGAGGAACAGTAACCACATGCGTCACCTAAATTGTCATCATAAATTATTTCGGTGTTTGCTTCACTTTGTTCTTCTTCGATGACATTGCATTTTTTTTTCTTTAGTTAAGGGGTATAATAAATTTTGGGCTTCTTTTTTAGCCAGTCTTTTTAATTGCTTGGCTGACATCACTTTTTTCACTTTTAATTAGGCGGAATTATAAACACTTTAGTTTACTTTTGGAAACAAATCGACCAAAAAAATTAAACAACAAACAAACAGATCCACAATTTTACTTATTTAAATCCCGATTTTTTTTCCACTACCGGCTCGAGCGACGATTCCACAGACAATAAAACCAAACAAAGCGCAGAATGCTGCAAAAAGGAACGAAAACTACATAACAAATTATATGTACCACAAAACATAATGTGCGAATTACAACAATTAACGGCACCAAAAAACAAGAACAACAAAAAACACAAAAAACAGATTCCGAGAAATATTAATGCTCAAATCAGTTACATATATTTTGTTATTGTATTTCCAAAACAACATATCGTGCTGCGAGTTATTAGTCGCGTTTTGATCATCAGAGGACTCGCGGAAGACTCGCGTAGAAGATCGGGCGAAAATGATCTTCCAATTGCTGGCTGGGTAGTTATTCGATGCAGCCCTCTAATTGGTATGTTGTATGTAATGCACTAGATGTTTGACATTTTTATTTGTATTCATTTACATGCTTTTCGAAACTTTGTAAGAATAGAGAATAGCAAAGTAATTGCTTCTCATTTGTTTTGAGAGTACACCTTCATTCATGCTGATATTTTTTCTTTTTCTTTGTTCTATATTTTCTGTGAAGCAATGTGTTTGTGCATTGTTCTTATCATCTGAATGGAGAGCATTCTGCTCACTCATAACAGATTTTGTTTTAGTTTATTTTTTTTTACTTATGCAGTTAAATTTAGTTTTTTTATACTATATATTTGCACACTTGTCACAAGAAATTAATATAATAATATGGATATTAGCGAAATTGAAATAAGGTCCGACTATCAAAAGATAATAACGATCGCTTTTAAAGTGATGGTTGATCTTCTCAATACGTCTATCACTCATCACGGTCGCGAAGAACTCCGAGACTTTTACATGTTATCTATGCATGGAAACAAAATTTAGAATATTTTCAATTATTGTCAATATCCATCCTCGGTGAAATTGACGCTTACAGGTTGTTCATATTCATGTTTTTCGTCTGCGTCATCAACCGAGTTGGACTTAACATTCAAGGGCATGTTTTGTTCAGTGTGTCCACCAAATTCGGTACTTTCGTCTTCAAACTGAATGCATGTTTCTATAATAATAGAAACTTCCGCAAGCAATGCACATAATTTTTTGCTTTGAATCGCTTTTCCATTGGCATGGTCACCTGGTGGAACCTCTCTCCTTGTTCGTCCGATTTTAACGTCATGGATTCATTGATTTTTTCAAAATAATACAACAAATTGTCCAGTCGGGTCTGTATGTCATCACGCTGTACACGGTTCTTTCCTGAAACGCTTTCGATGACTTGTTTCAATGCGTCTCATGTAGATTACTTTACATTTGTTGACTATTTTACAACCTCTTGAGGTCAGATGTTTTATACATATTAATTAAACAAACAAATTTCAACATATTCCTCCAACTTGCTCTATCCTTCGCTTTTTCTCGCCAGTTGGTAACACCGAGGATACGGATTGATTCTTCTGCCTGGTCTTTCCGGCGGAGTCTTGGTCGTCCTCTTTTCCTGCTTCCATCGGGTACGTTATTGAAAACTTTTCGCGTTGGTTCATATTCATCCATTCTGATAACAAGGCCTAGCCAACGTAATTGGCCTAATTTGATTCGCCTATCTATTGCCACGTCAGAATATAAATTATATAGCTCTTGGTACCAGCGACGTCGTTACTCGCCGTTTTCTCTAACAGGGCCATATATTTTACGGAGAATTTTTCTCTCGAATACTCCCAGGTGTTTTTCATGACCCAAGCTTCGGAGCCATGTGCCAAGACAGGTAATAGCTACATAGGTGGTTATAATGGCTCGAAAGCATATTTGTGAAACATTCGCATTTCATTAATTTTCGTATATCCGGTCCATTCAGACTACCTGTTTGAAATAAAAAAATTTAATTTGCGAACAAATTATTGGTCTGGCGAATATATCGAAGTGAACAAATGTAGATATGACATTATTTAAATACAGAGAACGATATGTACAGTTTATAATTTTAGCTTCACTGAGTTTTGAAAAGATGGATTTCAAACAGTCTTTGACTACCACTTCAACGAATTTCCCAGCTATTCATAATTTCATATGGAGCGCTGGCAACAAAATATCATCTACATCCTTTATTAAAGGTTCATTACGTAATTTTAATTGTTACTCGAGCTCGGGAGCTCTTGCTTTCCAATCTTTACATTGTTGTTGATTCCCTGTGTATCGCGAATCTCAATTAAAAAGGAAGCAGAAGGAAAGGAAGCTCCCAAGAGTTACAATTGAAAAAATTTTATACTGTTTAATATTAAGTAAATGAGTTTCTATATTTAGGTAATAATTATATTTGTTGTCGCTACAAATTTTATTATTTTAATTATTTTGCTCGAAAAAATTACTTATGTTAATTTCCTTTACAGTTACGTATTTTACACTTGTCATTGTGTATAAATTTCGTGATGTGTAGACTCTTGCTGGTGTGTACACACCAGACGGCGTCCCTACGGTACGTATTGTAAATAGGCACTTCCAAGAAAAACAACATATTTGTGGATTTGTTGTCCTGTTATTGAGCAAAAAATGTGAAAAATGTTTTAAAAAAATGGGCATTGTTGCGATTTTTAACCCTAGAACGTCATCCTTATTTTTTTGTACACTAACGTCATCCTTCGTCATTTTGACTACGACCTATTTCAATACGCTATTGTTAATATCGTGGGCAAAAATTGGAACCAAAGTGAATGTTATTTTTGTATTTAGTTCATTTCTAATTAACATTCAACAAAAAATCAGTTTGAAAACGTTTAACGCTATACGAAAAATAAGGTCAAAACAATCGATAAAAACATATTTAAGCTCGAAATTAAAATCGCGCGTCGTCGTTTTGACGAAGGATGACGGTGCAGGGTTAAGGCACTTTTTTCGGGTAGGTTTGTTCCGCTTTTTTTCGTCCTATTCAATATCTAAAACTTTGCTTCAGACACAAAAGAGATATTCCGTACGATATACCGACAAATAACCAACATATAACCGAGTTATAATATAGAAAAACCCACCTTGGGCAAAAAAATTGAAATGGCCATTAAATTATTAATGCAGCCAACTTGACAAAACGAATGATGCAGAACTTCTTATTTTTGGGCTACTTTCACGTGCATTTCTCAGAATTGAGTCCCAATATTACGTCTTGTACTGTGTAATTGTCGAGGTTTCAGGGTTGAATTTAAATAAAAATGTTCAATTCCGACATTTGCTTGCAAAATACAACTTCGTATTGAAAGACAGAAAGTAATTACGTATGTATTATTTTAGATACAAAAAATGTTCAAGATTAAAATTAGAAAATTAAAATTTTCTATCACATGTTTGAATTGTAGAATTTTTTTTTTGTAAAATAAATATGAATATTCCAATTCGGATTCAAATAATTTAACTCTGGAAGAGTGTGACTAGATTTTCTATTAAAATTAAAAAGAAATGTATTTTAAAATTAACGTCCGCAATGTGTATGACTATTTGATTATATTATTGTACAATTTATAATATAAAAATGTTTTCATAAATATTTTTTATAAAACACTTGGAATTTCTCTAATTTTGAATGTAAAGAAATCTACTTTGTTTGAGTTGTTGTTTTTGGTTATTACATTTTTTAAATATATATTTATTATGTTGTATATACAAGGTGGCGCAAAAGTAAACTTCCGATGTTTTTTGGCTGTAATTTAAAAAAAAATGAAAAACTTTGATTCTTCTTGTGGATTATTTTTATTTGGTCTTTTAATTTTTTTTTACATCAAGTCGAGAATATGATGTCATGTAAATGGCCTCCGCCACAGTTGATTGTCATTTGAGCCCTTTTTATGCCATTTTCCATCACTTTAGCCAAAACTTCCGGCGATAGGTCCTAACATTCTGGACGGATATTGTCTTTAAGAGCTGCAAGAGTCTGAGGCTTGTTGACATAAACCCGCGACTTTAAAAAGCCCCAGAAAAAGAAGTCTGGAGCGGTCAAATCATTCGATCTTGCTGGCCAGTGCAAATCGCCAAAACGGGAGATTAGGCGCCCGGGAAATGCATCCTTCAGCATATCGGTTGTGGCACGTGCAGTGTGTGCCGTTGCACCGTCCTGTTGGAACCACATGTTTTCCAATCCCAATTCATCAAGTTGCGGCAAAAAGAACTCGTTGATCATTGCTCTGTAGCGTGGCACGTCGTCTGGTCGATGTCGACGGCGCTTCCATGACATCCTCGGCTACAGCAGCAATATTCTCTGCAGAACGGCTACTCCGGGGTCTGCCACGCCTGGCAGCATCTCGTGTTGTGCCAGTCTCTTCGAGGCGAGCGGCTAAGCGTCGCAATGTTTCACCAGTAGGCGTTGGACGGCCAGGAAATCTGCGACGAAATTCACGTTGTGCCAAAGTCACCGACCGATTATTGGTCAAATAAATAGTCAGCAATATTCCGCGTTCTGGAGCAGTGTAGCGTAACATTGTTTATTAACGTGTATTTCGCATGTGTTTACTACACAAATGTCAAAACAGAACTGACATTAGGGGCCAATCGCAAAATTTATAGCATTTTCTGATAGGAGGATTACTTTTGCGCCACCTTGTATTTTAAAAACATTACTATAACATATTTGTTTAATTCGTTGTTTTACTGTTTTTCCCCAGAAAAGTTTCGAAATTTGGTTTAGGAATTGCAATTTTTAATGTTGACGATTTCTAAAAATTACTTTGACGATTTGTCGATTCCTGCACCTTCAATTTGACTATTTGTGACCGACTTTATCCCGCGTCACTGTTGGCAATACTGGTGTAGGATTGCTTATACATGGCCAAGGCTGATCTAGTAGAGGTTGACGCATTAGAACAGCTGATTTTGCTTTCTTATGACTCTATCTGTCAAATGCTTTACTTTGTTTGGTCATATGTGCTTGTGTTGAATTTTACATTTAGAGACATAACAAAAACAAAATCCGTGTTGTTGGTGCCCACAACAACAACAAATCCTACTGCGTTAACCTCTACTAGTTCAGCCTTGCACATGGCTTATTTGGCGTGAGCTGGTCTTTGACAAATTGAGTTAAATAACAGCTTTCATGCCTTTTGTTATTGTCCGCTTTGTTCATCTCCTCTGAGCTGAGAGAAATGTAAGCATTTCTGCCGTACACACTTAGCCGTCTCTGCGTGTTGGGAGAAGTCAATTTCAACCTTGTCGTGCAGAGGGTACATTTGTTATTGCCACAAATTAAAGGCCGATTCTAATAACAGTTTAATCTACGACTTTACCTATTTGACATCCAAACGCTTTCGATTAATCCATTTTCTTAAAAATCAATTTTCGATGTAGGTTAACACGTAAATAGAGCAACACTACTTTTATTCGAACCGGGTAAAAAACCACGTCCGACAATGTGTTGAGCACTTACTACACTATTAATATTTTAAAATAATATATAATTTTGCTTATTTTGTAAAGGTTTGTAAGGATATTTAAAACAAACTGGGTAAAAACCGGTTAACCGCCGGTCTTCGGTTTACCGAAAATTACGTTTTTTTAAATACCTGGCACACGGTTAATTGCAAAAACGTAGTTAACCGGTTTTTCGGTTTCTCGCCATATTAAAATCATGCTTTCGGCAAGGGGGAAGGTAAGCGGTGTTTTATAATTTCTCCCGTACAAACCTGCTTTCACAGAAGTTACGTTTTTTACTGGGTAATTATCTATCGCAGACTAATTCTTATACTAGACTTAAAATGTCTCTCAGCAAATTTATGGCATTTGGCCTGGTGTAATTTGAACGTTGTATGTTGAAGAGAATTGCTTCAATAATACCAGATAGAGGCAATGGTTCAAAACAACCAACAAAATAACAACAACGATATTTAATTTTGTGTGTTAAAATTATTGTGTTAAATACAACACAAATGTATGATAACAATAACAGTCAATAAAAAAGTGTAAAACAAATTTAAATTTCACAGTTTTTCACAAAAACGACATGAAAAATTAATGTGAGAAGTTCTTGTAATTCCACCTGGTGTAGTCACTTTTCGTCAAAAATCTCTCTATCACACCGACCGCATCACGAAGAGTGTGAAAGGAAACGTCAGATGAATCAAATATTCTCTCTAGTAAGTTTTACTCTATGTTATCTATAGACATTGAAGTAGTGTTAGCACTTTAAAAAAGTTGGTGACACTAATAATACTATGGAACATTTTCGGGTCATTGTCTGGGGGGTGAGAAATTCGAAGTCAGGGTGAAATCAGTATAGTTAAACCTCCAAAGAGTTTGGCGTTATCAGTCCAAACTTTTTTTATGACCTTTTATATTTGTTCCTTATCTTGATGTTTGTTCGCTTAGTTTTAAATTTTTGGGAAAAAATTGGTTTGACATAACTTGAGAACAGCTCGTTCGATTTTGCTGAAACAAATTGAACAACATTAAGAATTACATTTCCTTTAATCTATTAATATACACCCCGCGAAATAAATATAAAGGCAACACCATTTTTTGTTTTTTCCAACTGTTGAGAGGAATCTTCAAGTTTTTATTTTATATTGTATTAGTCCTTTTAAAATCAAATAATTTTCAGATTAAAATACAGTGACTAAGACTTCTTCCAGATGAATCCACAAAAATAAACTAATTACTAGCGCGAAATATTTATAAAGGCAAAAGTTATTTTTCAATATTTTAACAATTTTAGTAAGTCGAAAGATCTCCATTATCGCTAATAATCTCCATTATCGCTTCTGAGCATTTTGGCATTGAGTTTATTAGCAAATGACTATGCGCAGGATTAGTTATTGTCCACTTTTCTTGAATTGATACATTTTGATCGTTGACATTCATAAACTTGTGCCCATGTTGGTAAACTTGGATGGGTAAAATATACCAGAGGTTCTCGATTCGATTCAGATCAGGATTAAGTGCAGGCCATTCGGGAGTTGGTATTATTTCTGGACTCCAGAAATTTTGGAGTTTTCTTACACCGATGTATTGTTATGTTGCCTTGCTGGAAGAATAATTCTGGGACACAAATTTCCTCTCCAGAATTAACTAAGACGACATCCAACAGTCGAATATAATACTCGGAGTCCATTTTTGTGGAAACGAAACATATACGAGTGGTTCATCTATAACTCATACCTGCCAAACCATAAGGGAGCCTCCGCCAAAATTTCGCCACTGACGCATAACGTTGGAAAATTCTTCGGAACACCAATATTTATCCGAGCCATCAGGTCCATTCAATTGAATATATTTTAATCGGAAAACATCAATCCTCATTCAAAAATATGTATTTTCATCGAATTGAAATCTGGCTAATTCGTGTCTTAGCAGGCGGAGACCAAGTTTTGCATTCTTTTTCCAATATGACAGTTTCAAGTCGCGTTTCATTGTTTGTTGAACACGACGCAACCCTCAATTCCTTCCTGGTGTTTCCATATGGACCACCCTGTTTTATAAAATTGTCAATGACACAGCTAGATCTTTTCAATCGCCTCGAAATTTCCGGCTTCGAAAGCTCTTCATCATGAAAATCTTCAATTTTTCCTTTTCCTTCATTACTTAGCTACTTTCCACCATTCATTTTATATAAATCAATTTATTTTTAATTTGACCTACGTTAATTTTAAAACAATAAAATAACAAACAAAGAAAACTCTCGTCTATTTGAATTCCTATTTACTACTGTTCGAATAAGGTTTATATTCCATGCTGCCTTTATATCTATTTCGCACCCGAAATAGAAAAACCAACGTCACTTTTCATTTAACTTGTGCAAGAGATGGAATGATTACATTCTCTTACATAATATACCTAATGACTCATATTTGCATTAAAACTCTACACCAACAACGCAGTGCATTGAGAGTAACGAGAAAAAATACACTGCCTTTATAATTAGTTCGCTGGGTTTACTGTTTCCCTACATAATCATCCGTTTTGCAGTTATAAATAAATTTATGAAGAAAAAGAATATTTTTTTGTCAAAAAATCATAAAAAATCCAAAACGGAAGAAAGTGTCAAGTCTTATTACTTTCACCTAAAGTCACATAACCTGTGATCGAAATGAAACATAGATCATGAAAATCGATGACATACTGAATAAATTTCGAAAATTCGATAGAGGAAAAGTTTGAAAGATTAAAAAAAAAGTAAAAACAAAAGGTTATTTGATTTTTATGAGTGCGGTAGCAAAGTAATAAACGCTCATAAATGTGCGTGGACGCTGAATTTCTGATCTTGTTCATTTATGACTTTATGATACCTAACCCGTTCACACTCAATTAAAGGGAAAGGGAATTTGAAAAATGTCCGCATGTATTGCACTCGGCGACTTTGTGCTCTGTTTTATTGAGGTGTGTTTCCGTTGGCAACTGATGATTTACGTAGTATGTATTTATAGGTGTTAATTGAAAGTGTTTTGGCATTCAAGAAGTGTCGACGAACGCGAAAAGTACAAGTAATTTTTCTCCAGTTTTTTAAAAGTGAATAGTAAATGGAATATAAATAGCTTCCGCTACCGCTGTCACAAAAAAATTAAAAAAAGGCAAATTTCAGTGCAGATTTTGTTGAACCATACGAGATGTACTTCAACCAAACTGATATACAAAAATTGGGTGCCAAATATAGGGTGTAAAAGCTGCTACAATCGTCTAATGGATTGAAAAAATAGAAGACGTGCAACTATGCCATTCGCTATCCCAAATGACTTGGACTAATCCTGGCGACGCACAGTGGTCGAATCACTCATCTAGCGGCGCTAAAGTCAAAAATTAAATCTTTAAAATCGATAAATGTTTTATATTGTATCGGTTACCGATACATTACTGAGAAAATTTGTGTGTTTATTTTTGTTTTGCTTTCAATATTCGCTCAGCTGTTACCTGTCAAACATAACATTTGCCGCAGCAAGTGCATTCAAGGAATTTGGCGTCTAATTACTCAGTCACCTTTAAGTCAATTGTTTATAAATTTTGAGCCTAAAAGTTTTAATTGACCGACAAAGGTATATATTAACGAAAAAATAAATGTTGGTGACCTGTGTGTATCTAGTTTAATTGTAGTGAATTGTAGAAGTTGGCATTTATGATAGAGCGTTTAAAGTGTTATACGTTATTGTTTCATGGAGTGCAACTTTTGGCGTTCGATCGTGTTCGGCCTAATTCTTTTTTTGTTTATTAATTTGGATTATTGTTGCTGTGAATCGCTATTGTGACATGCCAGTTCACGCAAGATAATTGGTTAATTAATTTTTTAGGCACAATGAATGTTTCCAAATGCACACTTTTTTTGATTTGGCACAATGAAAACATCCCAAGTAGAAAATTTCTCGGCTGTGGAGGACCACGCATTTAACAATCTAATAGACGAAACAGAATATGCTGAGGAGCAGTGTCGAGAAATAAAAAGAAAGTTGAGGAACTTTATAAGCAAATTAGTGGAGAAGTGGGAGAGCTGCCACAGAACATTATCGTATTTTGAAGAATGTAACAAAGAATGGTTGGACAGTGAAATAATGAGCATGTTTTATTATTCCCTGCTAAACTAATTTTTCGACGACTTTGTATGGGGAGTCACTTAAAATCGCTTAATATCGCTTAGCTCCCCATACAAAGTGGTCGAAAAATTAGTTTACCAGGGAATATAAAAAACAGGCTCAATGTTAGTTGAGCCGGCAAGTAGCACTTCTTGTGGGCGACCTGCAAAGGGTTTCACAGAATGTACCTCTAAAACCCAAATGAAAACAGTTTCACAGCTTGTAAATGAAACTTCCAGCAATGAACTTTTGGTAGCGACGCGCGTAAGTTTACCCAAAGCAGGAAAAAGAAACGCTTCAGAAGTGGTATCCATGGTACATTCTGATACCGCGGTCGCAGCAAAGATTAAAAAAACCATTACGTCTACAGCAAAAACTGCTATTGCATACAGCCCTAATGAAGCTTTATCTCTTTACGTGGACGGGGATTTCACAAACCACTCGTATAAATTGATGTAATCTGGAGCCACAATAAGAAACGCAAACATACAGGGTGTTCCAAAAACTTTCCGAAAAAATTAAATGCGCGATAGCTTGGACCAATATGAATAATTTTTGTTCTAGCACCACTGTTCTAACCCCTTCCATCTTCGAGTTATTGAATCTCAAAGATAAATGCATTTGTGAATACATTTCTTAAATTTCAAAACAACTTTCAATTTTTTAATAAATTTTCTTTGAATTAATTGTTAAAAAAAAAATTCTTTATTTTTTTTTACAAATGCTCAAAATGAGAGCCATGTGGTGGTGCATTTTACATATCGTCGCCTACTTTCAGCGGTAGTAACATCCAGCGTTATTTCTTTCTGAATGGTTTGAAAGGCCTCCTTTCACAATTTTTTTTTGACACATAACTCAGATAAAAATGTTTCAAAAAAACTAAGTTGCTTTAATATGAATTAAATGCATTATTTTTTGAGACGCTATATATAGCTCGAAAACGGTAGCCGTTAGAACAGTGGTGCTAGAACAAAAAATATTCACATTGATTCAAGCTATCGCGCGTTTAATTTTTTCGGAAAGTTTTTGGAACACCCTGTATATCCAGCATATCCAAACATAATCCAGCATTGCCATTAGCAAAAAAGAAATGCTATCCGGTCGGAGTCCAAATTACCGATACATCTGCTGATGTGTCCCTACAGACCTTGGTTGATCATACTATTACACGGATAGTTTAATCGCAGAAGGATATTTTCGTAAACCTCAATGCAGACATTATTACTGCGATATATAAGTGGGGATGTGATGGCAGTAGTGGACATTCCACTTACAGGCAAAGCTTTTCTGACCCTGAATCGAACAGAACCGATAAAGATTTATTTGCAGTGTGCATTGTGCCATTACAAGTCAAAATGGGAGAATTCTCGGTCTTCTTCTACTCGGTTTTGTAGACCAATTAAATTGATTTTTGAAAAAGAAACTTCTAATTTAGTCAGAACTGAAATAGAAAGAGTAAAACAGCAAATATCTGAAATTATTCCAACACAGTTTGAGTCGTTTCAAAATCCATCGCCAATTTTACCTAACAATGATCGATGGCAAAGTTTTTAGTGTAATTGTAGAATCCTCGCCACAAACAAGTGGCATTTGTGTAGCCACACCAAAAGTTATAAATGACTTAAATTATATTAAAAATCTACCACTTAATACTAATATGTATGAGTATGGCTTGTCAACATTACACGCTTGGATAAGATGTTTTGAATGCATTTTACATATTGCATATAGATTGCCAATTCAAAAGTGGCAAGTTCGTAGCACTGATAAATCTAATTGTACAACAAACTAAGCTGGATATACAACCTTAGTTAAGAAATGAGATGTGTTTACTAGTTGATATTTCTAAACCTGCTTCGGGAAATACCCATAGTGGAAATACTACTAGACGGTTTTTCCAACAACCAAAATTGGCTGCACTTTTTGCTGGATTCAGTGAGGAACTAATCAGTAGATTCAATGTTATTTTACGAACTATGGCTTGTGGGTATAAAGTCAATACACATGCTTTCAAAATATATTCCCTTGAAACAGCGGTAATCTTTGTAGAAAAATACCCATGGTTCTATATGCCATTTTCAGTGCACAAAATATTAATTCACGGTGCTGACATCATAAATAATGTCTCGCTCCCAATTGGCATGATGTCAGAAGAAGCACAGGAAGCCCGAAATAAGGAATTTTAGAGAGCACCACTCACTTCTTTTCTCTTTTGATCCTCTCATATCCTCGCTCTCCAAAACAACCATCTAGCTACTCCCGGAACAATATGGAAATAGGTAGTGATGTACTAAATTTGATCTCAGAGCCAATTATACAAGACGCTGCAGCTGGTGGTTCAGAGGATTCTGAATAAAAGCTCATATATTTGCCTTAAGCCTATTATTTCCAACATAACTGTATACACATAAGTCGTTATATTAACAAAATATAGCACTGAAATAAATAAAAAAATTTTAAAATTGAATACTTTACGTACACAACATAAAACACTTTTTTTTAAATATTTTTTTAAAATTTTTTTAAAATTGTTTTCTTAAAATTTTTGTTTTAAATTATTGTTATTGCCACGAGTCTGCCTGCAAAGCTTCAGCTCGATTGGATCACGGGAACAGGGCTAAAGTCGGTCCAAAGTTTTTTGCTGTAGGTGCGCAGTTTTTTCTACAAATTAATAAAAAGAATTTAAAAAAAATAAATAAATAAATGCTTGGAAAAAAACAGTTTTTACTACTGTGGTTTAATATATTTTTGGCCCAAAAGTATGTGAAACATTAAGTATATTAACTTTATCATGTTTTCCTGAATGGAATAAACAATGTCTAAAACGTGAAAAAAAGTTGCAACCTTCACAAAAAAAAATTTATTTAAAAAAAAAATTGTATTTAGCTTTGTAGCTTAATCTATTTTCAGCTGAAAAAAATATTACACAAACAAAAATAAATTTTCCCTAAGCACTATTAATTAAACGCCGCTAGATGAGCCTTTTCGACCACTGTGCGACGGTCACAATCCATTGAATTGCTATGCATGTGCGAATAAAGAAGCCACATTGAGAAAAAGGGAAAGAAAATCGTATAATTACGTTGGTGTTGCCAGTGCCGCAACACCATTGCCTCATTCGGACCACATTCCTGTGCCAAAAACTTCTAGTCCAGATGTTGTATCTTCTATGACTGCTCCGAGTTTTGTAGCAACATATGGTTTAAGTGATGATGCCTAATATAATCCCGAACCATCTGTGTCCAATCAGCCCATTTTAATAAATCAAAATTAGCTTGATTCAATTGTTGCCAAATTGGAATTAACACAGCATACAGCTGGCTTCGTTTTTGAAATCAAACAATCTTTTCGCACCCGGTGTGAAAGTCACAGCTTATAGAAGTCGTCAGGCAACACTCCAAACTTTATTCGTTGTGAAGGATAAAAAAAACCCCTGATGTAGGAAAATTGATGGACGCACTGGAAATAAAATATGAAGCAGATGATTATTTATTGGCAGTAAGACCAATAAAAACCTTCGGTTCCAATCGCGTATAGTACACGAACGAAAGAAACATGATGCACTGGAAAATATTTTAAAAATGGTTAACTATGCGAAACATATGTGGCGCATATGCTGCGATTTAAAAGTTGTAGTTGTAGTTGTCTTCAAAGCGGCTATATAAAATATATGTGCTTTTTGTGCGATTGGGACACACGATTAACCGGTGACCAATATGCATGCCACGAAAGGAAACTCAGAGAGCACAGCCTGTTACAAACGGCCAATATTATTCGTGAGCCTTTAGTGCCTAAGGAGAAGATATTGCTTCCTCCACTGCATATTAAACTTGGAATTGTTAAGAATGTCATCAAAGCTGTCGCCAAAAGAGATGGAGTTTTCTTGTGTTTGAAATTAATTTACCTCAGCGAAAGTAAAATTAAAGAAGGTAAGTTATACAGGCCTGTCACAGACTCCCATTACGTTCGGAATGGTTTCAAATTCCGTAATTAGGTTCTCTGGATTCCATAAAACGAAAAAATTTAACGGAATGAACCACCTTCAGTTTTGAATGTGGTATTGATTTTTTGAGCCACTTAGCATGTAAAAAGTACTTGAAACTATTTTTTTTCATCAAAAATATAGTTTTATTACTTTATTGTTCGGAAAATAAACATATGAAACAATTATTTAAATAAGAATTTAGATAAAATAAAACCACTTTTTTTTTGTTCTGTAGTGTCAACACTTTTTGTGGTAGTGCTACCACATTGTAAAATCGGCTAAACCACTTTTTTTCTTCATACAGACATTGTAACAAGGTAACAAGTTTGCAATCTGGCACCGCCAAACTCAAAGAAAATAAAGCAAAAAATAGATTCAAAAAATTAACCAAAATGTAAGTATTGTAAAATTTTGCTTTAAAATTTAATAAAACTTTTTGTATTTAAGGGGAAAGCATAGAAATACAGTGCAAGAGAAGATTTTTATCGAGTTCATGGAGTGCCACCAGGATATTGCCAGAGGCTACGTTAAGAGAGATCGAGTTGTCGCAGAAACGCTTTGGGCAGAGCTCACAGAAAAACTTAATTATTCCGGACCAAGGATTGACATGGTTGGATCAAAACCTGGGCATACAACTTTTTGCCGAAGAAAATCAACATTTAAAAAAAATTGTTCAAGTAATGAACGAGCGAGCAGTCAAGTTACAAAATATTGTGCATATGATGGAGGAGCAACGTGACGAAATGAAGTTGCAAACTCAAAAGCTTGACAGACTGTGCAATATTTTAGAAACTCATTATAAAGCTGTTCACTTAAACAAGATTGAAACACAAAAAAAGCATTGAAAGAAAAAAATTTACTTAAGTTAAAGCAAATTGAAATTGAAACCTTAAAATTTGAGCTTGAAAGACAAAAAACAAATCGTCGTTAGTCTTATTGTGTGGTTTATGTTAAATAAAAAAAAATTTATTTAATTAAATTTATTAAATAAAATTTTATGATTAAAAAAATATAAACATGTTGCTTTAATGAATTTGGGCAGCAATAGTATCCCTTAATCTTTTGGCAACATTAAACATGCTTCTGTTGGAATCCTCCCCAACATCGTCTTCAATCATCTGGTCATCATCATTTTCATTAGATGCTGGGTCTTTTTCAGAGTCTACGTTAAATTGTCTGCATATATTATGCAGTGCACAACAAACATTTATTATTTTAATAACTTTTTCTGGAGTATATGACAGTGTGTCTAGCAAGCATCGGAATCGGCTTTTTAAAACGCCTATCGTGCGCTCTACAATATTACGAGCAGAAGTGTATTTTTTATTCAATTTGTGCTCCGTAGTTCCACAAGCTACATCTTTGTAGGGTGTAATTAGAAACGGCTCCAAACCGTACCCTGAATCACCGAGCAACCAGGAATTGTGGTCGCCATTAGAATATTTATTCAGATAGTAGTTCCTCGCACCACTCATGTTCCAAATGAAAGAGTCATGGCAAGATCCAGGCCTGCAAGCATCTACAGCGCGCACTTTCATTTTATAATCACAAATCTTTATAATATACAATATCATCATTAATAAAACACTCAAACAAAATTTAAAAATTTCTTGCAATCATTGCATTGACACTAAACGTTCCTTTTCTGTTTAAATAAAGTGACTCATCTTCTAATGGCTTGTTCAGTTTCACGTGTGTACCGTCAATGCATCCAATAGTGCCTGGTATTTGGTATTTTTGAAAAAAATATATCTTAGAATCCTTGTTTTCATTTGCCGTTTCTTCTAACTTTATCCATAGTGGGCAAATTATGTTTTCAGTTGCATTTAGTACTCTCCACATCAGTTTTGAAACAGTACTCCTTCCTACACTGACATCAACATCTTTTCCTATAATATTTACAATTATTAGTAGCAGATAATATCAGCTATTACCATGTTGTTACCTATTAAGCCTTGATATGCACCAGTAGCAAGAAATCTAAGTGTTATTGATAGCTGTATTATTGGTGGTATTTGTGAAGGTTCAAGATGTGGACTTAGCTTTTCCATTATCATAACAAAAGCCTCTTTGTTCAGTCGGTAATAGCTAATAAAACTAAAATATAAGTAAAGGTTTAGTTTACAATTGTGTGTATTTTACATTGTACTTACACTGTACTTGAGTATGACAAAGGGATCCGAAGCATCTCTTAAAGCTCGCCTACGTATTTTTTCTGTCGAATGTTCATCACTCTGTGCCTCCATTACAGCAACTATACATATTCCCGGCATATTTTGTAAAGCTTCCATGCATACAAAATTCTTATAAACAAGAGCACTTATTTTAGTGAGTCAATTTAAAACACAAATATTAACAATTTACAAAAACTAAAACTGTTGAACTTTGTTTGTTTTTTCTCAATTTTGTTTTACACTTTGTTTTCTTTTTCCAATTTTCTTTTGATACGCGTAATATTGCCTTATCAAAATATAAAGATGCCATATGTAATTGAAAGTGGCGATTTCTTTTTACTTTTAGGAATTAACAAAATCAATCGGAATCAGGAGAAGGTAAAACTAAATCGTAGGGAATGGTAACTACGGAATTAAAACCATTCCGCAAGAGTTCTGTGACAGGCCTGATAATATCACATTAATTTCTCATGATTTTCCATCTGAACAAATTCATTTATTCCACCAGGCGCACTAAATGGTCCAGATATACGAAAGCTAATTGAAAGTGACGCATTCAACCAAATTTTGATTGACGCTGAATTGGAAGGCAATCAAAGAATTAATACAAGGCTTGTTGGGAAAGCATCATTCTAGCAACTACGATGATTCTGTCACAAGGATGTTAACATCATTCTCGGGAATTGGTGTCTACATGTCCTTGAAAATCCATTATTTACATCATCATCTGGACTACTTCAGCGAACAGCGATGACACTAGCCCATCGAAAAACTGTAGAAATTTTTTGTGAATACATACATTTCTTTAAACTTTGTTTTTTCTTAATAATATCGATAAAATCAATACTTGTTTATAGTTACAATTCATAGAACTCGAGTAAAGAGAAATGGTTTTTACGAAATAAAAATGAATAAATAAAATAAAAAATTAGAAAAATTTTTACTTTATTTTTTCAGTCGTTTATTGCCAGAAATCTGAAGTTATTTGGAAAAATTTATGAAAAAAAGCGATAACTGACAATCTTTTGAAGATTTGATTCGATAAAATTAGTCCTACTTAATTTTGTACATGAACGGAACGGAGTAGCTACATTAAATGAACAAGAACTGCAATTCAGCGTCTACGCACGCAGACTCCTAAATGTTCGTGAAATTTCTGTAAAAAAAATCATTCGTTACAGGTAACCAACGGAAAAACACACATCAATAAAACAGTGCACATAGCCGAGTGCAATACTTCCGGAAATTTTTCAAATTCCTTTTCCCTTTAATTGAGAATCTGAGAACCATAAAAAACTCATCAACCTCTTTTCCAAAGAATTTTGTACGTATCCTCTATCGAATTTTCGAAATTCATTCAGTACGTTTGTCCATATTCATTGAAACAAATATCAATATTCTTGTCAAAATGAGATACATACCTTCATTTAATTGTGAGTAAAAGGGAAACGCGACCATTGATTTTCGTGATCTATATTTCATTTTAATCATAGGTTATATGACTTAAGACTTGACACTTTTAATTTTTTGTCAAAAAATTATTTATTTTCTTCATAAATTTATTTATAACTGCAAACAGTTCATTATGTAGAGAAACAGTATACGAATAGATTAAAGGAAATGTAATTCTTAATTTTTCTCAATGTGATTCAGCAGAATCGAACGAGTCGTTCTTGAGTTATGTCACATAAATTTGTTGCCAAAAATTTAAAACTAAGCGCACAAACATCTAGATAAGGAAAAAATTTAAAAGGTCATAAACAAAGCTTGGCCTGAGAACCTTTGGGAGTTTTACTCTACTGACCTAGTACCATCACCAAGGCATGAAATTTCTCACCCCTCAGATTGGCTGTTGCACTGTGTTATAAAATGACAAGCATTGCATTTTAGAAGACTTTAGAGGGTACCACTTTAGAAAAATTCAATTTATTATATGAGAGGTGGTCGCGTCCCTGTTTTTTTTAATGATTTTGAACTTAACATTAGTCAGTAGTAGTTTTTCGTAAAGCATCTATAATTAACCCTCAACGGTCCCTGAAATTTTTTTACATATTATATGCTGGGGTCACTTTCGACCCTATGGCTATTTTAGGCACAAATAAAATAATCAGTCACAAAACTCAACATAATATTTAGTTTTATGAGGTCGTATTCCCTTTATTGAAGTATTTCATGTGTGAAAACTTATGTTTTTTTATTTACATATCGTCGTGCCGGAGTTATCTGCACGTATATCACAAAATCCAAAAAATTGAGATAAGAACACTTTCTAAGGTAATTTTTCAAGATCTATCAATCTGTCTAGTCCCCAGGTCGCTACCTCTTATAGATTATGAAATATTTAGGCATTTTATAATTGTATATCTGTAAAAACAAAAAATAAAACGCGTTATAACATCGTATATACTAATTTTGTGGATATACAATGAAAAATATATGAAATTTGCGAATTCAAAATTGTTACGTTATCTCCACGTATGTGCAAATAATACGTATATTATTCATGAAAGAGAAGCGTGGTAAGTATTAATTTAACAAATTGATTGTAAATTTAAAAAAAAAATAAATCCTAATCATAAACTTGAACATTAATTAATTTTTAATTAATCAATACTCCATAGAACAGTAATTGCAATAAACTAAAATATTTATAAAAATCAAAATATAAAGACAAATTTGTATCACTCGAACACAAGTTTTCATTATGAAAATTTGTCTGAATGTAAATAATGAAAAACAATAAAAAAATCAACTTTTTCCCTTATTAACCGGATGTCGGTGGTGCAATGGCTAGTCTGCGCGGCTCTTGTGTATGAGAACGTGGGTTCGATCCCTGCTCTGACCACCTTAAAATTTCTTTCGACGACAGTCACCTTGCTTAGTGATGGCGACACTATCGAGTAGTTAGCCATGAAAAAGCATTTCAAAATACCGTTCGGAACCGGTGTAAAATTGTAGTACCCAATAAGTGAGTGAAAAATTAGAAAGCGCACAGCTCAATGGTTGTGAGAAGCTCTCCCCAAGCCCTTCATGGGATGTAACGAGAAACCATTTATTTTATTTATTTTTAACCAGATATTAAGTTATAAAACTATTTAACATCTTCTTCCGGAAGATAAATATACAGACTTTCAATGTCTTTTTATACCCTCCACTGTAAGTGATAGAGGGTATATGTATATCAGTTTATCATTCTGATTGTAACATATAGAAATAAGGATTTGCGACCCCATAAAGTAAATATATTCTTGATCCTTATAACAACCGGAGTCGATATAGCCATGTCCGTCTGTTGAAAACATTCTCACGACTTCAATCGGCGATAACGCGGTTTGGTTTTTGGCCAGAATGTTCCACGTATTCCTGAGCAGTTTGGTATTGAAAATCAGCGAAATTGGTCCATTGGAAAAAATTTTATGATTCGAAACGTAAAAAAACTCATAAAATTTTCACATTAATTTTTGTAGTTTTATACTAAACTACTCCTTTTACCGTGTGGTGAATTTCCATGTTGAAAATCTTTGTTGTTCTTTATAATAGCCCAGCGGACCAAAACTTCGTATACGATATCGCATACGAGAGTTACGCGAAACTTTTGCGGGTAAAACTCTCGAAAACAGATCCGAAAACGATCGGAAAATGAATCATCAGTCGCTCAGTTTGTGGCAGCAAAAGTTTCGTTTACGATGTCTTGCAAGAGATTCGTTTGCGAGACTTTTGCAATATCTTTTGCGAGAACAACACGAAAAATAAAACAAAATGCATTTGCCAAAACTTTGTTGTTGTGTCGTGTGCCTGCACGTGTGTGCCTCTGTTTGGTGCACGACACAACGACAACAATGTTTCTCTCTTTTCGTCCGTTTAGCACCCGGTTTTAACCAGTTTGCGAATATTTGGGCGAGTTTAATTTCTCCCCCGGTTTTGGTCCGGTGAATACTCGCTTCTGAGCCCGTTTGCGAGCATTTAGCGTAACACTCGCTAAGGCTCGGTTTTTTGTCCGCTGGGAGGTAAGTACTTTAGAATGTTTAGATGTATTTCAAGTGTTCATACATTTATATGAATTTTGTCACACTTTATCTAAGGTCTCTGTGGCCTGATGGGTAAAGGGTTGCGCGTTCGAGTCTGAGGGTTGTTGGTTCAACTCTCGTCCCAGCTTGTTTTTTTTTTTTACAGGTCTTCAAAAAATGCTTTTTTATTTTTAAAAAATGCTTTTTTATTTTACTTACACTCCTTTTGCCGTGTGGTGAATTTCCATGTTGAAAATCTTTGTTATTCTTTAGAATAGGTAAGTACTTTAGAATGTTTAGATGTATTTCAAGTGTTCATTCATTTATATGAATTTTGTCACAGTTTATCTAAGGTCGCTGTGGCCTGATGGGTAAAGGGTTGCGCGTGGGACTCTGAGGGTTGTTGGTTCAACTCTCATCCCAGCTTGTTTTTTTTTTACAGTTCTTCAAAAAATGCTTTTTTATTGTTAAAAAATGTTTTGCAGCTTGTTTTTTTTTTAACAGTTCTTCAAAAAATGCTTTTTTATTTTACTTGTGAACAAGTAACTTATTTTTATTGTTTAGAAAAAGTAAATTTTCTTAAAAAAAAGTACATTTCTTAAGTACATTTCAAAGTACATTTCAAAGTGCATTAAGTACATTTCTTAAGTACATTTCATTAAGTACATTTCTTAAGTACATTTCTTTCTTAAGTACATTTCTTTCTTAAGTACATTTCTTAAGTACATTTCTTTTTAAGTACATTTCTTAAGTACATTTCTTCTTAAGTACATTTCTTAAGTACATTTGAAAGTACATTAAGTACATTAAGAACATTTCAAAGTACATTTTCAATGTGAGCATTGTGAGCAATGCATTTGTGAGCATCCTGCATTTGTGAAAAAGTAATTGCATTTGTGAACAAGTAACTTATTTTTATTTTTTTTAAAAAAGTAAATTTTCTTAAAAAAGGTCCTTTTTAAAATTTAATATTTTGCTGGTTAACACTAAGGTGGAGGGTATCAAAGATTCGGCACAGCCGAATTTAACACTTTTACTTGTTTTATTTCGGACTGAATTATCCAACTCAATTTCAAAAAGATTGTTTGGTGTTTGTTTGGTAATTAATTATTTTTATATACATATTTTTGAAATAATATTATTAAAAATGTATTAATTAGTCTACATCTGAACTTTTTAACTCTAATCATCAATTCAGTAATTTTTAGTAAGATTCTACTACTGGGTCATATCTTACCCAAAGCACTGTAACGTCAGTAATACTAAATACCTACTGAGGGTTAATTTCGAGTAATAAAACAAGTGAAATAGCAACAATATACAGGTGTGTTCCGACTCTCACTCAGTTTTTAATTCACTTGTGAATTTAATTTCACTGGAGTGAGAATTTCTTGTTCCGAGAATCACTGTTTTCGAACGTGATTTTAATTTTTCGTAGTGATTTAAAACAGCTGTTTTGTCTGCAAACCAACATATGGTTGGTCTCCAAAGTATCAAGAAATTACATGTTTTTCATAATTTGTGTAGAAAACCTTAAAGAACAATGCCAGCGGGAATTATCTTATACTTATTGTCTCTCAGGAATAAACAGTTCAGAGAAGAACGTATTAAAAAACGTAATCTTAGGGATTTGTCAAATCCTATGGATCTGCCTGATATAACGTGAGTAAAAATTTTTCCTTGTGTTAAAAATTATATTAAGCGATTATTTTGCTTTAGGTTCGTCAAGCATTTTCGGCTGAACAAGACGTCGTTTCTCATGGTTCTGGATGAAATTGCTCCCCATCTCGGAAAAAGTTATATACCTAAAATAATTAAACTTGCAGCTGTTTTACGTTTCTTGGGTGTGGCTTCGTTTCAAGGCGTGTTTGCAAATGACATAAATATTAGCATGGGGCGGACATTTTGCAAAATTTTTTGGAACGTTCTAAATGTTTTGGAAGACAAACTATGTCCTAAATGGATTAAGACAGAAATGTCTCAGGACAGAATAAGTGCCTCCAAAACCTTTTTCTTTCAAAACTACGGCATTCCGGGAGTAGTTGGCTGTGTGGACGGCACACTTATAAAACTCGTTAAACCGCCGTCCGATTGTTCCATCTATTACAGCAGAAAAGGATATTTTGCTATAAACGCCATGATAGTAAGTACCCAATAAATAGCATTGAATTTAATTTAAAACTAAATATCATTTTAGGTTTGTGACTATGAAATGAAGATCATTGCAATAGATGCCTGTAGTCCAGGATCATCCCATGACTCTTTTGTTTGGAAACTAAGCGATGTTAGAGCTTATTACCAAGAAAAATATCAAAACGGTGCACGAAACATGTGGCTGTTAGGAGACTCCGGATACGGGTTATCTCCTTATCTTATTACGCCATATAAAAACCCACAGTACGGAAGCATGCAACATAAGTTTAACCAACGGCACTCGTCAGCAAGAAATATTGTAGAAAGGACAATTGGAGTCCTTAAAAGTAGATTTAGATGCCTACAGTCGTTACTTCACTACAAACCAAAAAAAGTGGTCTCTATCTTAAATGTATGTTGCGCATTAAACAATATATGCAGAGATTACAACATAGATTTTAGTGAAGAAATTACACTGAATGAGAATGAAAACGACCCAGAAAGTGTGCTGGAAGATGAAGATGACTATCGTAACGAAGCATTAGTAATAAGAGACAATATTGCGCGTAGTATAAGATAAACTTTGTATATATTTAAATTTAATATATTTATAAAAAAAAGTCTTTCCATTTCTTAAAAATAATAAAATTCATATTGAAAAAGCAACAAAATCATCTAGAAACAATAAAATAAAAGAACAAAAAAAATCAAATTTATATATAATAAAAGAAGTGTCTACTCTGGGACGCCCAACTTGAGTTTTTCAAGCACTAAAAATTGTAGCTTCAATTCGTTTTTTGATTTTAACGATTTTTCCATTGTGAAATGGTGACGCTGCATCTCCTCGAACTTTTTTTTCTTTTAAAAGGCGTATTTCATGCACGTCCTTGCTTAAGCTCCTGACATCTTTGCTCAAATATTTCAAATTTTTATTAATGTCGCGGAGTTGTGTGCCGTTTTTTTTTACTTCATCACCTATTTTATGCACCTCTTTTGCCAATTCGTCGAAATTCTCCTTTTCCATTTGGAAAACGTCATTCAAATTGGCCGCAGATCTTCTTGGAGTCCGAGCACGAACTGAGGAAGCTGGCGAGGTTATTGCCGAAATATTTGTCCCATCTGCCTGTGCCAAAGGTGAACATAAATTTGAGACATCCAGCTCAATGTCCACGTTTGCCGTAACGTCCAACCCACGTGATGTACCCAGCAGATCATTTCTTGTTGAGGTGAAGGTAGGGGCTGCCATAGACGTGGTTGGAACTTCTTTACCATCATTGCAGGGTGCATTTTGTTTTTGGCATACTCCAAATCGTTTTGTATTTGCAATGCCGTTCACCGCCTTGTAAAGGCCACAAATACTCGCGATTTCTTCCTCAACAGGTGTCAACACATATTGGTTAAATCTGCCACCACCAGTCTTTCTCCCTTCCGCTTTATTATGGGACAGACGCCGCCGTATATTTAGCTTCCAGTCTGCCCATGTCTGTAAGAGATATGATACAGTTCTTCATACATATGTATAAATATAAATTGATAAAGACCTACCTTTTTCCATACGGCCAAATCCTTAACTGGAGGTCCGGCACCATTTAACTCGGCAGTCAATTCCTCCCATTGCTGTTCATGGCACACTCTGTCACCTTTAGCAAATCCTTTTGCCAGATCCGGCCGACGCTCCATGAACCTTAGGAATATGTCGCACTGTTCCAAATTGTTATGCTTTCCCCTAATTAAAGAACATTTTATTAATTTAATTTTAACTTTATTTAAATATACTTACATTTTGTACGTTTACCGCTTCTTTTTGTTCATCTGCGTAATTGTTGAATGCTTTTGTCTTCTGTGTTTTGTTTATATTTGGTTTGTTTGCAGAAATCACATGTTTGTACAGAAAAAAAGCTGCCACATTTTTATTTAAGTGTTTGAGTTAAACAAAAGTATAGAAAAAATTTGTCCTTTCAACATTTTCGTGATCTGGCAACTACCTCGTTTCGAACATAAGCAAAGCCAGTTTATAAAAAGAGACAACAACAAAAACTGTAAAATGGTCACCAAAGTGAAAATGTTAAATTCATGAGAAATGGTGGTAGTTTGTTAAAACACATTTTTATTATAATAAAGCTCTTTCGATTAAATAACTTTGTTACATTTTACATACAAAACATATTAAATATCATTTGAGTATCATTTTATTTTATTTTTCTGCATTGTTCTTTCCAAAAACTTCATTAGGATATGCTTTCACCACAGCACTTGTCCATGATTTAAAACCAGTAAAATTTAAGTGAAAGTGATTCACAGAACATGGTATCAGTGAAAGTATTTCACTTTCACTGCAAAGTGAAAGTCCGAACACACCTGATAAATACGAATCTTAGTGTTTTGAAAAAACAAATGAAACAGTAACCAATTTTTAACATGTTTCTTTTAGTTCATTGCCACGTAGATCCCATATTTTGAACAATTTCTCACAAAAAGTGGCGTATGCGATTAAATGACAAAATTTTTCTGCAGGAAAAAATTGCCATAACTCGAAAAATTTTCTCCATGACCATTGATATTATTCCATATAACAATGAAGAATCCCCACCATTACATCTAAAAAAATATTGGAACACTTTTTTCGTACCATTTTTTTTTATATATATTTCTGAAACTTTAAATTCAATTTCCCAAAAAAACTTTTTTAGATGTAGTACATGCAGATAACTCCGGTATGACGATATATGTGTAACATATAGCTGTTATGTACATATATGCCAGTTTAGTTTTGATTTGGGTCACATTTTGAACATAGAATTATTTTTTTGAGATGATTTGGACAAACAAATTTTTGACAGGAATTACACTTAGCCGAGTGTTTGTTCCCATTGAGATCAGATGTACACATATGACAACGACCACGTTTCCCACATTTCCCAAGAGTTGACCCTTGTACCTTTGGCATTTCCTTAGTAAACGTCTCAATACTTTGTATGTTTTCGACGAGTTCAGCCGCATTGCTACCCGATGGCAAGTGTTGTCAGACGACGATATGACTTCTGTTTCCTCTTATATGAAGGATCAATGTGTATATAATGTATGCATTGAACGCGGAGACATCGACAATATTTCCAAAAACGGCCATACGCCATCGATTAACCTGAATAAATAACAAGAATTTATTGACTTATAATAATTTAGTAGTATGTAATAAGTTATATGTATTTTGTAACCGTACCTTTCTCTTGCATGCCTAAGTGCCAACCAACCCCTCCCTTTGTTTTATTGTAGTCGAGTATTATTTGTGGTTTTTGTGCTCTTCATTGCTTACTTTGTTTTCATGGTGCATGGTGCTGAAAAGCACGACTAATCGGTTCTGCTTTGGTACATATGAGACAATAGTAGCATCGAGTGAATGATCGAACAAAAAACGTGATGACCCAATAGGTTTCCGCTTCATATTAAGCATATAAGGAGGTACAAATTTTTTATTTTTACTGACTGTGCCCAGTAAAGTGGAGTGTGGAGTGTAAAAAAATTATCGCAAGTGATATTGCGAGCTATTAGCCCCTCCGTAACCTCTAAAATAACGCGTTGCCCTTGATTTATTTCGGCTTTGCAACTGGGAGCACGGCCTGTGTATATATGTATGCATATTCCATGCATAGAATGAGTCGCTGTCACAATAAGCCTTGACTTTTATTTCATATTTGGCTGGCTTGGAGGGTATGTATTGAGTAAATGGGCATCTACCTCGGAACGGTATAAGTTATTCATCCACTGTAACATTTGGGCCAGGATTATACAATGTTTTCAAATTTTGCGACCATTTATCAAACACTTCCCGTATCGGTGCTAGCTTATTCCGGGAACGGCGGTTTGCACGATCCCCCTTGTCGTCAAATCGCATCATACGAGTGATTTCTTTGAATCGTTTCATTGACATGGTAGCTCGAAATTCAGTGCGTCCTGTAAAATCATCCCAAAGCTCACCAACGAACTCGCCATACGACCAAAAAACACCCGCAAAGAAAAGCAACCCAATATATGCTCTATACGATCAATTTTTGACCACTCCTTTCCCAATTGCCGTAAACCTTCCAAATTCGTAATTTCCATAATTTTTTTTTCAATTGGATTCAAAAACAAATCAAAGGCCGATTCAATGGAAGTGCAGCGATTCAGGGCGAAAGTAGTTGGACATAAAACAATATTTACACATTCGCATTAATTTTTCATAATATAAACCGAAACTTTTTACAACCTTGATTGGTTGGAATGACGTTGCATGCTGACAAGCGTCCAACCTTCACTCGCGGCTGGTCCGTAAATTTGATGGTTTTGTCCTTGGAATAATAAACAATTTCCTCATTCTTCGCCGCTTCTTCTTCTAGATCAAGGTATAAAGCATCGTTGCACTCGCCGTCAGATTGAATTTCTTCCTCACTGGAATTGAGTTCCTCGGGCACATAGTCTTCGTGGATATCACTGATAATTTCCTCGTCACTGGACAAATCATTTACTAAAACTTCTAATTCTGCTTCGTTTTAAGCAAGATTATTACGTCTAAGCATTGTAACGGCTTTCAACAAAGGCACGCAAAGAATAAAATCCACAAAAACAGCTGTTGTGGATTCTATTTTATATTTCAAAGCCATACAAAAGCTCAGGTTGCTGTAACTGCAGTCATAAAAGTCTTAGTTCAAAAGAACCACACGAAATACATTAAACTTCTTGCAGCATAGGGTGATCTGCAACAGGGTCAAATTTAACCCTAGGATCCAATATGAAAAAATATTAAATGGGGCGTAACCATAAATATGGGGCGTAACATTTTAACTAGAAATACGCCATTTTATCAAAAAAAATAAGTCATGTAATATTGGCCTATTCCTTCTACAAACAACCAAGTTATTTACAAAAGAAAAAAATAGGGTCAAAATTGACCCTAGGACCGTTGAGAGTTAAGCGATGTAAAATACCTGTGTAGTTCGCAATTTCTTACCAGATGCTTTCTACTTTTGTATTAAAGTTCTCCACCGTGGGACTTGGCCAATGTTTGCAATGAACAGCACCGAGTAATCATCTTGCTGATTGTAAATATATTTCGAGTTGATGTTTTTATGGACCAAATGACGTCTCAAATGTTCACGCCAAAGTCGTTAGACTTCAGCAGTTAGAAGATAGCAAACATGCACACACACGCATCTGGATTTATGTAGATTCTTCAAATATATCTTCGTTATCTAAATGCTAGCTAACAGCGTGTATGCATTTCGCTAGTATAATTGCGAAGAAGATTTTGAGATAACTTGGATAATAAAACCAAAAGGCGATAACAGGAACAAAGGGTGAAACCAAGCACTCAGTACACACCGGAAATTTCACTTGAACGTGTTCGAATTGCTATCAGTTCGCAAAAAGTCTCGTTGCCTCCGATCATGTCAAGTGCCTGCAAGTAAAGTTCTGCTTGCTACCAATTAAATTAACCGGACATATTATTGGTTGCCTTCTCAACGAGCCACATTTCAACGAAAGCTGAAAAGAACATCATGTTCTTCAATTTGTGTAACGGCGGTGTCTTCGATCCGGTCTATCGACACCAGTTATGGGCTTCCATTAGCGGTTAGTGAATGCGAATTTGATAACAGCTATTTCCTAGTCCTAATAGAATTTCACATTTCATAGTGACGTTTATAGCATTATCGCACGGAATCGGCTTGGGATGGCTGTCACCCATGTTGACGAAATTGCAATCGCCAACTGAGACGCCCATAGATTTTACTGTGAACATCGAGGAATCGTCCTGGATTGGCGCCATGATAAGTGTAGGCGGAGTGTTGGGAAATATCTCATTTGTTTTAATATTTGATCGGTTTGGTCGCAAGGTAGCCATTTACGCATTAGCATTTCCACATATCGTGAGTACAGAGGACAATATCTGTGGTTGAAACAGCTCATAAGTATTTACTCCACAGTGTTTGTGGCTACTATTGTACTATGCGCAATCTATTGAATATCTATATGCGGCCCGTGTCTGTGGCGGTCTAACAGGAGGCGGAATATATATAGTATTGCCGATTTTTATCAGTGAAATATCCGATCCATCGTGAGTATTGAAAATATGGAAAATTCCAATGCACACTCAGAGAAGCGGTAGGGTTTTACCATGTAAGCCACTGTCACATTCACTACATTTGTGAGATCACCAACTGACCAAACTGAATTCTTAACGTACGATTTTTGTTAAAATTTGTATTCAAATTAACACAAACAATAAAAATTGTTTGGTGAAGAAATTTTGTCGTAATTGGCGTGAATGTAGAAATTAAATGATAGGGTTCTTAATAATTGGCCTCTTCTGTTATCCCCTGATAAACTAACTGTTCCAACACTTTGTATGGGGAGCTAAGTGATTTTAAGCGGCTCTCCATACAAAATGGTCGAGAAATTACTGTGGAAGATATAAAAAGACACTTATTCTAGTTCCATCAAATTCTCGTCGAAAGCAACTGGGCTAATTGTAGTTTTGATACAATTTAATAGCCTATTCACATTAGCGTACATTATAGGCGAATGGCTGGAAGATGTTGATGAAACACTTTGAACATCTTTCAATATCCTGAATTCACAAATCACCTCGTCCTAAGCGAAAGTTCTGTGGCAAAAATTACAATTAAAGAGACTTAAAATATGCAATATTGTGAATTTCTTGGAGCCCTAGAGATTAACAAAATTTAGAATGGATTTCGTCAAACATATATTTTTATTGGATTTTATAGTTTTTAAATTTTTTTCTTCTCCTCATTTGTGTTATTTACATTCATTTTACCAGGTGTTTTATTGCAACAACTCCAGCCGTTTCATTTTTGGTTGCTTCATTTCTCTGTCAAATACAACTCAAATGTATATCAATTGATGCAAGTAATCAATAAATATTAAAAATCAAAATAAATTTAAATTTGAAAGTCAAGTAAGGCAACGGTATGAAAAAAATTAAACCAGTTGCTGTAGAACTACCACCTGCTATAAATATATCTCGTGTTTTGTTTATATATTTTTTAACTTTTTAGCGAACTACACCGTGTCATCATCCTTGAGTATTACGTTCGTTTAGTTTGAGGACATTTTCGATTACACGCTCATATACTCCGTTTATACGAGATCTGAATTGATTTTTTTAGTGTAATTCAAATTGTTGTGTGTGAGTATCTATCAGAGGGCTTTGATGACACAGCTGATCGACCACTTAGCTGCAAATTTGATACAGGACCTCGTTCCTGTAGATCTCGAACCGAAAAAGTTTTCACATTAAGCATGAAGTAAAAAATTCCATCGTCTTTCGATTTGTGTGTAAAAGATGTTTCTGTAAATCAATGTGAAAGGGGCAAGACTGATGACGTTTTTATTGGAATATTCCAAGACAACTGTCAGGTAAAAAAAAAACAAATATAAACAAACCAAAGAAGATAATGCGAAAAATAACAAAACCATAAGCTGATTTAAGTACAGTTGTGTAGTTCATTGAACGATTCACTCTTGTGAACTAGATGAACTAGTTCACACTGTTCCGCTCTTTTGTTTCAGTAGTACACTTGTTTCAGCAGTTTTTTGTATTTCAGTTGTGCAGTTCTCTTCGACATTTTCTAGTTCCTACTCCCTTTGTCTCACTCAATTTGCACAAAGGTGCCTAGTGTTGCAATCTTGGTGGAATGCAAGTTGCTTGCGCAAGTCAGTTTTTCAACTTTCCGAGTACAAGCAAGTCTGTACTCAAAATGTATTCCCCTATCCCGACCTTACCTCTGTCATCAACAAACCAAGACTTGGGCAAGAGACTTGCGCAAGTAACTTGCCGAGTGTGAAAGGGGTCTTACCGGCTTCTATACAATAACTACAGCGCTAATCACCACTTGCGTTCCCAAATATAGAACGATTACAAAAACACCAATATCTGAGAAACGCAATAACCCAATCATTAAGCCGATCTTCAATAGGGCGATTTTGTATAAACAAATATCACAGTATCCAAAACACTTTAGTGCGCCGAAAAATTTTTTACTTTTTGAGTGATTCATTCTTATAGGAAAAAAAACGCCGCAAACCGCAAGTTTCTATGTCTTTTAGTTTTTTTTCAAATCACCTGTAAAGATGAACATAATTAATGAAAAAATTTAAAAATGTGATATAAACAGATAATATATGTATATAATATTTGAAATTTAAAAAAAAGTTCAATATCAAAGGTACAAAATTACAAAAATATCAAAATTTTACATCGCCAGATGATCAGGTTGAAGGAAGAGTTGCATAACCATGAGCAAAACACGGAAAAACGAAGCGTTTTTTTTAAACGCGTTTTTCTCAATAACTTCTTTTCGGCGCAGAGGTACCTTTTCGTGTGAGCAAGTCACATATGTAAATATCAGACCATTTTCGCAATTATTTGATCCGATTGAACTAGAACTACAATTTGATCTCAAATGAGCTGTATAGTTCACTGCTCACAAGAACTGTTAAGCTAAAATGGTACTATGAACTAGTGAACTAAATGAATGAACTAGTTCATTCTCATTTGAATTAACTAAAATTCCCAACTCTAGTTTTAAGGGATTCTCACTGATCCTTACAATTTGAGTTGGAATTTAACCCTCCAAATTGTTCTCTTGCAAATTTCTAATTAATTGACATGTGCATATTCAACTAATTTTTCTTTTTGCTTTTTTGATATTTCTGTAGTAGTTAAAAGAAAAAATCGAAATACATAATAAAATTATATAATTCTTGCCTTCTCCATTTAAATATAAAAAGTGTCGCACCGATTTAATATGTTTGTTTTTTTGACTTTTCATATTTTAAATTTTTCGACTCCCTACTTTTTAGAAACAGATTTTTCGAATTTTTCCAATACGCATGAAAAATGCAGTACGTCACACGTGAAACGCAGAAACAGTCACACGTGAGAAACGATTTTTTGTACATATCGTAGCGTTTTTGTTGCAATTCACATGTTTCATGTGAAAACCTTTTCAATTCGAGAACTACAGCATATAGTAAGATATAAAGAGTGCGCGTGTGTGTTTCAGGCCACCAAATTCTCGTCGAAAGTCACGGGGCTAACGACAGTTTTGATACAGGTTTTTATGCCATTTGTTTTTTCTGCCAGAATTTCGGCGTATTACAAATAAAAAGTAAAAAAAAGTTAAACAATATAACAGCCCGATTCTGTGAATTCTTGATAAATTTTTTATCAAGATATTTTGTCAAGATTTTTATCAACCAAAAGTTCGGTTGGTATTCTGTGGTAACATTGATAAATAAAAAGCTTTTGAAATTCACCAGTGTGGAGAATTTCTATTGACAGCTGATTTTGTTTATTGTTATCAAATTATTGGCACAAAGCAAAAATATGGATACATAAATTCTGCCTCCGACAACTGAAAAGGATCGCTTGAATCGCGTAATCTGCGTAGGTCACACCTACGCCTTCTTTTTTCCGCATTATCTTCGCCTTCACAAATCAGCATTAACACAATTATTTCTTCTTCCATTTTTCTAAAAGGATACGCAAATTTATACATGTATTTTAAAAAATCAATACCAAATGAGACTTTGACAAATTATCAACTAAAAAGCTTTTATTTTTTGTAGTAGAATACCAAATCTTGATAAATATTCAAAAGTTGATAAATACTCAATGTGGTGAACTTATCAAGTGCACAGAATCGGGCTGTAAAGATATTTTAAAAGTCATAACTGTCAATAAAATGAAATTTTAAGTCACTTTTTTCAAATCGCCTATCACTCAATCTCCAGCATATTCAAAAAAAAATACTTTCCCGTTACAACCCATGAAATTATTAGGGAGAGCTTCTCACAACCGGTGAGCTGTGCACGTTCTAGTTTTAAACTCACTAATGGAACCTACAGTTTTTCACCGGTTCCGAACGGCATTTTTAGAAGCCTTTTTATGGCTAAATACTCGATATTGTCGCCGTCACTAGGCGAGGTGACCGCAGTCGAAAAAAAATTTAACGTCGCCTGAGCAGGGATCGAACCCATGTTCTCATGCACAAGAGCCGCGCACACAACCCTTGCGCAACCGACGGCCACACCTGCATATTCAATACTGTATCAAATTTGTAGCTAGGAGCTCGATCAGCTGTGTCAGCGAAACCCCCTTTAAAGTTGTATGCATAAATGTTCACATCTCCTGAAAATTTTTTGAAGATGTAAAATGAGGCGAAGTGTGAAATTGCTGTTATAAGCCCCGAATTCAGTTCTTACGAAATTTTCGTAATAAATTTTGTCATTTATCTAAACCACATATCTCTTATTTACCATGCAAGTATTTCATTAATAATTAACTTTCGCACTCCATTTTATTTTTTACGCATGTGGTATTATTTTTGTTTACTGAAATGTCAAAATTCGGGCACCAAACAATTATCAAACAATTGTTTTCGTACGAAATAAATTTAGCCTAACAACCCTGTACTTGATTTTGGCTACGACTTTTTTGCAAAGAGCTGAGTACCAAGCAAATGAAAGTGAGCGGAATTTTCAGTACGTACTTCTTATGGCAACGAAAATTACATAAAACTGAATACCGGGCTTTAGCACTCATGGTCGAATAAGTAATGCAGTCGCAGTAAGTGTTGTTGTAATTTTGGGCAACAAGCACAGACATTTTGTTTTTGTTTCTTATTTATTTTCTATCAAATTTAACACCTTTGCAACCTAGAATAAATGTAAACAACAAGAACACAAACAGACTAGATGTGAATTTGACAAAAGAAAAGCACGAAAAAAAGGCCGTCGGTGGTGCAATGTACTTGAGATCCTGGGTTCGATCCCTGCTCTGTGACCACCTTAAAATTTCTTTCGACGGCGGTCACCTCGCATAGTGACGGCGACACTATCGAGTATTTAGCCATGAAAATGCTTATCAAACATACCGTTCGGAACCGCTGTAAAAAGTGAAGGTCCCAATCAGTGAGTATAAAACTAGAAAGCACCAAGCTCACTGGTTGTGAGAAGCTCTCCCCGATTCCTTCTAGGGATGTAATGGGAAACCATTTTTAACAAGACTACCTTCCTTATTCTACCATGATAGCATTTAAACCCCGGTATTTTGTTTTTATGAAATTATCGTTTGATGAACTGAAAATTTCGCTCACTTTTCATTTGCTTGATACTCAATTTTTTGTGAAAATTTCGTGGGCTAAATCAATTGCAGAGTTGTTAAGACAAAGTTATTTCGTACGAAAACAAATGTTTGATAATTGTTTCGGGCTGGAATTTTGTCGATTTGATAATTTTAACAACAAAAAGTAACATCACATGTGTAAAAAAAATAAAATGGAGTGCGTAGAGGAATAATAAGGAATGCAAGGTAAATCATAACTAGATAGGTGGTAACTGTTCGCAACAAAATTTTCCATTTAGAGATAAATGACAAGAATTCTTACGAAACTTTCGCAATAACTGGAATTTAAACTGGGAATTTAATCAAATGAAAATTCCCCATGAGGCAAGGTAAGGGGTCGGTCGGAAACCTTTTGAGACGGAAGAGCCAAAAGTTAAAATTTTCAAATTTCCTGGTTTTTATTTCAATATTATGGCATTTGATTAGGATGAGGTATATAAATTTGATTTAAAATAAATAGCTTTAAATATGAACTAATATTTATTCATATAAAAACACACAACTGTTTCGCAAAAAACATATTAAAGTATTAAATCCCTGCTAGAATAATATAATTAGTAATCAAATAATATAACTATAATTGTTGAATAATATTTACAATATTTATATCAATGGGAGCATTGGTCTTGCACGCCTTTTGAAAGTTTGGTTAAATCTGGCTCATAACTTGTTGTTTTCAGTTTCAAGCACGCCTCTAGATTTGTAAGTTGGCTTCTTACTTTACGTTTTATTATATTCATGGAAAAGTAAGCTTGCTCGCATAAATATGTTGACCCGAAGACCGTCAGTCCTCCAAATGCCACCTTCTTCACCTCACTGTAACATTCTGGAAGACTATTCCATTTGTCAAACACATGTGGATCAACTCGCGGCATTTCCACTTGTGCAGCGTAACGTACATACTTTTCTGGTCCTCCACCTGTGAACTTACCACTCCACAAATGTTTGGTTTTCAAATCCAGCAATTGCATTTGAAGCGAGCCATCATCAATTAATAATGGCTCAATGTTGATCTCATTTGAATTTGTGTTGAGCTGATTAACTATGAACATCAGAGTACTTGCGTTTGTTTTCATTTTATCAAAACTCTCAGGGAATCCATCCTTCATTTTGTTTATAGTAATGCTGAAGTAATTCGTGTCAATAGTTACATTAGTTTCATCGCGATATTGCTTCAGACTTTCGAAATGAAGTAATTTACCGCTCTCCATGTCTTCAACAAAAATAAGTAATTTATTTTCGAAACAAACCACTTTTTCAAGCAAGGCATAGGCTGGGTTTCCCATGGAGTTGAATTTTTGCAGTCATTTGTCTTCTTTCAATTCGGGATGGACAATGCCTTTTTCATAGAAGAATATTTTTATTTCACCCAAGCAAGAAGCAAAACGTTACCCCGTTTATTGTGCAGAAGTATGTCAGAATACTTGTTTTCTATTTCCTGAAGAAATTCCTTAGACTGGTGATGGTAGAGTGCTTTTGCCGCAATTCTGTTAGTGATCTTAATAACCAAGTGCATGACGTCAACCAAATCGGTCGGAAATGTATGGGCGCAACATGAAACCTTAAAATTTCATGGTTTATTTTTTGTCGAAGGCAATCTGTGTTGCATATGAAGGCAAACGACTACTCCCAATCCTGATTAAATTCTCGATTTTCTTCTTCAGTTCGTCTCTTCTTCTTGTCACATGCCAAAACGGCGTTGTGGCCGCCGTTGGTGCAATGTATATGTCTTGTACATGAAATGCTAGGTCCGATCCCTGCTCTGACCGCCTTACATTTCATTCGGCGGCGGTCACCTCGCATAGTGACGAGTATTTAGCCATGAAAATGCTTCTCAAAATACCGTTCAGAATCGGTGTTCAAACTGTAAGTCCCAAACAGTGAGTATAAAACTAGAAAGAGCACAGCTCACTGGTTGTGAGAAGCTCTCCCCAATTACTTTACGGGATGTAATGGGAAACTATTATTTTTAGTTGTAAGTATAGTTGACCTTTGTTGATATATTAGTTTTCAGTTGTTTCGACTTAAGAATAGTCATAAGAATAAAAAGAAAACACTTCAAGTATTTCTTTTTACAATTTTATTAATATTTTTCAATATTCGACCAACTTTGTTGATCATTTTTAGTCAGTCAGACCAAAAAGCTCAATATAATCAGATAGAACAAAAGACGGCACTCGCAGACCACTGTACTTTAACTACACAATAATTTAAATTTGACGAAGTGGAAATTCTGACTGAAGAGAAAAATTACTCAAGACGCCTTTTCCAGGAAATCCTACATATAATTGACGTTCCCTCGGAGAAGAGGCTTAATTTCAAACGAGATACAGATCAATGTGCACAAGTGTATAGGCCCACAAATGACAAATTCAAGAGAAGAACAACTCAGTTGACATAAGCCTGCGGAAAAACTTGGACGCGCTCTGTGTTATCTCAAAATGTAATGAAGATTAATCGTTCTCCCTTTGGGGGAAAATAATATATTTGTTTATGTTGATTCTTGTTTCAACTGTTCAATAATGTTTACGACTATTTTGTGTTTATCCTTGATTTATCAGATCCTTGAAATTATTCGTTGCCTGTTTCCCGAAATATTTGACATAATTGCCAAGTCCGATTTAGAAGTAAGTTCCGGAACTAATGACGACACAAGTAGTTTGACACCAGAAATGCATAAAATACCAATCAGTATTCACAATGGAAAAAGAAGAACAAAACTCTCAAAGGAAAATTTACTCAACTATAAGACACCAGATGGGTTGAATAATCTGTACAATTACCCCTACTTTGTAGATTTCGACTACGCCTACCTTAGATTGAAATAGCTACTGACCAGGCAGGCTGTACCTCAATGTGACACCAATTATCTCAAAAATTCCAAGACATATAGGACACGGCAACACATTATTGTTTAGTGTATTACTTCACCTATCTATATATGTAACTAATACATATACATAAGTACAAGACAAGTGTGAACTTTGACCTCTTTGAGGCAGGGTCAAGCTATCAATGCCAAAGTTACTCATAAAGTTTTCTGATAAATTCAAAAAATCGTGTAAAACCAAAGAACATAAATTGTATTTTATGCTTGAAATGTGACTTTAAACGAGAATAACTTGAGTATACTCTTTAATATTGATAGACATTGATTTTTCTAACAGTTTTAAGGTGGATCACACGATTTGTACGTTTGTACATAAAATGACCAATTTAAGTTTGTTCACATTTGCGCATTTGGATATCGATGTGCGAATGAGTTGTTTTGCGATCAGACGATTTGGCTATTAAACATCCAAATGATTTTTCACACATTTGCACACAGTAGTAAAGAGACAAGTGTTGTCAAGTTCATTCATACGATTTCACCAATTGGTCATAATCACTAAAACAGCTGTCAACTGTCAACTATATTATTGGATCTATAATATTGTAAAATTTGTTTTGGGGTGGCTAAAACACATTATTTTACTGAAAATGTTAAATACAATTTTTTCCGCAAACTCATATTTTCGGAGTTGTCGGCCCCCAAAAGATTGAATATAGAGTATGGTAAGCTGAAATGCAGTTGGTCGGGCAAGTTTCATAAAATTCCAAAACAAAATTAAAAGAAAACATAAGAAGTCGAGTAGTGAAAATAAAATTTGGTTGGATGGACCTATAAGCCCTACTGGTTGCAATAATCCGGTATAGTGTTGTCAGAATATCAGGTGTCCCCTGACACCTCATGTAATTTTTTTTATATGCTGTAGATCAAAGATCAAATGAGCAACCTGAGTGGTAATGCGATCACTGATACGTCTCAGGATTATTAGGTGACCCCGTCACTGAAGCTCTTCGAAGTAGTGGACATATTCTTCTGTCCTTTGAAGGCGGATGAGCCAACACCCCTGGCCAACGGCGGATCAAAATTGAAGAAACCAAAATCCAGTTTCGACACACTGCATTCTGTCAGCGTCTGATCCATAATGGGCGGCTGAAACATAATCATCCTGGCAGTAGGTAAAATGCAAACCACGGTGGCCTGGGTTTGCCTCCCGCCACCGTTATATCGGCAATGAAAATACGCAGAAAATATGATGAACAAAGAAACCCCCCAACTGTTGACGACCCTCGCAAACATTATAAGGACCATGATTTAAGGATATGTACCTGGAATGTTCGAACGTTATACAGGACTGGTGCCACTTTCCAACTGGCGGATGTCCTCGGAAAATATAAAGCTGACATCACAGCGATCCAGGAAATGCGATGGACAGGATATGGTTGCACCAGAAAGAAAAACTTCGATATTTACTACAGCTGCCATGAGCGTAAGCACGAATTTGGGTGCGGATTTATAGTAGGCAAGAGACTGCGACACCTAGTTTCAAGGTTCAACCCAGTGAGTGACCGCATAGCCACAATTCGCATCAAAGCGAAATATTTCAACATCTCGTTAATTTGTGTGCACGCACCGACAGAGGATAAAGATGATGAGGTCAAAGAAACATTTTATGAGCGCCTGGAGGAAGTATATGAACGCTGCCCTGACCACGACATTAAGATTATTCTAGGCGATTTTAATGCCACATTAGGAGAGGAAAGTGTCTTTCGACCAACCATCGGCAATCACAGTCTACATGATACCACCTCCGATAATGGAATAAGACTGATAGACTTCGCCGCTGCAAAGAACATGGTAGTTAGTAGCACACGATTCGAGAATAAGGACATTCATAAGGCGACCTGGATATCTCCTGATCAACGGACGAAGAACCAGATTGATCACTTGGTAATAGATGGCAGGCACTCTTCTAGTGTAATGGATGTACGTGTGATTCGAGGTGCCAATATCGACTCGGATCATTACCTGGTGGCTGCGAAAGTTCGCTCGAGATTGAGCAGGGCCAAAAACGTACGGAGCCGAACACAGGAAAAGTTCGATATTGACAAGCTACGAATACCGGAGATATCAATGTCCTATCGACAGAAACTCTCTCTCCTGCTGGAGCAGAATACCCGCCCTCCCGAAGACCCAGATGCGCAGTGGAACCACATCTCCCATTCTTTGGAAATCGCTGCAATGACTGAACTTGGCTATCAAAAACCGCAGAAGGATAAGCCATGGTACGACGAAGAATGTCGCATTGCAACTGATGAAAAACACGCAGCACGTATGGCAACGAAACAGTGAGTTACAACGCGTGCTGCGAGTGAGCGGTACAAAAGGCTGAGAAGGGAGGAAAACCAATTATTTAGGCGATCAAAATGGCAGTGGGAGCAGAGAGAGAGTGAAAGAACCGAAATGTGCAGGATGAATGGTGAATCGCGAAAGTTTTTCCAGAGGGTAAGAAGATCGACCAACGGGCCTAATAATGGGCTGCCCTCCTGCAAGGACGAGAATGGGAATCTGGTGACTGAGAAGCAGTGTGTGCTCAAAATGTGGAGAGACCACTTTTCAGCACTACTCCACTCAGATTCTTCCACTGAAGATCAGGAGGTAATGATAGTGGAAGATAGTATAGATTGTACCCCCCCCCAACCAAGACGAGATTAGAACAGCGAAGGACTTATAGCCCACATGCATCAACTGATATGCGGTATATGGCTGGGGGAATCTATGCCCGACGACCGGAGTCTCAGTGTATTATGTCCTGTATTCAAAAAGGGTGATCCGTGTGTCTGTTCCAACTATCGCGGTATCAGTCTTTTATTCATCGCGTATAAGGTCTTGTCGAGCGTATTATGTGAAAGACTAAAGCCAATTATTGAAAACCTGATTGGACCTTATCAGTGTGGTTTTAGACCAGGCAAGTCCAAACCTGACCAAATATTCACGCTACGCCAAATCCTGGAAAAGACCCACGAAAAGCAAATCGATACATACCACCTTTTTGTCGATTACAAAGCTGCTTTCGATAGGCCCATACGGGAAAAACTGTACAAAGCTATATCTGAACTTGGTATTCCGGCAAAACTGATCCGCCTCTGTAGAATGACGCTGACCAACACCAAATCAGCAGTGAAAGTGGAGAGAGACCTCACTGAACCATTCTGTACCAAGCTATATCTGAACTTGGTATTCCGGCAAAACTGATCCGCCTCTGTAGAATGACGCTGACCAACACCAAATCAGCAGTGAAAGTGGAGAGAGACCTCACTGAACCATTCTGTACCAAGCGAGGACTTAGACAAGGCGACACACTTTCGTGCAATCTCTTCAACATCTTAATGGAGATAATAATGAGAAAGGCTGCAGTAAATACGAACAAGACCATTAACCCGAAAAGCCATATGTTGCTGGCGTATGCTGACGACATAGACATCATTGGGCGAAATTTGCCAGAGAGGTTACTGCAGTATTTTCAAGAATCGAAAAGGAATCAGCAAATGTGGGTCTTGCTGTTAATGAGGGCAAGACAAAATTGATGGTGTCAACGACTAGAGAAACCTCTCGACTTGGTCTGCACTTGAACTTTGACAACCGATTTAATTTTGAAGTGGTAGATGAATTTGTCTACCTTGGATCCGCCGTGAACAAGGACAGCAACGTCAGCCTGGAGATAGATAGGAGAATTGTGCTTGCAAATAGATGTTATTTTGGGCTCAGCAAGCAGTTTAGGAACAAAGCCCTCTCTCGACGGACAAAAGTCCAGCTATATCAGACTCTCATTTAACCTGTCTTGACATATGGCTCCGAAACTTGGGTCATAACGCAAGCGGATGAAAAACACCTGGGAGTTTTCGAGAGAAAAATTCTCCGTAAAATATATGGGCCTGTTAGGGAAAAGGGCGAGTACCGACGTCGCTTGAACGCAGCTATATAGTCTCTATTCTGACGTGGACATAGCTAGACGAATCAAAGTGTGCCAATTGCGTTGGCTAGGCCATGTTATCAGAATGGATGAAGATGAGCCAGCGCGAAAGATTTTTGATAACGTACCCGATGGAAGCAGGAAAAGAGGACGACCAAGACTCCGCTGGAAAGACCAGGCAGAAGAATCCCTCCGTATCCTTGGTGTTACCAACTGGCGAGAAAAGGCGAAGGCTAGAGCCAGTTGGAAGAATATGTTGAAATTTGTTTAATTAATATGTGTAAGACGTCTGACCTCATGAGGTTGTAATATAGTCAATAAAAGTAAAAGTAGATCAAAGCTGTGCTTCTAATTATACTTCAATATATTCTAAACTGATACATATTTTTTATTACAACCTTGCATACTATTGACTAATATACATTTTGTAAAAAATACACCGTCACTTTGTCAAATGACGACGAAATGACGATTTCTTGTAATTTTCCAGCACACGGTAAATAATTTGGGGTAACTGCTTTAGAAGGAATTATATACAGCCCACATAATTCTTGTTAACTTTGCAAAATACACTAATCACCAACAGTTGCATTTAGTACTCTAAAATTGGTGTAGAAATGTAATATTTTATAATTTTTTCGTTCTTTCAAATATTCAAAAATTTTGCACCGAACAAAATTTAGAAGTTTGCGTGGTGAATTTCTAGTGTCAAAAATTAGACTACCCCAGGGCTACTATAAATTTTGACAACGAACCAAATAATGACATTTGTTTAACAATAAGATGCATTTGGTAGGTGATGCCATCAACAAGCTGATTGGGTTTGTTGCATTCATATGGCCAACGAAAATTGTCAAATGTGGTTAAAATGAAAAATATAAATATATGCAATTTTAAGTCATTTTTAGAGTTTTATTTTCATTCTAATCAGGTCATATTAAGTTTGTTATACAACATCGATATTTGCTGCTCCCACCACCTTATTGAATACCTCTTGCTAAACAGGGACACAAATGTTTTATTTGTTTTGGTTTTGTCGTTTGTCTTTTACGCGGAATATTAACAATAACCTCCTTTGGCTGAACTGCAATTTCACCAACTCTTCTAAAGCCCCAAATATAAGTAATTTTTCCATTTCAACGCCACCACTCACTAACTTGTCCTGTTTTGTGTGGCGACTGTATGTCAAAAATTTGTTAATGATCTGTCAAAATTTCATCACATGAATCCGCACATCAAAATGACAAAATTTTATCTACCATAACAAAAATTTATTCACCCAATTTTACCACGAACTAAAAGAGTTCGATCCGCCCACAGTCTAACTTACCAAATATAATCAAATCGATCAAATGCTATTGTTGTTAAAACAAATTCTTATGCAATGTTTCTTAGTGGGCATATTTTAGTTTTCTTCCCAATACAAATACAAATTTAAATGCTCAAACTACAAACATCATAATTCAGAGCATCATAATTTCAAATGGTAATTATTTATTTATATACAGTCAAACCTGGATAAGCGAGAGTTCAAGGGAGCACAATCTCATTCTCGCTTATAGAGGTTTCTCACTAACCCGAGTTTCTCGCTAATCCAGGTACATGGGTAGCGTTTCTCTCTTATAGAGGTACGCAGCAATAACAAGTCACAGGAAGTACGAATGTAGTAAATAATAATTTTAACAGTGTGTACATACAGTATGTACATATGTATAATTTTCCGATTTGACATGATACAGAACAGAACTTTCCTTCGCAATTGATAACTATAAACTGAGTAAGTCCGACAAACAGGAGGGTACAGAATGCGCAAAGAATGCGACGAAATACGTTACATATTTAGTTCCACGAAAGAGAATTCGCAAAGAATGCGACAAAATACGTTACATATTTAGTTCAAAGAAATTTATTGACGAGAAAACAATACTCGACTGTCGCTTATAGAGGTATAGATAATCAACAGTCTCACTTACAGAGGTCTTACAGAGGTTTCTCTTTCTCGCTAATAGAGGTTTTGCGTGCTTAAAATGACGGGTCCTAACTATTACTCTCACTTATAGAGTTTTCTCACTTATCCAGGTTTGACTGTATATGTATTTAACTATAAGATAATATGTAATGTAATTTATTATTCCAAGGGTTCTTAATGGAACAGATATTAGAATTAGTGGCCCAGATCATGACGAAATTGTTGGTTGACAAGCAACTAAAAGAGTAATTCTAGGGCTTTTAGGAAAAAATCGTTCAGCAAATTACAGAAATAATGTGAAGTCGGTGCTGCAAGCATTTGAAAAACTTAAAGTGAATATGTCACTCAAAATTCACTTTCCGCATTTTCATTTGGACTATTTCGGCAAACAGATCGCAGTCGAATCTGATGAACAGGATGAGCGTTACCATCAAATTGCTCTGTCGCTCGAAGCAATTTACAAGTTCACTTTTGTTATATGTTTTAAATGCACTTTATAGAAATATATTCTATTTATGCAGATGCAAAGGAAAAAAATCACCAGACGCTATCCTGGCTGAAATATGCACGTGATATTGTAATAAACGCAATGAGCAAGAAAACATAGACTATTAATGTCGATGACGCTGAATCTGATTTCAGCAACAACTGTGAGCCTCCTAACTCTAAAAAAGCCTGCAAAGGCTGAAGTCCTTTGCAGACAGTGCTGTTTAAACTATAATTTATGTAGTAATTAATATATAATTTCAATAAAAAAATAAATTATATAATAGTTTTCATATTATTAAATTTGTATTACGAAGAAAAAAATATGTCTATTAAGGAACATTATATAACACAAGGGAACAAAATAATCATTAAATAACCAAATAACTATTTAAAACCACTATTTTTTTCTGATGTATTACGACATCCATGTTACTAAAGTGGACAAAATTTTAATTTCTATGGATAAGTTTGTTTTAAATAATTTTTTAAGTAAAATTGTCCATTTTTGACACGCTTGTTCCACGGATTTTAACATAACTCAAGAACGATTCATCCCACTTGACTGGTGAATACACCAAATAATTTGCTACTAAAATACCTAAAGTTTTGTTAACATTATTTTTTAGCCTGCACAAGAGTTGCGGAGTTATATAAAAAATTGTGGTGAAAAATAATATTTTTCAGCCAAAATTTATACAAATTTTTTCTTAAAAAATTATAAAAAATCTAGGCGGCAAAAAGTGCTCGGTTTAGCACTTTGATAGTAAAGCCTGACCTTCTATGAATAAAATGAGACATTTCATAAGAAAATCGATGGATAAATTTTGATTTTATTCACAATTAGGTAAAGGTACCTCATTTTGTCCAAAATAGAGAAATTTTTTTTAATGATTCTGAGAATGAAAAAAATCGCAAAATGCGATTGTAAAGTCTGTGAATCGTAACACGTTTGTATTCAACACCTGTGATCTTGGTACAACCCCTCACAAAAGAGAGTTTTGTAAAAAACCCCACACAAAAGGCACTTGTTCTACCTGTTTACTGCAAGAAGAAGCTAAAAAGCACACTCACAAAGAGAGTTTTGTAAAAAACCACACACAAAATGCACTTGTTATTCCTGTTTACTGCAACAAGAAGCTAAAACACACACTCACAAAAAAGAGTTTTGTAAAAAACCCCACACAAAATGCACTTGTACTACCTGTTTACTGCAACAAGAAGCTAAAACACACTTGACAATCACACCCGCAAGCAGTATATTTAATAGTTCAAGTATCCTTTCTTAATCATTCAACAAGTGTACGCAGTAGTGAAAAGTCTAATTTACCCAAAAATGAAATTCAGAAAGTTTTCGTGCAAAAACGACCCGAATTTATTTTGTTACGTGTGCGGTAAATACACCACCTTGAAAAATAAACAAATTTTCTCAGATGTAGTACAAAAAAAATATAAAGATTGCTTTAATATAAGTCCGCACAATTTAAACCAGCATTGGACACCTAGTACTATATGTATGTCATGTCGATTGAACTTATCTTCTAACGTAAAGTAAGTATAGGTTAATAGATTTGGAATATTTTATACCAACAGTATTTCTTATCTAAATTTTGAATTCTTCATATTCCTTATTTCAATCTTTTTTCAAATTACAGACGACACTTGGAAATTTCGAAGCCTATGCTATGGAGAGAAACAGCGAGCCACGAATCTGATTGTTGTTTTTGTTTAAGTACAACAAGCGGCTTCGGAAAACATATGCGATGGTCTTACCCCACGAGGTCTGCTGATGGGTTTACACTTGCAGTTCTACATTCGGAAGAAATTGCAAATGCAAAAGATCGGGGTGCAAGCTGCAGTCAAGTGCTTTCATCTTCACCAGGACTCTCAACCACAAGTATGTGTTACCAATCAGATATTTAGTTCAGATCCAGCACTACCATCTACATCTGCAAATCACGAGTTCATCCCACACAAACATTTCTCGCCGAGACCATGGCATCAAGACCAGCTTAATGATGTAATTAGAGACCTTGGATTGTCGAAAAAATCTTCTGAATTACTTGCGTCCCGGATGAAAGAAACAGATCTGATAACTGAAGAAACTAAAGTATCGTATTACCGTACTCGGGAAAAAGGCTTACTTCATTATTTTGCTGAAGAGGATGATTTTGTGTACTGCACAGATATATCTGGTTTGATGACTTCCATGGGCTTACAGAGATATGATTCAAACGAATGGCGTTTATTTATCGACTCATCAAAACGCAGCTTGAAGTGTGTCCTTTTGCATAATGGAAATAAATTTGGTCCCTTGTTGATCGCACATTCAACCAAAGAAAAAGAAGAATACTCTGTAATTGCGTTCGTCATGAACAAGATAAAGTAAGATGAACATAAGTGGGTAATTTGTGTTGATCTAAAGATGGTAAATTTGCTCTTAGGTCAACAAATCGGCTTCACTAAATATCCTTGTTTCATATCTTTATGGGACAGCAGAGCTAAATCAGAACATTGGACGAGAAAACAATGGCCTACTAGGAAAGACTGGTTCCAGGTATGCCAAATGTTATAAACGAAGCTCTAGTGCCCCGAGATCATATCATATTACCCCCTCTTCACATTAAACTTGGTCTGATGAAACAATATGTTAAAGCACTTAACAAAGGTAGTAGATGTTTCCAGCATATTTCAAGGAAGTTTCCCAATCTAAGCATGGTAAAGCTGAAAGCAGGCATATTTGACGGCCCACAAATTCGCAAATTGGTGAAGGATACTGATTTTGGCAGTTCAATGTCCGAAATTGAGAAGAATGCATGGGATTCGTTTGTATGCGTTATTAAAAATTTCTTAGGAAATAACAAGTCTCATGATTCCCGAGCGCACATTGAAGAGATGTTATCTCACTTCCGCCGACTTGGATGCAACATGAGCATCAAAGTACACTACCTGGACAGCCACTTAGATTGTTTTCCTGAAAATCTAGGAGACTTGAGTGAAGAACAGGGTGAACGATTCCACCAAGATATCCGGACAATGGTGGAACTATACCAGGGTCGGTGGGATGCACACATGATGGCTGATTTTTGCTGGAGTATTCAGAGTAACACTTCGTCATTCAAGAATAATAGAAAATCGTATAAAAGAAAATTCCAGAGTTTGTAGTTTAAATTAATTATTTATTTATTTTCTTATTTTATTTCTTATTATAAATTCAACTAATAAAATATAAATTTTAATAAAATATAAAATGGTTTTAAGTTTCAATCAACCGAAAGAAGATTATTAGCAACTATGATTGTCAAGTGTGTTTTATCTTCGTGTTGCATTCAGGTAGAACTGGGTTTTTACAACACGCTCCTTGTGTGTGTTTTTACAAGAGCACAAGCATTAAATACAAAGTTGTTGCTGCTCAATGTAACTATTTTCAATCGGAATTAATTTTTTTTTCATATCAGAATCATAACATTTTTTTTAATTTTTTGCTCATTTTTGTTGCAATTGTAAAATTTCAATATTCTTGACGAAATGGGATACCTTTACCTAATTGTGAATAAAATCAAAATTTGTCCATAGATTTTCTTATGAAATGTCACATTTTATCATAGCAGGTCAGGCTTTACTATCAAAGTGCTAAACCGAGCACTTTTTGACGCTTAGGATTTTTTATAATTTAAAAAAAAAATTGCATACATTTTGGCTGAAAAATATTAATTTTCACCACAACTTTTTAGATAACTCCGCAACTCTCGTGCAGGCTAAAAAATAATGTCAACTAAACTTGTAGGTATTTTAGTAGCAAATTATTTGGTGTATTCACTAGTAAAGTGGAATCAATCGTTCTTGAGTTATGTTAAAATCCGTGGAACAAGCTTTTCAAAAATGGACAATTTTACTTAAAAAATTATTTTAAAAAAACTTATCCATAGAATTTAAAATCTTGTCCACTTTTGTAACATGGATCTCGTAATACATCAGAAAAAAATAGTGGTTTTAAATGGTATTTTTTCCTGTTCACCTGTGTAATGTTTTGTTTCCACAACGATGGCATTTGCTATGCCGGATAATTTATATATTAGACTATTTTAGAAGACAGGGGAATGTCTACTATCTTCAGTGTACCGCTTTTGGCATTCGAGTTTTAACAATGGTGGCCTAAATCTTAAGATGTAGAACTTTATAGAATATTGTTGTACCAATTCTTCAAAATTATCTATTTTTGCATTGAACAACTATTTTGTGGGTTTGTTTCATTGGCAATAATATTGCAAATGATTTGATCTAAAACTCTGGACAATATATTTGTAGTTGCAATTGTATAGCTTAGCATGTAATATTAAAAATGTTTGACTGATAAAATTATTTTAGTACTTTAAATGACTATTTATGACTTTAAATATGTGACAGCGCATAGAGAAAGTGACCTAAGGGTAAAAAAATCAATTTTTACTTTTTTCTTTTTGATGTGGACAACATGGAATGAGACCGATCCCATGCCCCAAAAGTGTTCCCTCCCAGAGATATGCGCGTTTTATGAAAGTAAAGTCGACGAAAGTGAGGTTATGTGAAAAAATTTTCGTACTAACAGAGTGATATTCACGATTTAAAAGAATTATAAATGAGCATTTATTATAATTCACAATTAATAATTTCAGAAAATAAAACTGGATTCGAAAAAACGCGAGCAAAATTGATATCAAACTCATGGAAACAGTGCGCTAGGTAGAAAACAGTAAAAACCAACTACACAAAACAAGAGGTAGGAACGACCTACGCGCTTTTTCAAAGTTGAGATGTGTCGCTTTCAAATGAGACCAATACCAACACGCTCAGTGATGGCTCTCCTGAACAAACCCGGTTTTTACCCTTAGGTTGCTTTCTATTTTCCGCGTCACATATATATTTGATTATATTTGGTAACTTTAGGCAAAAAACGAAAATATTACATTTCTACACCAATTTTAAAGTACTAAATGCAAAATTTTGCTGATTAGTCTATTTTGCAAAGTTATCAAGAATTTTGTGGGATATACATACTTCCTTCTAAAACTATTACCCTAAATTATTTACCGTGTGCTGGAAAATTACAAAAACTCCAAAAAATGTCAAATTTGGTTTGGCGCTTCGTCATTTGACGAAGTACGGTGTATTTTTTACAAAATGTATAGTAGTCAATATTATGCAACGATGAAAGAGCTACAACTTTAAAGAAGGTTGTAATGAAAAGTTTAGAATATATTGAAGTATAGTCAGAAGTACAGCTTTGGTCTAAACTGATATCTTCTTTTGCATGTAAAAAAAAATTGTGATGATTAGGGCCAAAACCGTATGGGGTTTTCTGATATCTCGCCAATGAACTTACATAATTTTTTGGTTTCGTTGAGGACCTAATTTTACTACCTCACAGTGTCATAAAAATTAATTTTTAATCGCTATTGTTTGATTTTTATATTTGTTAATTAATATAAAAACTTTCCTGAAGAAGATTTCTAAAGGAAATCGAAAAAGATAAAAAAAAGAAAATTTTTAAGAAATCTAAAGGGACCTTAAGCTGCAATAATTTGTCAAGAAAAATTTTGCTTACAAAGTAATCACAATATTTTGATTTGTATTAGTTACTTTACTTTACTTTTATTGACTCCAAAAATAACGACTATCATTCAAAATATTTTAATTGATAAGACGATAATGATTGTATTTTGATTTTTATTTCAATCTCACAAAATAATGATTAAATTTTGAGTTATTTTAAATGCTTAAAAAATAAGGATTATATTTTCAATTTTATATTTTGATCAGAAAATAAAACTAAATCCTTAAGATTTATAATTTTGTTCATTTTGCACTTTTTTGTTGACTTTTATCGTTGGTATACATTTAACACAACTAGTTTGTCCCAAAAACACAAAATGCGGTTGCTGTTCTTCTTTTTTTTTTAAATTTTTTTTTTAATAAACCTGGTAACCCTGCAAGCACCAAAAATTTGGGGGTATCATTGGCAAGTTCTTTTGTTTTGTGTTTGTTGGTATGTACAATAATTCAGAGTTGAGAAACATTAAAAATGCCACAACAAAAATGACAAACATTTTATGTTAAAACGTTCATTTCGAAAGTGTAACATTTAGGGTTTTCACAAGCTCTCGTAATGTCGTTATGTTGTACTGGATTGTCGTGCCTAAGTACGATAGTTGTGAACAACCATTATTGCTTTTTTTTTGTTGTATGTCGTACGTATCCAGCTGATTGCATAAACAACTGATTGAAGAAAAACATTTTTTGAAACTAAAATGACGAAAATAATCGAAAAGGATAAAATAATTACATCCATAACGCAACATAATAATATCACAATAATAATATCACAAAATAAGTAATAAATATCAACAACAGCTCTAATGGTAGTAATGTTACTTAACAAATGTATTCGGTAATATCAAACTCGGTACAAGAAGAACAGCACTAGTAAAGTACGACAATCAGTAAACATAACTAACTACCTTTGATGTTGTACTTGTCGCAAGTTAATTTTATATGGAAGCCAACAACAAAATTCATACAACTGTTGTGAGAAGTTACGACAGTACGACAAGTACGAGACCTTGTGAAATACCTAATTATTTCTTAAAATGTACACAAATTATTTTAAATTGACACAATTCAAAGAGAGCTTTGTTTTACAATATGTGTTCCTTTGTTCTAACAAAATGCATAGACGAATATAGTATAGACACCTTTATTCTCTTAATAAATTAAACGTCTTACGTGGCGTTTACACGGGACAGTTTTGATCCGACAGTAGAAATACATTCACACATTTTTACTACCACACTTATACTTCTCTCACTTGCCTCGTCACTGTCTCTGATTTTTCAATGACAGTAACTTCGGCAAGAGATTTGACATAAGCGGCCAGATCATGGCTGAACTAGTAAAGGTTGGCACAATAGAACAACTGATTTTGCTTTCTTATGGCTCCATCTGTTAAATTCAGTAGCGGCATTCATGCAAACGGGAAAGCGGAGAACTTTTGCTCAGCGCAAGTTTCCCTCGCACCGTTGCATGAGGCACCAGGTAAAGTTTCTGAGCGTAGTTGTGCTCAAAACCATATCAGCTGACCAAGATGGATACATAAGGTGGTAGCAGTAGCAATTGCATGTATTATGTATGTGTACTTTTTCTACTGTTCTAGTGCTATCACCTTATTTATCCATCCTAGTCAGATGACAACGAAATGTCAAAAGTTTACACGTTTCTCCATCCCACGTTTGCGCAGCAAATTTGCCTCGAAAACTTTTCACTTTTGAGCAAGTCGCTTTGTATCGGAAATTTGTTTGTTTTGACGTTTGCTGTGCAAGTTTACGATGTTTTAGAGTTTACGAGGTTCTTTCGAGCTTGCATGAAGACCACTATTCTGACCGTCGTCGAAAGAAATTTTAAGGTGGTTGGAGCAGGGATCAAATTTATACCAACGATAAAAGTCAACAAAAAAGTGCAAAATACATTTACATTTTTCAGTTCTACACCAAAACAACATGAAAAAGTTAAGTGGACATATTTTGTAACTCCACCTGGTGTAAGTTAATTTTTGTCGAATTTCTCTCATTTCAACAAACCTACGGCGAAGAGTATGAAATGAAAAGTAAGATGAGAGAATAAATGTATCTCTACCAAGGCGAATTGATATTAGGTGGTGTTAAGTGACCAGCTGATCCTAAATTTGAACAGCTGATTTCGTGGATGAAATGTCAAACCAATTGTTTTTGTTTACATGTTAAAGCGTAATTTTGTGAAAAAGTGTTTTTTGTGTGTGTTAAAGTTTCAAATTGGTAAAAAATTAAAAAGTAATCTTGCTATATGATGGGAAAGTGTGCTGTGTGTTTTAAACAACTGAAACGAGGAACCGGGCCGTTTTTCCAAGTTCCAAGCGACGATAGCAAACGCTTGTTGTGGGGTAGTCGTCGCCGGATGCAATTTCGTCCTAAAGACGTAATTTGTGGTGACCATTTTTCGCCCGAGGTAATGATTTGCTGTGGAAGCAAGACAAGGCTGCTACCAATAGCCATACCTCATCCTCCGCCACTGAAAACTATCAGCTCCAATTGTTTGCCGGCTATTCAACAAACAGCTTTCACGATGGATGTATGTTCTTTTAAATTTTTTGCCAAATTTAAGCAAAAATCACATCCAAACAACCACTAGCACAAACGTAAATACATCAAAATAAACATATGCAAGCAAAGTACAAATCGTCACCTAAAATGCAAAATGACGTAACAACAAAATTGCAAAATTTTCTTTTTGAGTGATTACGATATGTTTGACTAAAATACACGATTTGACAAAGTTGTAAACACCTAAGTTCAAATCAACGATTTTATTAAAAATATAAAATGGATGAAGTTTTTGATAAATCCACGTTTTTTCTTTGAATTGTAATTTTATATAAAATTTCGATGCCCCTATACTTACAATTGACTACACTACATATTCCCACAAACTTTTAGACATCTACCGTCCAAAATGGTAATTTTATTTACAAAATTCCGATTCTATATCTAACTATTTTTTGCCTCTCCTGTAAAGTGATGAAAATGTTGTTACGTCTTTTTGCATTTTAGGTGACGAAATGTCACTTTCACAACAGGCTAACTCAAGGCAAATTCATATTTTGACATTTCATCCACGAAAAGCAAAATCAAAATACATTAGACTTCAAGGCGAATTCTTGTGCTTCCACCTTGTATAAATTCGCCTTGATCTCTACTATATTCGTCTATGACTAAATAGGTCAATTAAAGGATAAATTAAAATTCCTTAATATGTTAATATTGCTGATAGTAATGATGCCAGCTCAGCAGACAGTAACTAAAATTTGATTGTATTTGTAAAACTTTTGAAAGGAGTGAGTTTTCGATGTTGCACTGCCATGTATGGCCCCATTAATCCCCCTGTAACTCGGTTTTAAGTCATACGTGATACTGAAATACAATTTAATGTTAGTTGTTTCAATTCGCCTATCGCTCATGCTCCCTCGACCAGCAGTTTCACGAACCCCCATCTTCAATTCGCCCAGCGACTTGCGACAGGAATTTTATGGAAATAAATCGCTGATAGAAACTCTTACAACATACATATTCTCTAGGTTTTGACCGCATTTAGTTAAATGGACCATATTTCATTTAGGGAATTCACATGGTCTCCTAAAGTCATAAGTCGTAAAGTCATATTTAACAAATTACTACATATGACTTATGCATGTGAGCAGCATGTTGTATGTGCTAAATCATAAGCCATAAAAAAGTCAAGCAACAAAAGAAAATTATTAACAAAAATTAAAAAATTCCAACAAGAAGCGAAAAAGATAAAATTTTTACGGGTTTGTGTGAAAAGTTTGTGCACAAAAACTTACCAAAGTAGTTTCTTCTCCTTCCATTTGTCCAATTTAATTTTTTTATTATTTTACCAATAAAAATTAATTCTTGAGTTAATGTTGTAGAAAAATGCAAAATTTCTTCAAAACACAACAATATATCTGATTAAATAGTAAACAAAAACCAGCTGACACTGAACATACAACATAGTACACTGGAAAAACAGACATGCTCAGGTTGTATAGTCGTAAAATATATTAACATGAAGAATACCAACAACATATTTACAACTGTTGTATTATTTTAGCATATACGATAAATACAACACAATAGTACACCATGTGAACTCCCTAATTATATTTTCTCTTTTTGCGTATCTGTCATTACAATTTACATTCCAAATAATTGTAACACATTAAATTGTATTGTACCAAGCGAAAATGTTGACCCATCTCCTGTGGTAACTTCTAAATATGTACCTAGTTTTCTCAAATAGATTACGATAGGAAACTTGTATTTTATTAAGTTGTAATAGCTGCGAATTCCGGGTGAGGAGTGGTGCATTACAATCGTATTCGTACAAGTTTATTGACGTTTTTTAATTTACTGCACTCTGTATCCGGTTGATTCTCCTAGCGTACGTGGACGTCTGACTTCTGTTTTCTCGCTTGCTCTAAATCTGGGCATACTTTGTGGGTTCACATTGTCATCCTTTGTGGCCTATCATATAATTCCCTTGGTTGTGCTGCCAGTGCCCATCCTGTATTTGATAGCTGCAACATATTTCCCGGAAACACCGCATTACCTTCTGCGACAGGGACGAGAAACAGAGGCACAAAAATCTTTTCTATTCTACAAAAATCTCTTGGACAACAAATGTTCTGTGACCAAGAATGAAGTTCAGAAACAATTTGTGAATCTGAAAGTCTCCATAATGCAGCAACAAAGTAAAAGTGAAAAGGTCAGCTGTCAGGACTTCTGTAAGTTCATTTATTTTAATTCACTCGGCAGTTGCATCATTAACCCCCATTTGATTTCTTTGTTTCAGTGAATAGAAAATCCCTTATGGCCATAGGCACGGGAATTATACTCATGATCCTAAACATCTTTTGCGGCTCGTTTGCTCTGATTAACTACATGTCAAGCATTTTTGCCGCAACTAAGACGGAACTTCATCCAGATGTCAACACGATTATCATAGGAGTGGTCCAAGTGATTGGCGCCTATACGGCGACCATTCTAGTTGATCGATATGGCCGCAAAGTTCTGATGATCGTATCGACCTCAGGAATGGGTATTGGCATGGCTGCGTTCGGCATGTACGCTTTCTTTGCAGAGGAAACCGATGTCGACTTATCGTTTTACAGTCACTGGCTTCCACTTTTGTTAATGGCCATCATAATATTTCTTGCCAACGTCGGAATCATATCGGTCACATTTGTAGTGTTGGTTGAAATTATGCCACCAAAGGTAAGCAACTTCACAGACGTCACTTATGCCACATGATTAATTGTCCCTCTTCCACAGATACGTTCGGTTGCCTCCTCACTTTGTTTAGCCCTCCTGAGCCTGTTTGCGTTCACGATTCTCCGCATATTTCCCATTTCAATGCATTACTTCGGATTGTCAGCCACCATGTGGTTCTGCGCCAGCGTTTGCGCTTTCGGATTGTTTTACATTTCTATGTTTTTAGAGGAAACAAAAGGCAAATCCATGGAAAACTGAACATACGATACCAAGAATTCAAGTGTACCTTAAACTAGAAATATATACATACAACGATAAGGACTGCATATCCTTAAACCATTTGTGTTCAAGTTTTTAAATAGAAGGACTATAACACTAGACCGGATCTTAGGAACCAAACTAAATCATTAGTTTTAGGATCTAAAATTCTCTAAATATTTTTTCTTGTATGGTGGGTTTTACTGTTTTTGAAGGATGCAGATTAAATCCTTTTATGCAGATCATGTATTTTAGACAAACCAAAAGATTCAGGGTTTGGCTTATTAATACTGTAAAAAGTAATAGAAAAATAAATTTGCACAGTGTAATCAATTCAGAGTGCAAAGGTACCTGACTGTATTAAGTTTGCGTAAATACTGTGCACGCTGAAAAATATAGACTTCTCTAACATATTCTCCCAAACTTATTCTGCAGGAACCATGTATGTATATGTTTACTCACTTATATTTACATGTAAACAGTACCATGTTTACTGGCAAACATGTATGCTTTTAGTTGTAAACATATGCGTGTTGTTGCCCTTTCCAATTTCTTCTCTCAAAATCTGTCTCACTTTGGTAGCTCACATCCATCCATATATACGAAACACACACGCAAAAATTAAAGCAACATCACAAACCATTTAACCATCCGAACCTTCGTTTATTATTTTTTCACTGATCAAGCACTTTTGATATCCTCTGTCCGATGAACCATTGACGACTGAATACATGAAACTAAAACTCAATACATCAGCCAATATAAGAAACACTGACTTCATCTGCAATTTACACGCACATTCAGGAATATTGATGAATCACTGACTGAGAGAATAATGCACAAATACTTACAAGATAGACGCTCTCGTTGTCCCTCTTTTATTCTCTTGCTCTCGAGAGAGCATAAACTGCAACAAACACAGTTGTTTTTGTATCAGAACACAGGTATATTTGGGTCGCAAACACATATATTATAACATATTAATCATTGTGTCTCAAACATGTAATATTAAATAGCAAACACAATGTGTTTGGGCACAAGTATATTATATTTGCGACAAGCTCCAAACACATTTTTTATTTGCATCCAAACAAACAAAACGACAGATTTTTCAGCGTGTGGTTGTCAAAAGTAGTCTGGTAATATGTTAGGGGTTTCCAATACTTCCCACAATGGAATCGAAACATGGAAACTTACCGGAAAGTACTGCTCAGTCGTCTTTCGGAATAATAGGTATTAGGAAGGGCCGAAAAATAAAAAGTTGAAGCTACAGGATTTGGTTAGCAACAAAATTATTCTATCGGTCAAGTGGAAGACACACAAAATTTCAGAAAAACAATTAACCCCTTCACGTCCCGGAATGCCCTTGAAGAAAAAAAAACGCGATGCATTTGAAGAAAAAACAAGATTTCTCATTTTGGAAAATTTTAATATAATTGGGTTACATTTTCAAAATTGTAAGGATGGTAAAATGTAGCATTTATCATATTGGAATGTACTTATATGTATGTGCATCAAATGTTTTGAAGAAAATCATTTGAAGTATGCAATAAATGCAGTTTACTTTAAATTTTAAAGTAGAAAATGTACTTTTTCGTTCTTTAAAATTGCTGCAACACAATTTTGAGGATTTAGAATAAATGGGTTGTATAGAAGAAGAAATTGTCTATACATATGTCGCATTAAAAATATCCTGAAAAAATTGTATACGGTGCCTGCATTTAGGAGGCAAACTCAACGGCATCAACTTTTCGACATGAAACTGCATGGAAAAAAATTGGAATGTATATTTTTGTTCTTCCTGCTCATTGATCTAATATCACAAATATTACATTGAAATTTTGTAGGAAAAGATGCAACCCTGTTCATTTTCAACCCGAGTGTGGGTTCTGTTTCGTTGACGCTATGAAATGAAAAAAGATTTCACCGCTTCACACCAACTTTAAATTTTTGTGAATCTATGTGTACAATTTTTATCATATGAACAATTTTTTCCCACCCAGAAAAATTTGGTAAATAAGAATCAGTGTTGTTTACTTTTAAATAAATAAATGGTTTCCCATTACATCCTATGAAGGAATTGGGGAGAGCTTCTCACAACCAGTGAGCTGTGCGCTTTTTTATAGTTTAATACTCGCTGATTGGGTCCTACAGTTTTACACCGGTTCCGAACGGTATTTTGAGAAGCATTTTCATGGCTAAATACTCGATAGTGTCGCCGTCACTAAGCGAGGTGACCGTCGTCGGAAGAAATTTTAAGGTGGTCGGAGCAGGGATCGAACCAGGGATCACCTGTACAAGAGGCGCGCACACTAACCATTGCACCACCGACGGCCACTTTTTTACTTTTACTAACAATTTTCAAATTTTCTTTGAGAATTGTGTTTTGCACCTTTTACAACTTGTTTTATAAAATTGTCAAAATTATTGATATCACCGCATCTGAAGAGCATCACGTTCGCAAATTCAAAATCGTGCAACATTGCACGCGTCAATGTTCGTAAATGCAACACTGCGTCATGTGATGCACAAAGTTTCTTCAAACTTCCAACATTAAAATGTCTGACGTACATAATTTGCAAATTCAAATGTTGTTTTTTTTTATGTCAATTAATTTTTATTTTATTTGCTTTAGGGGGGGGAACTGGCAGATACAAATATTTTTAAAACTTTTGGTGAGAACACGGTTGGATATTTAGGAGGAATTTGTGTCTGGGTTCGCTTTGTGGTGAAGAGTACTTAAACAAATTAAGAGGGAATGACAAATCTGGACCTAAACAAGTAACAAATATGCAAGTAGGTAGTTCCTCAATTTACAAACAGCGTACAATATGATAAAATCCCGGAATGAGGCATTGGAAATAACGCGACGGCGCGGGATTTCTTTTTACGATTTCGACGAAGCTTATGGCAATTACTCCATCTTCTTTCATTGGGCTTGTCACCTAATTCGCATAGTATATTCTATAAACAAAATGTCTTCATTGATCATTGTCTTTAGTGTTGATTGTCTTCAGATGCAGAACAATGATGAATTTATGAACAGGCCTACAAAATAGAAATAACACCTTAAATAAATTTGTTCACTGTAACCATTGCTAAGCTTATGTCTTCATACGACAAAAACATTTTCTTGAAAAATCTTCCGTTATATAAAAAGAACAACAGAAACTCTCTAACTATCAACTTGGCAGGAATCAACTTAAACATGTCTTTCTACATCAATGAGAATTTGCCCAATATCAACTATAATTGTATTTATTAAGCGCAGTGTTGTCGGTGGTGCAATGGGTAGTTTGCGCGCCTCTTGTACTTGAGATCCTGGGTACGATCCCTGCTCTGACCACCTTAAAATTTCTTTCGACGGTGGTCACCTCGCACTATCGAGTATTTAGCCATGAAAATGCTTCTCAAAAATACCGTTCCGAACCGGGGTAAAACTGTAGGTCCCAATCAGTGAGTATAAAACTAAAAAGCGCACAGCTCACTGGTTGTGAGAAGCTCTCCCCGATTCCTTCATGGGATGTAATGGGAAACCATTTTTTTTCTGCTAACAACGATCCCATTTGTTTTCCGAATGTTTAAATTTTGAACGGGTTTCGCGCAAATATTGATGAGTTCGAAAACCACCAACGAAATAATTCCACAGTTAGTGGATCAGTTTTAATGTGTAGTTTTTATGATGGTGACCTTTTATATTATCTCTGTTTAATTAGTTTGGCTTGCGGTCATAAAATGAAAATACCAGAGGGTTCGACTGTTTATTAAATATTCCGAATATGTCGATTAGCATCGCTAATCATCCTCAGGGTTCTATATACAAAAATATTTAATATTAATAACATATTGATCAGAAAACGATTGTCAATAATTACATGTATAGGATGGAATAGGATGGAAGGGAAAATAATTTTTTTGCATAATTTTCGTTATTTTAACAATTTTGTTTTCAACAAGACACTCTAATTCTATACTAGCGAAACCACCGCCAATTATTTTACCAAAAGAAAAAACATTACCACTCTTGCTGAACTAAATTTTTCTCAACCTGTCTGTTACATAACTGGGATGCTACGAAATTACTTTTCTTCACACATTTTTTAATTTTTTGCAGATGATTTTCATACTTAAAGGAACTTATACCCTCCAGAGATCCGCATATTTTAGATTCCTCGTGTATGTGTAATAAACAGTGAAAATTAAATGTTAAAAACGATAAGTCGTATCGTATAATTCACGTACTTTTTGCACAAAATTATATAGTAAATCTTGAGCACACTTATTGTTTATCGAACAATTTTTTTTGTCTAGTAATATCCGGATTGCATGTGATAAATTTAGAAAATGATGATACCTTCCAGGTGTTAAAATTGTTTTCAATAGAAATGGGCCGGTGTATAACAGGAATTGTCTGAGCTCCGTTGCTTTAAATGAGTCAAGTTCCTTTAGCGCACAGGGTTTCCTACTAAATTCGCAAGGTCTTAAACCGACTCGCAAGTTCTTAAACCGACTAAACCATTAGACAGCTCCTCTATTTTCCATGACACAAGTGAGAATTGTTCCCCCTTTTCTTTACCCAAGCATTTAATAGAGTACGAGTTACTCCAAGACATACAATATGCATATAGTCAAAAGCTATTTGCTTAACCATGTAAATTTCAAGTTCTTCAAGAATTATAGAACCTTTTTCATTATGATTGAGTACGACACCTAAATGTCTCATTGGTTCTTATGATGCAGTATTTAGTTAATAAACATATTGATCAGAAAACAATTGCCAATAATTACATGTATTATAAATCACAAAAAACAAATTACTCGTTCGCAGTGTGCAAGCTTTCGTCATCTATTGTCTCTGTGTTCTTCTCTATGTTTGCTTATTGTGTGTCGATATATTTGAGCGCATCGGTCAGTGTCGGTCTTGCAATTGAGTCTTTCTCTGAGGGAACGGTAATTATGTGCAGCATTTCGAGAGTAAATCGTCGTGAGCAAGTGGTATCCTCCGCTAAAATGTCAACGTCGTCAAAGTTAGGATTATGTGGGCCGCTAATGCCGTTTTCTGTTCCATAGGTTTATAAATGAGTCTGAAATTGCCTTCAATTTCGTCATCGTGGTGCCAACGTATACCTTTTGGCATACGTTTATGCCATTGGATTTTATTCCATATACAATGAGCCTGTTTTTTTATTCCCTGCTAAACTAATGTTTCGACCACTTTGTATGGGGAGCTAAGCGATATTAAGCGGCTCCTGTAATATACAGAGTGAAATTTTCGAAGAATTTAGGTTTGATGTAATCAAAAATTATTCAAAACTCACCGATAATTTCATTCGCATGAGCAAGATTATTTATAATTTTTATTTTTGTAAACTGGTTGAGGGATAGTGAGGAAGGACTGAGGGGAGCCATTGATGCCACTAGCTAACAGTCGTGAAGGGGGGGTTCGGGTCCACCTACTTCTCTGCTCACACAAAATTCTCTTCTACATAAATATTATTGTAGATTCCCTAAATTTTAGTATTTTATTCTCCGAACCAAAAAAGAAATTAGGAGGCTAGCGTAACTCAATAGATACATTTTAGATGAAGTCCTCAAGATGGCAATGAAGACTGTCGCGTCATAACCCGTCCTGCCTATGGTTTTATTGGCGACTAATTTGTACTAAAACCCCCAAACTGACCTTACGTTTTCCTAGCTAATACATCACATAAGGAAAAAAAGGTCTTGATTAAAATTCCATTTTAATTCAATATGTATTTTCAAAGATATATGATCTTAACTGTTAATAGAGGTATGTTAACACATAAAGAAAGCCAAATTTGGTAACACATATATGGCCACTCTAGATCTTAAATATCATAAAAGTAATGCTTACATCTATGGCTTGAACCGGTGCAAATTGTAAGAACTATATAATACCAAAAAAAATATCATCACTATTATCTTTCATTAATAACAATAACAATTGACATCAGATGTTCACGAAAAAAAATCAAAACAAATATTACATTATATATATATATATAGTATGTACGTATTTAACTACATACACATATATTCTTATAACTACTCTCAAAATTCGTGGCAGAGTGATATAATTTATGAGAATGTCAATGGTTACTGATATTATAGTGAGCGGGAATATGCAAACAACAGAAGAATAAAATATGAATGAATTTTAAGTTGTAACTCACCAAGATATTCGGACGATGATAGACAGCGCCGCAGCAGAACGAAGAGGCCTCTCGACTTGCTGGAGTTCGATGACTATGATCTGAATGTGGTGGAGAAGAGTTAAAACGTTGGTTTGCATATTGTGATCACTTACATATAACAGCCGGTTGTGAGGATTATAGAGCTTATAATGTACAATTCTAACTTAAGATATACAGGGTACTGCATTAATTTAGGCTAAACGATCACTTGTAACTAATTAACAACACACTATAAATTATGATGAAATAAAAAAAGTAAAGGTTTGCTTGTAGAACTAAAATTTTGGAATTTTGCCTTAAGACGTATGGAAATGTTACTTAAGATTTAAAGCAATTCATGATCGTTTAGCTAGTTAATTACAATTAATTATAATTCAAAGAGTATAGGATGGGTGAATGAATTTTCTGTTATGACTTGCAATGTTGAAAGCAAACCTACTATTGGGAAAGTTATTTCACATGATTATTGACGGCAAGTGACTGCAAATTTTAACATATTTAATGCCAAGGAGAAGCCTGAAATTTGTGTAAAAAAAAAAATGGATATGCTGCTGGCAGATCAAAATTGTCAAAAAAATTACTATATTTAACTTTAATTCCAATGATAATTTCCGAATCAAGGGATTTCCTTTCTTTTCTCAGAAATTTGAATGGGTTTACATCATAAGGCTCTGTACCGAATACCTAAATTTTTGGTTGCTTCACAACGTCTCCAATACACAGGCTGGCTACTAGAAGCTGTAGAACTGGGAAAACTTAATAGCGGCTAGGGCTTTATTGTTGATTGTAGCAAGTGAACGTTTGGTGATTAACTGTTTTATCGACGTAGGGCAGACACTGGCGATTTAAGGTAAGGTTTTAAGGTGTCTCTGTCTGCACAGGGACCACATTTGGGGTATTGATTGAAGAAGTGTGGAGGTTGAGTTTTAATTCTTATGTTACGTAACCTTCAAGCTGGATCACACGTGGGTCACGACATCTGGTGAAGGTTAGAGAAGTGTCGAAGTTTTGTTTTGACCTCTAAGTTACGTAACATGAAACGTGGTTTACTCGTAAGATCAACTCCGTATTTTGTTGCCGTAAACAGATATCCCCGTATCACTTCGCCGTACTGGTGGAAATCGCTGTTCCTTCCGACTTATTTTAGAATTATGCACCATTAATTTAATCTGACCTTTTTGGAAGTAGTATCACTTTACTAAAAAAAAACACTATTCTTTCACGATGAATGATTAGCTTACCTCTTGCTGGGTTATTATAAACTTTTGGTAAATCGATATTAATTGTGCCTTAATAATCTTTCAGTTGACTTGAAGGCAAGCCAGTTTTATTATGTCCGTTATTCGGCAATTGAACTTCAACACAATTTCACAAAAGTTGTGTCACCGCTTTGATGGTAAAATTAAAAAGAATAGTCGATTGCGTTGGCTCATCAAAAGAGAGCTACAGTAGAACTAGATCATTAATTCAACACATGCATGTATTGTGGTGGTTATTATCGATAGGAATCGATATTGGCCGAGTCTACACTTATCACTGTATTCATGACCAAATCGATCTGATTTAATAAAATTTTACGTTTTTCCTAACTTATTTAGACTTCTCTAAATTGTAATTAAGGTGTTTTATTCCAAACTAAATGATATCCTTTAATTGTGTTATAACAGTTATCATAGTATTTTAGCAATGTTAGCATGGACACGCACCTACAACAAGCGAATAGGGCCGATTACAAAGTATCCTTAACACAACCAAACCATAATGATGAATAAAGATTTACAACCTAATCTTAAATGATCTTCATATTAATATCAATTATAATAATAAAATGAAATGTTGAGTACAAAAATAACTTTAGATTGACAACAGAATGTGAATGAATATGAAACTCCCCATACAAAGTCGTCGAAAAATTAGTTTAGCAGGAATTAAAAAAACAAGCTTATTTCCGTTATTATCATTTTCCGTCACTTTGAACTTTGTCTGGCTAAGGGTGGTATTCTATAAGTCGTGAATCAGTCACTTCGCGTTACTTTTGTCGTTTTGGTAGTTGGTATAAAACGTTACAGCTGTTCGGTGACTACCTGGGTAGTTTATAAAACGCAGCGCAACGTTTTTGATAACTTCAGCTGTCAAATTGAACACGCCACAGTTCTTCGCGTTAGTTGAAGGAATTACACATTTAAACAAAAATGTCGATCGAGAATGGCAGATGGAAGTATTTTGCATTTCATTGCTTATAAGTAGTTGACATTTTTGGCTGAAATGCATTCGACGGGTAGAGCTCAAACTTTTTTTTTTAAATAATTCAAAATTATACTGTTTACGCACTGAAATTCTTATTTACAATAATAAAATTAGAAATGGAACCTTCAAATAAATAATGCGTTGCAAATCAATTATAATTATATTTAAAAATTATAGAAATTTACTGGACATTGAAACATAAAATAACATAGGTTTTTTTTTATCTTTTTCATTCTGAGCATTTGACTCAAGATAACTTTTTCTAATCTATAATTGTTTATTTTAGTTGGGCAACTCTATAAATCGCATATGTCAGTGACAGCTTCCGTAAACAAACGCAAGCGCCAAGTGATATATAAACTACAATTTGTTTACTTTGGCGTTCGCGTTGGCATTTGCGTTTACGTTCACTTTCGGGACTTTTAGAATACTACCCTAAATAACCTGCTCAGGGTATTGTGTGATTTTAACGCCAACTCATATGGCCCTTTGTTATAAATATCGGAATGCTTCAGTCTCTCGGAATAACCAGGTATATAAGTTAGGGATTTGTACATTTCCGGCGGGGTTTCGGCTGGTTGAACTTGTCCTCGTTCCATAAATTGTCCTGTGTGTCTATTCCGATCCACTAAGCCATTTATTGTTCTGGCCGGGGAATCATTTTTGAGAAGAATTTCTTTTATTCTCCACTGATCGCTGATCTTCAGAACTCTATTCACGAAATTTGTCGCCGTATTGATAATAATTATTCTAGGGTGCTTAGAATTGAAGTACCAATCAAGTTTGAGCAGGTTGCCTTGTGGAATTACGACAGAGTCCAGATATGGTAATCTGTTGCCCTTTTCCCTTCCATCGTGAACCTTATCTGCCCGTTGTATGTGTTAAGAGCCGTGAGTGCGTTATCCACTTCATTCCCCTTTAGCACAACAAATAAGTCGTCAACATACTTTGTCAAGATTTTGGGCTTCACATCCAACCACGTCAAAGTTTCGTCAAGTAGCTCCTCCATTATTGTGTCCGCTATCACTGGTGAAGCTGGTGATTCCATAGGCATAAATTTCTCTGCTCATAAAATGTGTCCTCTTATTTGAAATATAGCGTGTTCTCTATGAAAAATTCCAGCAATTCAATGAATAAGTCTTGCGGTATTTGTATAAATTTTCCCAGTATTGTTTCTCCCATGTGATTGCTCATAAATAATAATTTTCTTTATACATTTTTAAACTTAATATTTAATATTACTTTTCTGCATCTAGTTCCTTATTGTTTTTTTATATCAAATTACCGATGCTGATAAAGCATTTCCAAATGATTTTGTGTTCAGTATTGAACCGTACTTCTTTATTTTGTTTAATGAACAGCACAATTAGCTAAATGTGCCTTCTTTGGACAAACAAATTGACGAATTCAGATTTAATTTCGAAAATTCGGGTATAGATATAATTTGTGTTTCAGAAACATGGTTTAATACAGATACTCCTGATTCACTGCTAAGATTAAATGGAATCAACGTCTATGGAGCCGATAAAGAACGTCACGGCTGAGGTGTTGCAATTTACATAAGTTAAAAGATAAAAAAATCTGATCCGAAAAGATCTGTGCAATACATTTTTGCGAGATATTATCGTATAATAGCAGAATTTTATTTGGCTGCGTTTACGGACCAAATCGGAGAATAAACTTCGGAGACTTTTTTAATATGCTTGAAATGACTACTGTGTCTTTCAATGATATTATTATCGCAGGAGATTTCAATTCAAATACCCAATGTGAATCTATTTTGTTGTATAGTATGCTACCGTTGGGACTTTTTCCAAGAAATTATTCTACGCCAACTCAGTGTACACAAAGTAAGAGCACTCTACTTGATCTATTTTTTGGTTCTGAATCTTCGCGTATACTTTTCTAGGCATGAGTTAATATTTTTTACCTATAATTTCCAAATTCAGCATTCTGACCAAAATAAATTTTATAGAGATTTTGAAAATAAAAATTATATTATACTAGTGGCAGTGTTCATAATCTATCGTTTGCCCCCGTTCTAGAAAGCCATTGATTGTGAACTTTAAACGAGCAGCGCCGAACAAATCCATACACATTCGAATGACTGAGGAGAATTGGGTTTCAACCTGCAAACATTTTCCATCCCTGATGATTCATCCGCGAATCATCTGGAAGATGCACTGAATCACGGCGATCATCATTTGCGATGCATCCGCTGTGTAGCGAATCGCGTTGATGATTTTCAAGCGAATCTTAACGATAAGTCGCCTGCGAATTGCGCTGCAGATTTGTGCGCAATTCACTTTAGCGATTCGTAAAAGCATCGCGGTACCGAATGAAATGCGATTCGCGAAAAAACTAATTTGCGATCGAAATACACGGATGAAAAGGGGAAGAATCCCACGAAACAAGTTCCGAAAAGGCTAACCAAGTTGTGAGTCATATTTGTAAAGAAATGTTAGATTGCATCTTTTTATAACTATAATCTTCACTCTGGGTTGCCAGACGGGCTGGATTTGGCTGGATTGTCCAGCTTTTTATACACGTGTCCAGTTCCAAGCTAAAATATTATTTGTCCAGCCAAATAGTAGTTTAAATAAAACAAAATCTTTGACAGCAATTGTACATTTCTGTACAATGACAGATTATTATATATCATCTCTAGTAGTTTATCATCACTGACGCAAGCGTCAATATCTGAACAGCTGATCTCAAAATAAATAAAAAAATTGTGTAAGAAGTTGGTTCAAAAGAATTAATAAAATGGAATTCGATGAAGAAAAAGGTTAACAATTTTCTCCGAACGCTGGAAAGAATTTCCGGCTGAAGTTCAGGACCTGGGGCAGGCAAAAAACAAATTTTAAAAAAAAAACCAAAATTAAAGAAATATTAAAGAATGTGAGAAAATTGAAAACTAGCCGTCGCACGGACCTATGGGGCCCACAGGGTCCAAAAACCGTCACACCCAGGAACATTTGGCTATGGATTAGTGTGGGTACTTCAACGAAAGGTATTTGTGTCACGAATTCCGTGGTGTCATTCTTTTTTCGTGGGATGTCTGTAAGTCCAAATAAGTCCACTTTTGTGCGTACAGTAACCATGAGGTTGGTTATGGTAACCATCCAGAAAAAATTTTTTTTTTAAAAAGTACCGAGTGATTTTTCCGATTTTGCCACACATCGACTTAAGGTACAGAGGGAATTTTAACCCCCCTGCCTGAGCCCGGCCGGACGGCCGGGCGACTTAGTGCAATATAAATTTAACGATTTTTCAAAAGTTCTACCACACGGTACGAGCAACATAGGTCCCTGCGATGGCTACTTTCCCATGTTCTCACATTCTTTACCTTTTCTTTAATTTTGGTTTATTTAAAAAAATTTTTTTTTGCCTGCCCGCGGTCCTTGAATTTTGCCGAATTTCCTAAATATGCTCATTGGATACGAAAAAAAGATGACTACACGGCGGAGTGTAAATTGTGCCAAACAGAAATATTGATCAAATATGAAGGCAGTCGTTCACTTAACAAGCATATGTCAACAAAAAAAATATTAAAATGGAATCATCCCAAAATGTGTCTAAAACAATTTCAAGTTTTTTTGAACCAAAAGACAAAAGTCTTAACGCTGAGGTCGCCAGTGCAGAATTGGCAAGTGTTTACCATAATGTTGTACATGGCCTAAGCTACAATAGCCTCGACTGCCAAACGAAGCTAAGTGCGGTTTTGTATAGCGATAGTAAAATTGCCACCAATGTTACATGTGGAAGAACAAAAGCTGCAGCAATTGCCAGAAATGTTTTAGCCCCTTATTCCCAACAAATCACTGCCGATGGCTTAAAAAAAACTATTATTTCTCTAAGTAGTGACGCTTCGAACATAGGTAACGTTAAAACATACCCATACGCTGTCCAATATATTTTGACCCGCAATATGGAATTCGAAAACAAGTGTTGGATTTTTACAGCGATCCTTATGAAACATCGAGGGATATTTTTGAAAATATTTTAAAAATAACTTACGAGAATGATTTGGAAGTAAAACAAATAACATCTTATAGTGCTGACAATGCTGCTGTAAATTATGGTATTCATAACTCAGTTTATCAAAAACTTAAAGGTATGTCAGAGCAAATTGTTAAAGCAAATTGTAACTGCCATATTATAAATAACTGCATTAAAAAATCACTGAATGAGTTATCTATTGACTTGGAAAACATAATTATAAAAATATTCAATGAGTTTAGTTCATCTGCTATGACCACTGAAAAATTAAAGGATTGTTTTGCTTTCGCCAATTTACAATATAAAGAACTTTTGAGGCATGTTCCAACAAGATGGCTTTCCCTTCTACCAGCCATAGAGCGCCTTGTTTAATGTATTTTTTGCGAAAAATGTATTTTTTGCCTTTAAAAATGTATTTTTTGCGAAAAGGACAAAAAAAAATTACAAAAAGCTTTATAGGAATTTTTTTCGTATGGAATTTCAACTGAAGATATCAATGAAGAAGACGAATGCAGGTCTGAAAACTTATCAGAAATTTATTTATATTTTCTACACAATACACTGCAAGACTTCCATGCAACTATTTTATCTCCTGAAAGCGACTCTTGCACAATTTTAGAGATAGACGATATAATGACCGGACTTATAAATAAAATTCAATGTAGAATAAACGATAATTTCTTTGGCAGCAAGGTAAACGCTATGCCCAGCTTGTTCCTGAGTCGGCCTGGCAACCCTACTCTATCTTGATTAAACTTTTTGGAAATTGTTTCGCAGTTATGTATCTTCAAATTGTTTGTTTTGTATTCCAGTTTATTGCTAAAATGTATCTGTATCATATAAATACATATGTCCATTAGGGTTAGTCACCTTTTTGGCTTTTGTCGAATATAGAATTGCTCTGGCAATATGATGTAGGGCATGGAAAACCATGAAGAACTGCATATTTACTTTTTTGAAATGATAAGAAAACCTTCCCCGTAAAATGCATTTACTTTTGCTAGAAATGAATTTTTTTATTTTCCATTTTTTGTGATATAAAATTTTTCAAAAAATATCTTTTTTTCGTAGTTGGACCTTCAAATGTTGTTTCTTACATAATTTTGGTATGCTGAACGTAATTATTTAGTGGATTAACTTTTTTTAGAAACTGCATTTTGCAAAAATTCATTCTTTTAATATTACTGAAGTAGGCGGCTTATAATTTAAAGTCCAGTCAAAATGATTTTAGTATATGTATATTGAGAATTCGAATCTGATATCATAATGTCGTTTAAAATAAGTGGAAATTGTGTGGAAAAAACACCGAGTCAAATGGAAGCAGAATTTCAATGGAAGTAAAACACCAACAGTGTTGCCAGAGATCGCCAAAAAAAATTATGCCAAATGTCCTCAAAAAATGTGCCGTTTGCAAAACCATTATGCTAAAATTAGTTTTTTAGTGTTTTATCTAATTCTGAGTCCAAAACACATCCAGTCCCTCCAAGAAATGGGTGCTCATTAAGAATTTCTGCAACAACAACGAAAGCCTTATTAAGGATGATTTAGTTTGAGGTCCATTGTTTTTAACAATTTCTGTCAATCATTTTAGAATAGAATTTCCTAAGTTTTGGATAATTTCTTTTGGAAGCCGTTCCACTTATCCTAGCGAACAGTGGTCAAATCGTCTCTATTTCGAAATTTTCTTTGTCGGATCATTGTCAACTAATGAACCCGCAGAATTTCCCTGGAATTTATATCTGGAGCTTCTAGAAGAACTTCCATCAGATTTAGACCATTTTAAAAAATCACATATTGATATTGGTGCAATCCGACTAATTTTAAATTTGTTAATAATCGTCCATAATTGTATTCCAGGTAAAAAAATACGAGTACGCTTTACAACAGTTTTTTCACTCCTGAGTTGAGGAGAGCATTTTGGCATCCCTAATAATAAATTTATAAGGAATATTGTAATTTATCTCGATACGAAATTTTTAAAATGGTCAACCTATTTCTGATATTTCATGACTTAATTTTTTGCTTTTACGCCTGTGGAGTAACTTACGAAGCCAGTAACCCAAAAATGTGATATGTATACCGATAATATGATACCGATAAATATGATGTAGCATTTTCAGATAAATTCAAAGGAGTAACTTTCAGTTCGAAAAATTGTGCCGTTTCAAAAAGATTGTGCTCAAAAAATTTCACTAAAATTAAAAAAATTGGAAAAATCTTTAGGAAATTGTGCTAAACAGCATTTGCCAAAACCAAAAAAAAGTATGCAAAAACGGCACAAATTATGCCAACATGGTAACACTGAACACCAACAATTGAACAAGTGAATGCTCCGCTCTTTTAGAACTATGAAATTATCAAAGACGATTTACAATTAGATGACCAGAAGATGTGCGCAACTTGGCAACCCTGGTAAAAGAGAACCAAAAAGTGCTAGGAGTTCACTCAAACGCAGCTCTCTCTCGCGTCATATCTTGTTTATTTCATACTTTTTGCATAGTTTATGTAATTTTACTTCAACATAGTTGGAATTTGTATAGTTATATACAATAACACTATCAAAAAGCTGCTCGTGTATTGAAATATTCAATGAAGAGAGTAAGAGAGAGAGTAGACAAGTAATAGGGTTTCACTCGTTTTGTTTGTTGGCATTTGAGTGAAGAGAACTTTTGACTGTCTACTTGTACATCGTTTTTGAAATTATCGGACAAAGATGATTTACAATTAGACGACCAGAAGATGTGCGCAACTTGGCAACCCTGGTAAAAGAGATTATAAGAACTTTGTGAATATTTTAAATATTACAAGATTCATGCAAAATTCCCATACATTAAGTTTAAGGCGATATCTGCTATAAGCAATGCCCGGTGGAATTCAAGGGCAGTTCTTGCAATTTTGCACTTTGTACTCCTTCCAAAATATAAAAAGGATTTGTATTCAAAATGTGAATTAATTATTGGCACCTGGTTTGATGTATGGTTTTCTGACCATCGTTTCAATGTGAAGAACTATGAAACTTTAAAACAAGCCACAATTCCTTTTAAAAAGGCTCACGCTTGTTCTCTAAAACATTGGGTGAAGGGAGAATCAGCAACAGATGTGCAGAAAGGTCCATCAAAGTTGTTCAAGATATTTTCCGACTTTGTAAATGTACACGAGCTTTAAATTTGAAGTTTATATCCCACAAATAACTATCATCTTCACATTTATAAAAAAAATTATAAATTAAACTGTATACACTGTGCCTATTTAGTTGGTCTACCAAATGGTGCTCTCGGTATTGCTTGCTAGTACCTTCATAAAAGCGTAAGTATTTGAAACACGTTGTTTCTTAAAAATAAACATATAAGGTATGTGAGGTGAGGTATTTGGTTTATATAAAAGATTTAAATGCTGTGTTTCTACATAAACACTCAGCTAATTATTACACACAAATTTCAACATATGTCTTTAACTTACTTTAGTTTTATGGACAAATTAACATGTTATTCATGCGAAAACATAAAAATAAGAAAATGCATTTCTACAATATGTAGTTTGTTAAAAAAGATATTCTTCTAAATAATTACCTTCAGACGGTTTAAGTGCAGTTATCGCAAATCAAAAATTATTCACAAGTAACATCTTTGCAAATTTTGTAATCGTCATGTTTCAAAAACTACATGAGCTATCGACAATAAATAGCAGATTCGTGTTCAGCGTGCCAAAATTATATAAGGAACGACATTTGAAGGTTCAACTACGAAAAATTTAAAATAAAAAAATCGGTTTCGACCAAAAGTAAATCCATTTTACGGGGAAGGTTTTTTCACTATTTCCAGAAACTAAATATGCAGTCTTTGCCTATGCCGATGGTATTGCTATCATCTGTACGGGTAGAAACCTTAATTTACTTAGCATTCGTACAACCAGCCTACTTCGTCTGATTTCGAACTGGACCGCTAACAACGGACTATCACTTAACCCACTTAAAACCGAGCTTATCTTGTTCTCTCGGAAATATCAAAGTATCTGGGGATAATTCTCGACAGAAAACTGCCTTGGAAACCGAATGTAGAGGAGAGGGTGAAAAAGGAGTCTGTTGCTTTTTACTGCTGTAAAGGGGCGATAGGAAAGCCCTAGGGACTGTTTCCTAAGATCACCATGTGGATTTATACGGCAATAGTCAGACCAATACTTCTCTATGGCATCGTAGTTTGGTGGAGGTCCCTCCAAAATGAATATATTCTGAATTCCTTGATGAAAATGCAAAGATCAGTACTGATTAGCGTTAGTGGGGCAATGGGCACGACGTAGGTACTGCACTTAGTGCTATCCTGAACATCACTAGAGAATCAGAGATCGTGGCGATTTGATATCGGGGAATTCCGGACACGCTGAATTACTACGCCGGATCAACTCTATTCCCGTAAAAACGGACTACTGTAGCCCCTACCTTCTACCAGCCACAAATCTAAGGACTTCTATTCCGAACAGGAATACCTGGGAAAAGTTACTGGAAAGGGATACCAGTAGTATCAGATTTTTCGAGCAAGTAGGCCATGGGGTCCATTCACCGGACCTAAATATAAATATTTCCTTCAAGCTGCCTGATCACTGTAGTGTATTTCAGGTGGGAATTAGCGCCATACTGGAGGTTGCTGAACTATTGAAAAGTAGTGTCATAACCCTCCGGGGAATATGTACATATCTACATAGACAGCCAGGCTGCCATAAAATATCTGTAAGCCATTTTTGCTACGTCCCTGACGGTGAAAGAATGCCACTCATGACTTAGGGTGATGGCAGAGTATTTTGACATCAGGCTCATCTGGGTACCCGGACACAGCGACATTCCGGGCAATTGCGCAGCGGATGTGTTAGCTAGAAAGGGCACTACGGCACAGGTTCTTCCGGCAAAATAAGGTGTTTGTATGCCAATCTCTACCTGCCATTTGCCGATCAGGCAGTGGGACGATAATATGTTCAAGGACAAGTGGAGACTTACTTCATCTTGCAAACAAGCCAGGGTCCTCTGGCCACAGGTGGACAGGAAGAGGACTAGGCAACTACTTAACTTGCCGAGAGGCAGGTTATCCACAATGATACGAACACTTACGGGACATTGTCCTGTAGGAAAACATGCCCTAAGATTGGGACATAGAAACTCCACTCTCTGTAGATGCTGCATGGAAGAGGAAACGACGAAACACCTTCCCTTGGATTGCCCTGCTCTGGCAGGACTGAGAAGTAGGATATTCGGGACATATCTAGTTAGCACCGTAGCCCTACAGGATATTCCTGTAGGTCTTATAGACAAATTTATTGAAAGGGCAAATTGGCTGGACGACTAGTCAATAGTTGCTATGGAGGAAACTGCAGGTATCACAATGAGCTTCTTTAGCCTAAGTGTGGTATACAGCGTGCTGTCTTGCAGCCTTTTCAACCAACCAAACATGCAGTTCTTCATAGTTTTCCATGCCCTACCTCATACTGCGAGAGCATTCTTCGCAAAAAAATTGACTAACCCTAATGTACATGTATACATAAAAATATATAAATATTATAAATTAATAAATTTTATACATATTTTAAAATAATTAGGAAAAAATATAAAAGGAATAAATTAAATTAAATTTATAGTCCTGCATATGTACATATATATCGTCAGCTAAAATGCAAAAGAACGTAACTACAATTTTCATTTTGTTCAAAGGAGTTGAAAAAAATCTTATAAAAAAAATACAAAAATGAAGTTTGGCAGTATATTTTCGAAGACTTTACTTTTGCAAAGATTTGAAAATTTGAATTGAAAAATTAATTCCTCACCCATTTACGAGGATTGTTTCTTCTGTTGGAAATCTAAATTAAAGTCGTAGTTACGTGGTTTTGCATTTCTGCTAACGATATGTTTTTGTTTATAACAATTATTTTAGTAGAGATCAAAGTTATTCTTTTACACTTTTTAATCTTTTGTCGACTCTGTCTTTTGGGTGGACAATGTGTTGCTGCAATATTGTGTTTATTTTTGTGTCGTCAATATTACAGAATTTTTGGTGACAAATACCTGTTAGAAAAAATAAATGTAAGCATATTGTACTGCAAAGAACTACATATATCGCTGTTCCAAAACAACAATGACACAATTGCTATGCAGTTGCCTAAGCAGCTGTGTCATTGTTCTTCTGGAACAGCGATATGCAGATGTACATACCTCTGATAATTGAAATAAAGAAATAATCTTTAATCCGTGGCTTGTCTTTCGTACCAGTCCACGAAAACTGCATGGCCAATTCATCAGATATTATGCGCTTAAGGCTCATTTACACTACTGACAGATTGTCAATATTTGTCTTCAAAATGTGCCAGTAACGTGTAAATGTCAGAATTTACTGACACAAAACTTTCTGGCACGTTCTTGTCAAAATTTTTGACAAAAATACTGACGTCGTGTAAACAGTTATCAAAATTTTCTGACAGAATTCTGACGACTGTCAGTATTTTGACAACATGTTGTCAAAATATGTCAGTAAATGAACAGAGATAGAAGATGGCCATTATTTCTGTTTCGCTCACTTCCTGACGCCATCTTCCTTCGGTAACTGTCCCATCGGAATTGATTTGGTCGAAATCCTTTGCTTGCGCATATGTTGTCAGTTTTCGTTTGTTTAAAAAATTATGCAATGCACAAACCGCAAGGACAACTGTTGCAGCATTTTGTGGAGAAACTTCAATGGATTTCCTAACAACTAGAAAACGAGCTGAGAGCAAACCAAATACATTTTCCGAAACACAATAACTTGCTATCATGTGTGGACAAAGCAAATGAAAAACAGCTGAGAACAATTGTCAGAATTTGGTTAGTAAACACAAACAGAATATGTCAGCAGTGTAAACGGCTTTCAAAATATTCTGATGAAACTTCAAAAAATGCTGTCAGAAAATACTGACAAGGTTTTCGGACAAAATATTTTGACATGTGTAAACACTAGTTCAAAATGTTGTGTCAGAAAATTTTGACGAGTGTCAAAATCTGTCAGTAGTCTAAATGAGCCTTTATAGCAATTTTTGGTGAATTTTGATAGGTCAGCCCCACCAATTCTTTCAATCAATTGCTTCTAAGAAATCAGTAATGTTAAATTAATAATGTAATGCTATTCGACAGACGGAATACAAATGCTTACAAATATTATACAAGATTAAAATTACGCTAACTTACCAATGCTACACAAGTATTAGAATTTTTTTGTAATTCACTGTCGAAAATAATTGAGTCCTCAAGAAAAGATAATGGCAAAGCTTTTAAGGAGGTTTCATCGTCGAGCTGCATTACTGTGCTTCCATTCGTTAATTGGCAAACCTCACCACGAAGATTTTTGATTTCCTCAGTTAATCGGGCTATGGCTTTTCATTTCTTCGGTTAAAGCTTTGAGCTGACCAATAATTTAGGAAAGAATTGGTGTATTTTCGGAAAATATTAGATGCTGTTGAATGGGTTCTGTGAAAAACAAAGAAGTTTTGATATAAAATTGTTTTAAAAGTTAGTGTAAATAAACTTACCTGTGTTAAGCTACTATTAGACGGCCATTATTTTCTGCCATTTAAATGACAGTCTGACGTCAGCAAAAATGACACATAAATGACGTCCCTTGACTTGATGGTTGCCATTGAGCACTTACAAATGGCAATCAGACGGCAATGGCATTATGTTACTTTTGTCACAAAATTAAATGGCAGACTCAGTGTGTAATTTTTTCTTTTAAGTGATGCCATTAAAATGGCATGTGAAAATGGTAATCCCACGGCAATGCTATATCTTAAAACAATGACAATCACAACCTTTCAAAATTCATACTTTCGTGCCATTTTTCTGGTTTGCGATCACATGTCAATGGCAGCTATTGTGATTTGATGTGCTTTTATCAACAACAACTTTAGATGTGTTGTGGACTTTTTCAATTATATTAATTTAAGTGAATAAAAATTAAATTTACACAAAAATGTCGAGAAAATATGATGCTGAGATGGCGATTTTGGCATTGTGTGTATTGGAGAGCAGCGAAGGCGATGATTTAAAATGAGCCAAAACAACGAAAGCGCAGAGTTTGGTAAAAAAAAAAATGGGTGGGCCGCCGCGATAGTACGGGGTTTGCTCTCAATTGCTGCTGGAGTTGCATGAAGAAGAACCAGAATTATATTGGAATGTCGTTCGTATGACAACCGCTCAATTCGCTCATATGCTGGCTTTGGTCAAGCCGTATATCGAAAAAAGGTACAAATATGCGGGCGTGATTCCAGCAGGAAGTACTGGCGAAAACTTTAATTCGTTGCGACACCTTTTCCGCCTTTCGCAGCTATCAATTTCCTAACTGCATCGGCGCAGTAGAGGACAAGCACATCGTTATTGTCGCACCCCCTAATGCCGGAAGTGTTTTCTACAGCCATAAAATATAAAGATTTAAACAAATCAAAAATTACTTGCCATTTACAAAAAATGACATGTCACGAATTAATACAATAACATTTTTGGGACGATACCATTTAAATGGCACGGCTATCGAAAATTCTGCCATTTTTCATAGCTGCCATTAACGGAGTTATTAGACGGTCATTATACTCCGCCATTTAAATGGTACAAAATCGTTTACCATTTCCTGTGCCATGTCAAATGGCACTGCAAATGTTGTCACAAAAGTGGCAGTCAGATGGGGCACCATTTCAATGGCAGCCTTGTATTGTATAGTTTTTTTATTGGATATCATGCACAACAAGAACAAGTCTTATAATTAAAGTACACGAATTATAAATTTTAGTATATTTGAATAAAACAATGTTATAAATAGATTAAATAAATAAATAAATTAAATTTAGTTAATTAATAAACTAGATATGTGGACTAATAAAAATGGAAAAAAGAAGAGGACATTTAAACAATTATATGACATATAAGAACAAATAGTAAGAGTAAAATTAAAGTTTTTAGGAAGAAACAAGCAAAAATGACAGTGACAGGGGAATATACTAGACTTCATTCAGTATTATAATATTTATGAATTTGGGACCTAAATTCATTAACGTTGCTGATAATTTGAATGTTATGTGGAAGTGAGTTCCAAAGACGAATTGAAAAAATAAAAAAAAAATAAAAAAGGTTAAGGGTATTATATTTCTACCTCTATTTGACCTAGTAAAATTTAATTGTCGAAAAAGATAAAGTGGTATATTCTTAGAAATTATTTTATGAAGGTAGATGAGGATTTTAGTCTTCAACAGGTTGTCAAAGGAAAATGCCATACAGTGATTTGTGACATCATTATGACCTCACACTGATATTATAATGGCCGTGTATTAGTAGCTTTAGAGTTTCCTATATATTGAATAACCCTTTGATCTTCATTATGTGATAGGTTTTGTGTTTCAGGTATAAAATCTTCTGCAAATAATAAAATCAAACTTTCAGCAAAATATAGTGTAATATAGAACATAACTTGCCAGTATTAATAAAATGGATTTGGCTCTCAATTTTATGTTATTAGTGAATGTATGGTATAAACCAATATGTCTTGACGTTTGGCAAATAATCTTCTTCTCAATTGAATAAAAGTAGAAACTGATGTACTCGCCTTGTTCTAGTTTAGAAGCCCAATAAATATGAAATTTCTCCGATGGAATAGGCTGTTGGAAATAGGATTGTAGGTTTTTTATAACATAACCCTCCAATAAGGGAAAAGAATTTTTTTGCATAATTTTCGTTATTTTAACAATTTTGTTTTCAACAAGACACTCTAATTCTATACTAGCGAAACCACCGCCAATTATTTTACCAAAAGAAAAAACATTACCACTCTTGCTGAACTAAATTTTTCTCAACCTGTCTGTTACATAACTGGGATGCTACGAAATTACTTTTCTTCACACATTTTTTAATTTTTTGCAGATGATTTTCATACTTAAAGGAACTTATACCCTCCAGAGATCCGCATATTTTAGATTCCTCGTGTATGTGTAATAAACAGTGAAAATTAAATGTTAAAAACGATAAGTCGTATCGTATAATTCACGTACTTTTTGCACAAAATTATATAGTAAATCTTGAGCACACTTATTGTTTATCGAACAATTTTTTTTGTCTAGTAATAGCCGGATTGCATGTGATAAATTTAGAAAATGATGATACCTTCCAAGTGTTAAAATTGTTTTCAATAGAAATGGGCCGGTGTATAACAGGAATTGTCTGAGCTCCGTTGCTTTAAATGAGTCAAGTTCCTTTAGCGCACAGGGTTTCCTACTAAATTCGCAAGGTCTTAAACCGACTCGCAAGTTCTTAAACCGACTAAACCATTAGACAGCTCCTCTATTTTCCATGACACAAGTGAGAATTGTTCCCCCTTTTCTTTACCCAGGCATTTAATAGAGTACGAGTTACTCCAAGACATACAATATGCATATAGTCAAAAGCTATTTGCTTAACCATGTATATTTCAAGTTCTTCAAGAATTATAGAACCTTTTTCATTATGATTGAGTACGACACCTAAATGTCTCGTTGGTTCTTATGATGCAGTATTTAGTTAATGGGAAAACAACTCTATTTTGGAACATTTGCCCTTTTTGAGTGCAGCGAATGCAATAATAATATCCTGTATGTCCTTTCGTACCAATGATAAACGACCTAGCGGGCGCATCCATTATAAAACACATTTTTATAAGGTACAATTTGCCTCCGTACTGAAGTCCATCTTGAAAGATATTCAGTTGCACTTGTGTATCCTTCATAAGCTCCAATGAAAAGTACATACGACAGTGCACAAAATCGGCCACACTTGCTTAGATGAACTTTTACATAAAGACAAACCGTCTATATTTACATCTAATTCAATCGTTCGTAACCTAAAATCGTTTGAACATAAAAAATCAGTAAGCGCATTTAAGAGTCCATATTGAGCGTATGTTCCGGGACCCATTGATCGTGCAACTACTTCTTTTGGGGTTCTTTTCAAAGATTTTACATCTTTTGGAACTTTGATGTTACATTCTCTGAAAATTTGCAGCATTTCATTAACGGCTGCATTGCTAATTCAGTGTTTTATGGACCAGCTGGAAAGCTTTTGCCTCAACTTATTTAGATCAGATATTATTGGATTATTTGTGGAATAATTATTATTTACAAAACTAGGCAGATAATCCATACTAATTGTATTTTTGGACAACATTTTACTTACTGCAATATTATTAAAAACACACTTGCCTCTATAAAATATGTCAACCGTCACTAATCACTTCCAAAACGAATAGGATAATATTCTAATTTTCTTTTGTTTTTCGAATCGCGAATTCATCGTCGATTCTTCTGCCGAAGCAATCATAATAACCAGACAAGAACAATTTTCGTTTTTTTCCTGTATGACTTCAATGATCATCAGGAAGAATCGCGGATTCTTCGTGAAAGCTTCTGCCCAAGCGATCATAATAAACCGACAAACACAATATTCGTTATTTTTTCTGTACGACTTTTATGATTGTCGGGAAGAATCGCGGATTTTTCGCCAAATATTCTGCCCAAGCGATACATGGTGTAATGGTCGCCCAGAAGAATCGCCGATTCTTCGCTCAGCTAATTAATCTTTCAACATTCGTCCAAATGTTTACAGGGTCAATAGAGTGTGAGAGACGATTTGTTACCACATACATAGAAGAGGAGTTTACCCACCGAGTAAATCTTACTACAGAGAATATTTGACTCATCTGGCGTTTCCTTTCACACTCTTCGCGATGCGGTCTGTGTGATAGAGAGATGTCTGACGAAAAGTGACATACACCAGGTGGAATTACAATGACTTCTGGCTTTAATTTTTCATGTCGTTTTGGTCAAAAATGGTGAAATTTAAATATGTTATACACTTATTGACTGTTAAGGTGGAATCACACGATTTGTACATTTGTACAAAACATTACAAATTTAGATTTGTGCATTTGGGTATCGATGTGGAAATAATTTGTTTTGCGATCAGACGATTTGGCTATTAAACATCGAAATGATTTGTCACACATTTGTACACAGCAGTAAAGTGACAAATACTTGCCAGTTCATTCACACGATTTAACCATTTGGTCATAAACACTAAAACAGCTGATCAGCTGTCAACCATAATTTTGCATCTTTATTGTAAAATTTAAAGTGAAATAAACGAAAATGATGGTAACCCAAAGGCAAAAGAAACTCACTGCAGTTACATATATAACGGGACCGCCAAATAACTTTTTTTTTGAAAATGCTATAAAAAAAACTACTGAATATTTCTCAAGTTTCTTTTTTTATTTGAAAGTACAATTCTTCCGGTTAATAATGGAAAATAATTTCATTCAAATGGCTGCCTCGGCTGGCCATGCAGTAGCCTACACGATCGGTCCAATTTTTAAGCACATTATCGATTGTGTGCAGCTGTATTTCACCAATGGCTTCACGAATATTGTCCTTTAAAGCGTCAATTGTCTCTGGCTTGTCGGCGTAACACTTATCTTTGAGGGCACCCCACAAATAATAGTCCAACGGCCAAACGACATCAGCTCTGCCGCTGATAATGCGATCTTCAAAAACAGGGCGCAAAACATCGACTGTAGCTTCGGCTGTGTGGCACGTAGCGCCGTCCTGTTGAAACCAAATGTTGCCAATATCCTCGTCTTCAATTTTTGTGAACAAAAATTCGTTCAACATGGCCCGATAACGATTGTCATTGACTGTAACGGCCACTCCTTGCTCATCTTCGAAGAAAAATGGCCCAATTATGCCTCTGGACCAAAATCCTCTTTTTGGGTGCATCGGCTTTTCAATGTATGCGTACGGGTTTTCTGTGCCCCAAATGCGACAATTTTGCTTGTTTACATACCCGCCAAGATCAAAATGAGCTTCATCTGAAAAGATGATTTTTTTGGCAAAATCGGCATCTTCTGTAAAGGGGCCCTTAGACCTGTGGATAAGTTGCAGCGACTTCAAGTTGACATCAACTTATCCATGGTGTAAGGTGAAGTTGGTGGTTTGTACAAACTAGTTGATGTAAAATCAAAGCGATTTTGATTTTTTGAAGTTGATATCAACTTATCCATCAGTGTAAGGAGGAGTTGTATCAACTTCCATACGCATTTCGATGAGAAACGTTCAAGAGGAAACATTATCGGCCGTAGATATTCACGTTCAGAAAGCCTAAAATGCCCAGAGAGAAAGTTTGATAGCAAAATTCGAGCCGGAAGGGGTGTTTCGGTTTGTTTACAAAGTAAATTAATAACAAGGGAGTCTCAAGTCGGAGATCCCCTATTTTCAATGTCCAATGTTATCATGTTACTGATGACTGTGACATGCTACATTTTTTTCAGTTTTATAACTTTGATATCTCTTGACCCAGATCTCTTTTGTTTAAAGGGTTACTGCAGAGTATTATACCTTAAAAAAAGCTTGAAGTGTTGTAACTTTACGACGTCCATTTTTTGAGAAAAATAGGTTCCTATCAAAAAAAGTGAGGTTAAAAAATTCTTTTTTTTAATTTTCCGCCAATGGGTTAATTAAAATGAAAAAATGTATATAATATAATTTATAGAATTTTGTATGAGCTTTCTAATGATACTCACTTGACCGGACTATACCTAGTTGAGATATAGCCGATTATATACTCAAGCTCTGAAGGCCTATATATCAAAAAGTTGGACCGACCGCCAAAAAAATTGTCGGTCATTTTTAATCGTTTAACAAATTCTATGAAATCGGTGAGGAGCAACTAAAGTGTAGTTTTGCCAAATTATTAATCAAAATGGCAAAGAAATTGAAACCATAACAAGTACGAAAAAATCAACATATTGGCAACACTTACAGTTGTTAACAATATTTGTCTATTTGGCACTTGCATTTGTCTTCAAGTGGCAAATCAGAAATTTGGCCATTTTCATAAATTTGATTTGGCTTCTGTGGCAGCATTGCGTTCACACGATTTGGCATTTATGGTTGTTTTTGATTTGTCACAAGAAGTCAAATATTTGGCACTTCTGATAAATGACAAATGCAATTTAGAGATCACACGATTTGTCTATGAATATGACAAATTTGTAGCTAAATGTACAAATCGTGTGATCCCAGCTTTATTGTTAGCATACATTTGTGTTGTATTTGACACAGTAATTTTAACACACAAAACGAAATGCCGTTGTTGCTATTTTGTTCTTTGTTTTGAACCATTGCCTCTATCTGGTATTATTGAAGCAATTCTTTTCGACATCCAACGTTCACATCACACCAGGCCAAATGTCATAAATTTCCTGAGAGAAATTTTGAGTCTAGTATAGTAATTAGTCTGAGTTTACCTTCCCAACGGTGTATAATATGCCTATGCACGATATTACAACAAGTGTAGGTATCACCCGAAAACCTAACTCTGACCTGATTTTGCAATGTTTGTGACACTTTCTTCATTCAGGAGGACAACTGAACTATCCTGAAAAATTTACAACAATTTGTGTATATCTTAAAAACATTTGACACATTGAGCACATTTTTAAATTTATTTAGTAAGAATTTCTCTTCGATCGGTGTTGCAAAATGCACCGGTGGAAAAAATACGTTCTCAAAATTGTATCATTATTCACTCCTACATGTGACGCACGCTGACGAAAGGGACCTTATCTTGCAAGAGGTGAAAATTGAGTTTTTGACACCACTGGATAAAGAACAAAATTCTGAGGAGAATTTTGAGGTTAAAGTTTGACTTATGGCCAGGTTTTAAGTGGGTAGTTAACCATCGGATTACTTAGTCATATGTAATTCTAAGTCCATTAGAGGTAAACTTTGCATTTTGTTTTTCAGAGGCGAGTTAATGTAAGTCGTCATATTGTTAACGATTATGGCAACCCTTGTACCCTTATAGGAAAAAAAATCCAATGAGTGTTCGAACTCACGGGCGATGTGTTAACACCTTTTTGTTACACGGTACCTGTTCGATTTCTATGAACACATTTGTAAATAGTCGTGTTTTGGTTACAAGCAAGCGATTATCGCTTGCTAAGTTGCAAAGAAAACGGCTTTTTAGCGAGAAGTCATTTTGTTCAAAAATATGAAAAATGGTTAAAAACGGTAAAAGATGTCAAAATTTTGTTGTTTCTCGCCGCTAAGTTATCGCTAAGTCTTCGCTAAGTGCTTCATACAAAACAAGCGAATATGTAACCAAAACAAGCTTAATGTTACATTGGAAAATAAAAACCAGCGTTCAATCATATGATGACGTTTGATTTAAGTAATATTAATACTAAATAACACTTAAACATATTTAAAGACAAGTGTCATTATTTTCTTGCTTAATACCTTTTATTTTATACCCACAAAAAGCAAAGAGAATGCAAAGCAACAGACACAAGTACATACATACATTGTTATGTTCGTACATACGCTACACAAGTCCGCAATTTTCGTTGCTCTCTTTCTATCTCATTTTTATATACATACTAGCTGACCCGGCAGACTTCGTTCTGCCTAAGAAAGTATAGATCTATATATTATCTTATTCGATCAAATCAAAAACAAGTGTCAAGATGCTTGTCGAAATGGCGCACCAAATATTCAGTATCCAAAATTGACTCCAAGTATAAAAATAGCTTATTTCATCCACAGATATTCTACTATAATCTGTGAACATATAATCTGCATACAAATAAGTAAATCAACACAATTTAATTTTTACATGTACTGTCCATTTCACTTGAATAGGTGCAGTTCTTTTTTTAAAGATACACTCTCATATCTTATCTCGTATCTTCTGAAAAGCTTCGTTTAAGTTTTACTTCAAATAATGACAGACTTTAAAGAAATGGTGTAAAAATAAAGAATATAACATTTACAGTTGATTCATTATCTCTAATTTAATATGAAAAATAGAATAACATGAAAAATATGCTTTTTTCTTAAGTTAAATGTTAAAATATGTCTGAATATCGACATAGTTGCATATATCATTTAATATTAAGACTCAACTTTTTAGAACATATGTTTTGATTTGAAATCGTGTAGATTTCCACACCACCGTTGAGGTACTACACCTGGCGCGTTGTCAATTATTTTTCATGGCTGACATCCCCTGTAGGCCTAAACCATGTTAAACTGAATATTCTTCATTATAAATTTTAATACATTGTTCTATTGTATATATTAAGGCATCATTTAAGTCTATTAAGTTTTTCTGCAATATCTTATTTTCAATATGAAAACCTGCAGACATTTTCTTATGTTAGGATATATTTGTATTTTATTTCATATGTAATAGGTTAGGCTAGGATAACATTAGCATATATTTAAAGTTGTTGCTTCTATAGTTTTTTTTTAGCGTAAAACTTCTTTGTAGACGACATTAGAAGTTTTGCCTTCTGGAGCGAGTATAAATAAGTTTTTTGGAGAACTTACTCTTGAGCAAGCGACGTAGAATTGGCCATGCGAAAAGCAGTCTTCATTTAAATCGACACCTGCTACTTTTAATGATTGTCCTTGGGATTTGTTTATAGTAATAGCGAAGGACAGTTTTACTGGAAATTGAAGTCTTTTAAATTCAAATGGGTACTCCGATGGAATGAGAGGTATCCGTGGAATAAAAACTGTTTCTCCACGACCACAACCAGTTAATATAGTGGCCTCAATAATGTTCTTTTGTAGTGATATTACCCGTAGTCTGGTGCCATTACATAGTTTTGGTGGTTTTATATTGCGTAGAAGCATTATTGGAGCCCCCAATTTGAGATTTAGTTTATGTGGTGGGAACCCTGGAGGGTTTAAAGAATTTTAAAACTCCACTGGGTAGTGGACCGCATCATCAGCTTCAAGAACTGTGTCTATAGAAGTGTGTTCTACCACCGCTGCTTTAAAAGAGCTTAGTAATAATTCATTTATGACTGCCGCTCTATCATTTTTCGGGGTTAAAATGGCACGTTCACATAACCAATCGTTGGACTTGTTATTAATATTAGCTACATCTGGATATACTTCCGATATTAAGTCATTAATTGATTTAAGTACATTGCCTAACTTTATTGGAATAGTCAGCCTTCCACATATTTGAGGGATATTTCCGTTTCCTATATCCAAAAGAATTTTAGAAAACTCTGCTGCAGCGAAATCTCCTCCTAACTGCACTCTCATGTTTGTTTGTAGGGAAAGCTTTTGGGTCAGTGGCCATAAATATGAAGATTTAAGACATGCAATTACTTCGTCTGCTCTTGTTCCTCTTGGTACTACTGGCAAAGTTTGGCGGAAATCTCCTGCTAAGAGTGTTGTGACTCCTCCCATTACTTTATAGGTGTTTCTAATATCTTTTAATGATGTACTTTAAAGAGAATATAAGAGAAATAGCAAAGATGGACGCAAAAGGTACTAAAAATGGTACCAAAAAAAGTACATAAATAGTACCATTATACGACATCGCATCTCATAAGAGAAAGGAAGACCCCAAAATTCCTCATTCCATCTCCAGACGTTTAGTTTTGACGATAGTACTATATTTTGCCACCTTTTTGCTATAATTTGATCCCTTAAGTACAAATCTTGAAAAAAAAAACTTCTTCTCCTATGTCTGCGTTATAAGAGGAATGCGTAACACAAGTTTCATGATTCTGCCTTCAGCCGTTTGGTATTTACGATGGTACTATTTTTGTCCCCTTTAGTACTATTTTTATCCCTAAGGGTAGAAATTTCGTAAAACCACTTCCCACTCCGATTCTGCGTCATAAGAAAAAATTACAAACCAAATTTCTTGATTCTGTCTCCAGCCGTTTGGTCAAGACGATGGTACCACTTTTTTCCCCCTTTTGCCCTTTTTTCTCCCTAAAAGTAAAAATTTGGCAATGTTACTTCTCCTCCCCATTTTTATGCGTTAAGAGGAATGTACAACCCAAGTTTCGTAATTCTATCTCAAACCGTCTGGATTTTAGTGTAGTACCATTTTTTCCACTTTTTGCCCTTTTTTCTCCCTAAAAGTACAATTTTTGAAAATTCACTATTCCCCCTCATTTTTATTCGTTAAGAGGAATGTACATACCAAGTTTCGTGGTTCTGTCTTTAGCCGTTTGGATTTTAGTGCAGTACCATTTTTTCCCTTTTTGTCCTATTTTTCTCCCTTAAAGTACTAAATTCGAAAAATCTTTTCTTATCTCGTATATTCACACCTAACGCAATTTATAGTTAAAATTTTATTATCCGAAACCAGAATGTAAATAAAAAGTACCAAAAATGGGCCCGAGCACTTTCATGAGAGTATCAGAGAAATAGCATAAAAGGATGCAAAAGGTACCAAAAAAGTACAAACACACGATCCGACACAGTGACAAAAACTGACAGATTGTATCAAAAAGTGATAAACCTAAACCAAAAAATAAAATTTTCCAAAATGTAAAAGAGTACAAAAAGTACTTGTTAACACCAAAAAATTACGGAGAAAGATACCAAGGAAGGCCAAGTAGAACAACCTAGATGTTAAAAGTAGGAACAAAATTGTACCAAAAAAGGTACCAAAAAGTACTTAAAAAGGTACAGAGAACTTCAAAGAGAGTATAAGAGAAATAGCAAAGAAGGCCGCAAAAAGTACTAAAAATGGTACCAAAAAAAGTACCAAAAAAAGTACCTACAAGTACATAAAAAGTACCATTTTCGGCTTCTCATCCATTAAAAAAATTTAGATCCCTATATTCGCCATTCAATCACCAGTCGTTTGGTTGTAACGATAGTACTATATTTTTCCCCTTCTTGCCATATTTGTATCAATAGAAGTACAAATCTTGAAAAAAAACTTCTTCTCCTATGTCTGCGTTATAAGAGGAATGCGTAGCCGAAGTTTCATGATTCTGCCTTCAGCCGTTTGGTATTTACGATGGTACTATTTTTGTCCCCTTTAGTACTATTTTTATCCCTAAGGGTAGAAATTTCGTAAAACCACTTCCCACTCCGCTTCTGCGTCATAAGAAAAAATTACAAACCAAATTTCTTGATTCTGTGTCCAGTCGTTTGGTCAAGACGATGGTACCACTTTTTTCCCCCTTTTGCCCTATTTTTCTCCCTAAAGGTAAAAATTTGGCAATGTTACTTCTCCTCCCCATTTTGATGCGTTAAGAGGAATGTACAACCCAAGTTTCGTAATTCTGTCTCAAACCGTCTGGATTTTAGTGTAGTACTTTTTTTTTCCATTTTTTGCCCTTTTTTTCTCCCTAAAAGTACAATTTTTGAAAATTCACTTTTCCCCCTCATTTTTATTCGCTAAGAGGAATGTACATACCAAGTTTCGTGATTCTGTCTTTAGCCGTTTTGATTTTAGTGCAGTACCATTTTTTTCCCTTTTTGCCATATTTTTCCCCCTTAAAGTACGAATTTCGAAAAATCCCTTCTTATCTCGCATATTCACCCCCAAAGGAATATACAGTCCAAATTTCATTATCCTACCTTTAGCCGTTTGGCCAGGGCGCTGATGAATCAGTCAGTCAGTCATTCAGTAACGCAACAATTTTATATATGTACATATATAGATAACCACGTCATTACTCTCTTTGCACTGAGAGTGCTTCGCACCCACAGAATACAACAATTGGCTGCCGCTATATCAGTGTGTGTGTTTTTTTTTGCATTCTGACATCTCTGTTTCGCAGTCGGACAAATCTGTGTTCTATATAGGAGTGGGTCACCCTTATCATTTAGGGGTATGAAAAATAGATGTTGGCCGATTGTGAGACCTACCCGATATGCACACAAATCGGTCCAGCCGTTTCGGAGGAGTTTAACGGCAAACAATGTGTGATCACAGTCGGACAATCTGTGTGAGCGCAGTCGGACAAATTGTGTTTGGATGTATTCACTTTGTGAATTTAGGCCGTACCCGCGCATATACATACATATGTAGATGTTAACACATCAAAAACTATTAAGGGAATGCAAAGAGTGGAGAGTGTGAGTGTAAATTGTCATGGTGAAGGGTATATAAGCTTCGGCCCGGCCGAACTTAACACCGTTTCTACTTGCTTTTGTATACACCGGGCAATGCTGAACATCAAATGACTCGCTTTGTTTGGCCATAGCAACAACAACGAAACAGCCAAACACACAACATCACACATACTTTGTACGAAGTAGCTGACGTATTAGTGTGTCACCATACCGTCGACTGCGCAAGCCTTGCAAATGAAATTTTGCGTGGCTATGCTTTATGCCTCCGTTCAACAACAGCAACAGACACATGTACATACATACAGTATTATGTTAAAACATACGCTATAGACACAATTTCGTTTGCCTCACCCCTGCCACACCACTCTTTCATTGCTCTCTTGCTCGCTCACTTTTGTTTAACACGTCATTATTCTCTTTCGCAGTCGCAGAAAATCTGGTTTTAGCAGCAGCATAAAATCTGGTTTTAGCAGCAGCATAAAATCTGGTTTTAGCGGTAGCAGAAAACCTGTCTGTGTGTTGTTTGCATGTGTTGACTTTGATAAATTTTTGTCCTGTTTTGGGTTAAATACCACAACAACAAAGAGTATCAAACAAACTTGAATTATGTAAAATAAAAAATAAATGCATAAAATCGAAGCCTTTTTAACAAAAATGTGTAAAAAACTATATAGGCGCTACAATTTTATGGTCTAGACTCAACGTGGCCTTCTCTGGTGCAATGGCTAGTGTGCGCAGCCCTTGTGCATGAGAACGTCGGTTGAGCGAAGCCATTAAGTTGACTTTGAGATTGACTTTTATGCTACCTAGCGGTTAAGTAATGAAATAAAACTAGTTTCTAGTTGATCTTAAGCTCTGTAGGTAGCGTTGGCTGCAAAAACGCCAATACATGAAATTTTAACCTAAATAGACGTTTGGGCCTGTACTACAAATGTTACTTTGTCAAAGCCCGGTAGGGGACTAAGTACATTCGTATAAAACAAAATGTTATGTTCCCGTAATCAGCTTTTCAGTATGCATATTTGGTAACCCCCTTTATTTGAAATTTCAAATAATGATTTTTTCAGTACACCCTACGAAATATGTTGGAATTCTTAGTCCCCTAGGTCCTAAAAAGAGTTACGGCGTCTATACGTCCATAAACGGTAAATCTAAAACCAGGCTTCAAGTTGATCTTCCTCGTCGTCAGTACTATATATGTATGTACCACAGCGGACCAACACTTCGTATGCGATATCGCATAAGAGAGTTACGCGAAACTTTTGCGGGTAAAACTCTCGAAAACAGATCCGAAAACGATCGGAAAATGAATCATCAGTCGCTCAGTTTGTGGCAGTAAAAGTTTCATTTACGATGTCTTGCAAGAGATTCGTTTGCGAGACTTTTGCAATATCTTTTGCGAGAACAACACGAAAAATAAAACAAAATGCAATAGCCAAAACTTTGTTGTTGTGTCGTGTGCCTGCACGTGTGTGCCTCTGTTTGGCGCACGACACAACGACAACAATGTTTCTCTCTTTTCGTCCGTTTAGCACCCGTTTTTAAACCAGTTTGCGAATATTTGGGCAAGTTTAATTTTCCCTCGGTTTTGGTCCGGTAAATACTCGCTTTTGAGCCCGTTTGCGACCATTTAGCGTAACACTCGCTAAGGCTCGGTTTTTTGCCCGCTGGGTACTTACTCGTACGCGCTTGTGTTGTAGCACACAAGAATTTACTGTATACTTATATTCAGGGACCGTAATCATTGTGAGTTTTATTATAACAATTATATATTAAGGATTATATTATGAGTTTTAAGGATTTTCTTCAATGATAATGATTAATTTTAAGCAATATTACAAAAATCAGCCCATAATCCTCATTTTTGAGCAAAACAAATAATAAAATCCTAAATATCACTGTGCAAGTTTTTTGAAATAATATTGAAAAACATATGCGGTCTCAACGGATTAACACTAATTCGGGTCCTACAAATCGAACTGCGTCATTAGTTTTTTGGCCTATAATGACTCAGGGGCTGCGATTTAGAGCTAATTGTTTAAGACAAGTTTATACATATAAACCCTGCAGCGGGGGCAGTAACCAGTGATCGCAAGTAAGTACTTCAATAGTATATGAAAAGCATGAGTACTTACTTTTGATACCACTGGTAATTCCAAAGTTCCACTTTTATATGAAAAAAACAAAAAGAACAAAATTGCGAGAATCCAAAAAAAAGGTGAGGTAATAGCAGGACTACAGCTGACTACATCTTAATGTAATGCCAAACTACTACTTTGCTGTGTTTGTTGTTTCCTTTGAGGTGTTTGTTGTGTACAACAACTGTTGCTACTATCTCTATAAAGACATATATGTATTTTGGCGGCACGAACGAAGGCCCCAATGAACTAAGGCCCCAACACAAAAATGAACTATGGCCCCAAATTTTTATACAGGGAAAAACAATAACGTTTTTTGGGGAAATAGTTCTTTTTTTTGTGGTTTTATTTCATTTTTTGAATTGGGGACTTAATTCATAATGAAATAAAACTCCAGTTTGTGAAAAAGAACTAAGCCCCCAAAAAAAAATGTGGGGCCTTAGTTCATTTTCTGAAAGAGCGATATAGTAAAGAATGTATTTTTGGGGCATTAGTTCATTTTCTTTAAAATGTATTAAATTGCAATATTTCAAAATTACTAACCGTTATACCGTTAAAAAAAAGAATTTCGTTTTGTTTATTTATCCATTCTGTAACAAGATTAATTAGTTTCTGATCTAACGTGGACGTGTAAAGACAAAAAAAAATGAATTTTGAATTAATTTGTGGCAGTAGAAGAAACAGTGAATTGTTATATATAACCGAACAAAAAATGCTTTATCGGAAAAAATCGGAATATAAAGGTGTGACAAAATATGAATGTAGGCAGAAAATCTGCAAATCCAGAGTGAACTTGCTTTCGGATGGAACGTGTGTTTTATCAAAGGGCTATGTTGATCATAACCATGGTGACGAGGAGACAACATACAGGGAACTAAAGGCTTTAAATTTAATAAAACAAGATTGTCAAGATATGACAGAAACTCTTGGTGGTACTAAGACTAATATTAGTACCATAAGAAAAGCTTTTAGAAGAACGTGTGAAAGGTAAGTAAACATTTTTTAAATAACGCAAGTGCTTACATAAAAATCTAAATTTTAAAAACAGCAATCAAACCGATACAAAAGACATAAACTTTTTAAAAATACAAAGAGGCTTGCAGAAAATTGTAAGTAAAAATTTAGTAACATCTCCCAAAAACGCTGTTCAAGTTGTGGAAGCATTCAATTTGGAGAATGTCTGGAACGATTTTGGATTGTCAAAAGATGACTCGAATCCTAGAACCTTCTTCACTGCTGCAATTACCGAAGAAACATACTCGTTCTGCCTATTTTCATTGCTAAAAACCGTTGATCTTATAAAAGAAAATATTTCTCCTCAAAAGCGGACATATCTCGTGGATGGAACTTTCAAAATAGTTCCTTATGGCTGTTTTAAGCAGCTGCTTGTTATATATGTAGGATATTTTGAAGAAGTAAAGAAGTAATAAGTAGAAATTTTTTAAAATAATAACATATTTCTTTTAGATATTTCCAATATGTGTCGTATTAATGACGAAGAAAACAAGCGCATCATACAAAGCACTTCTTCAGTATATTAAAGACAATATATTTGATTTAGACCCCTCAACGTTTATAAGCGACTACGAAGAGGCGTTGAGAAGTGCTGTAAAGTCGGTTTATCCAAAAGCAAATCTTATAGGATGCTGGTTAGTAATGCCTTTTACATAATAACTTTATGTGAGGACTTACAGTTTTTAACTATGTAATGTTTTTGAAATTATGTGTTTCATAAGTGAATATTTAAACTGTTTGGAACAAATTTTGAGTGCAAATATGTAGGTTGAAAATGAAAAAATTCGCGCGAATTTTGTTCCAAACATTTTAGATATTCACTTATGAAACACATAATTTCAAAAACCTTACATAGTTAAAAACTAAATGCTTTGTTTCCAAAAATATAAGTATACATTAAAAATGGATATTTTGTTCATGTCTTTTTCAGGTTCCATTTTTGCCAGGCCGTAAGGCGAAACATGACGAAGCAGAAAGCCTTATTGGAATATATACGATCTTCAAGAAGTGCATCATCCCTTTATCACCAAATCTTAGCATTGCCTTTATTACCGCAGGAGTTAATAAAGTGCTCATTCAACGATATAAAGTCAAAAATATTTCTGATGGACAGCAAGAGCTTATTTTTACCGTTTTTAAAATATTTTGAAAACCAGTGGATCAATAAGGTAACAGCTTATCTACTTCAATATTTTTTAGCAGATATAAATATTTTATTTATATAAATAGGTTGGATGTAAAAACTTCTCCGTACATAATCGGGACACGCGCACAACTTCAGCCGTTGAAGCATACAACGGATTCCTTGGTCGATGTGCCGAAAAAAATTGACACTTTTTTAAATTCGTCCAAATAATTCGAAACGAGGAGTTTTTTAAAAGTCGTCATTTCGAAATGTTGTGCGAAAGTGGAGGATCTGTTGTTAAAAGAAAAAGGAAGAGTAGTGTTGAAAAAAATAAAAAAATTCAGGAAGCATCGCTCTTACTAAAAGATGGCAAAATAACAGCCGCTACATTTCTCTCCCGAATGGTGTACGCAAAAAATGGTATATGTGTAAACATGGTAAAGGAGCAAAATATTTTTCAAGAACAACCTGATAACGTTTTATCTGAAGACCTTGACGATCCACCCTCGTATAGTCAGAATATTGAGTGCTTAGTTTGTTGGGATAAAAGCTCAAACATTATTCTACTTCCCTGCAAACATATGAAAGTTTGCGACGAGTGCAACCTCAAATTACAGGCTGATGCAATTTCCAAAGGCATGCAAAATTATCTCTGCCCGTACTGCCGAACAATTGTGGAAGACACCATGCAGATATATACCTGACTTCTTATTGATTAAGTATTTATACAAATTTATCTAATTATTATATAAACAATGAAAAAATTTTGTTTTTTGTTATTTTTTTTGTTATGTATAAAATTTGAATACTTGATAGTTTTTTTTTTGTATTATATAAATATAATGTTTGTTTTGAATATTTAAAAAAAACAAGAGTTACTTTATTTTTGAATTTTTTTATTGGGGACTTTGTTCATTCTTACTTTGGGGACTTTTTTCATAATAACATTAGGGTTTTGATTCATAATGAATTAAGTCCCCATTAATGGCGACTTAGTTCATTCCCATTTTGGCGCCTTAATTCATATCATCGTTGGGGTTTTATTTCATTATGAACTAAGTCCCCATTTTTCGGGCCTTAATTCATTTTCGTTTTGGGGCCTTAGTTCATTGGGGCCTTCGTTCAATACGATTTAGGAGAAAGAGAGAGAATGCAAAAATGTGCCGTTATCCCTGCAAATTGTAGTTGCGGCTGTGGCATAATTTTGTTTGGTGGCGTCAGTTATCATTAAAAGTTCAACAAGTGTAGCTTGTTCAACGACACGTGGTAGTGAAATTTGTGTTTTAAAAGAAAATATTAATTAATAAAGAATAAAAAGAATTGAATATAAGCAAAACGAAAAATGAGTAGCAAAAGACAACTAAGTCGACTAATAAAAAAGAAACAGAAAAATATATTGAAAAATTTAAGAATTTAGAAAAAGAACGTGATGCTAATGAAGAAATTGAAAATGTTTTAGAATTCGATGAAGATATTGTTCAGGAAAACGATGAACACCATGTTTGAATGTGATTTGAATAATGAAATTGAGAATGACATAAATTCAGGCAAGTCCAGTCTTACACAGAAGCTAAAAGATTGGAATTTGAAACATAGGCCTTCAAGAAATTGTGTGAAGGACCTAGTAAAAATTCTGAGGGAACAGAATATACGGGTAGATTCGTTTTATGAATTTAAATGCCCAACAAAAACCTGTATAGAAAATATTGATGTAGGTAAATATATGTATGCATATTGGTTTTGCGCATCACTTAGGTAAAATTGCCAAAGTAATTGAGTTACCGAAAACTGTAAGTATAGATCTAAACATTGATGGTTTAACTCGTAGTTCCAGAACTCAACTTTGGCCAATTCTAGCAAAAGTTAATAATATAAAATGTGAACTTGTATTTCCTATTGGGGTATTTGTCGGTCAGAGCAAACCCAAAAGCCTTGATCAGTTTCTTAATAAAACGGTTTATGACCTTCCACATTATATGGAGAATGGCATCGAATTATTAGAAAAACACGCAAACATAAATGTTAGAGCAGTCATTTGCGATGCTCCAGCTAGGGGCGTTCATAGCTGGCACTCCAGGTCATGTATCACGTCATGGATGCATGAAATGTACTCAAGAAGCCAAAAAAATTGATAATGTGCTTACATACTCAACAAAATCGGGAACGCTCATATCTGATCATGATTTTGATATTAGAAAATATCCAAACCACCATTCCAAGACATACTTAAGTGAAAAATCACCTTTGGAAAAATTAAATATAGCAATGATAACACAAATGATTTTAGATTCGATGCATCTAATAGACTTGGGTGTAACTACAAAATTGCTGTTAAGACTAGTGAATACGAAAGGCAATTTCAAAGTGTCCAATAAAAATAAAGAAAATATTTCAGAAAATCTTTTAGTAATGCGCAAAAATATTTCTCATGAGTGTGTCCGAAAGCCGCGCTCATTAGATGAAATACTGAACTGGAAAGCAACAGAATTTAGGCAATTTTTGCTCTATACGGGAATATTAGCTCTAAATGATGAAGTTCACGAAGATGCATATTATCTGTTTTTGTTGTTACACTGTGCGTACAGAATGCTTAGTTGTCAAAAGCAACGTAAATACAATTTAGAGACAGCTCAAACACTACTTAATCTCTCTGTAGAAAACTTTGCTATACTATTTGGAAAAAATAGTATTTCGTTTAACGTACACAATTTACTGCACTTAAAGGAATCTATTGAGTTCGTTGATGATCCAATTTCAGGCTCTTCCTATCCTTTTGAGAATTATATACAAACTCTTAAAAAAAATGTAAAAAAAACTCAGATTTTAGAACAAATCTATAGAAGACTTGTAGAAGAAGAGTTCCCAGTTGCGTCAAATCCAGCCGGATTTAATAATCTATGTACTAAATATAGTTTCAATGACTGTGTTTTGACTACAAAGAGTCCGGATAACTTCTGCTATGTTAAAAATTATATTCCAGTTCAAATTGAAAGCTTTTCACAAGAGAACGGATGGTTCCTTATATGCCGAAAACTTAACAACATTAGAAGTTTTTACAATGAACCCTGCGACCCAACTTCGTTAGGTATATTTTTGGTAGATAAGGAAGACTCGAATGTTGAGGAGACTTACTCAGTCAATGATATTCAATGTAAAGCAATAGCTTTTCCTTACAAAGAAGATTTTTTAATAATTCCAATTTTACACGGATGCCAGTGATCTTCCAAAAAAAGGTTTTAATTTCATTTTGATTTTTCAAAACAATTTTTCAATTTCTTTTCTAACACATTTTTTTTAAATTTTTCAATATATTTTTCAGAAATATACAAAAACACAAAATGTTTCCTACTCATTCTAGTTTAAACAACGGTTCATTTATATCATACCTATTCAATAAATAACAAACTATCAAAAGTTCGAGAATATGGCTGGAAACGGTAGTTCGCCAAACATAAAGAAATACGTTCCTGTACAAAAGGAAAATCAGGGTAAGTGAAAGTGTTCATTCATTAAGTTGTTATAAATTATCTACTAGACTTGACATCGATACTTCAATATAGAAATATAAATTGAAATCAATTCAATATTTGAATACTTCAATATCCATATTTCAGCGTGTCATTGAAGCCATACATCCATATGGAACATCGATTTTAAATGTTTGTTTGATTTTTTTATCATATAATCTTATAATTTTTATATTTCCATACCCCAAATTCCCTCATTGCAAATTCAATGAAATATCAAAAGAAATTATTGTAACAAAAGGTATGCCATCACTTTTTTTTATTATTATCTCATTTTCAATTACCTTATTTTTATCATTTATTTCTTGATTACCATTCACAGGTCAATTGAAAATTGTATTAGAGGCTGTGGTAGAGCAGAAAGTTGTACTCAAACAAATTTTACGGCAACACAATGATAATCTACAACTCCACAACAAATTTCCATTACAATCTGTAGAAAAATTAAAGGAAATGGATGACGAGATATCAGCGGAAAATAAACTTGCTTATGTAAGACTAACATATGTGCTTATTGGTAATATTAACAAAAATGCAATACTCCAACTGTTTTTAGATCAAAGCGATGCGATCAATTTTAAATCCAGCAGGGGTTTCCAAAAACCTAAAACATATTTTAGCCACAAAAGTTATCATGGCTTACAATGTTGAAGGAGTTCAGGGGAAAAAAAGTTTAAAGGAGCTATCAAACTTCTACGATGCTCTAATACGTAAACATTACGAAGAATACAGAAAAAAAATGGTTTTAATTTCTTTTGTTTGCTTTAGAATCAATACCCATTTCGGATAAATTTCCAGGGACTGCAGATGAGCAACTCCGAAAAGCTATTCAACTACAGAAGAGACGGGAATTCAAGGCAAAGTCAACCGAAAAGAAACGTAGGAAAATTGACCATTCTTCCAAAGAACTAGATCACCAACCGGAGACTGACATTTCTGATGCAGATTGCAAATTTTTGTCATTGCATTAGTTGATACATTTCTTTATTTTGTAAATTTTATTATTCACTCTTACCTTTTGATATCTTTTAACGTCTATTTCACACACAAAAATGAATTTAATTTTTTATTTTATTTTATATCAAAAGAATACAATTTCAACAAAAATTTCTGTTAATAATTAAATATACAGTCAGAGACTGTAAACTAAAGTTTAAATGCACCCGTCAGAAACATTTTAACAAAGTGATAAGTATGCAAATGTATTACATTTTTTGTTTTGAGTAAATGATTAAAACCCAAAAACATTTACTTCATCGCAATCTAACAAAAAACAAACTTATATTCCATATACCACAAACGAAATGACTGCTGAGAGGTAATGACTTGGGTAGCAAGTGACTACATCGGTATGTCATATGCCACAAACGAAATGACTGCTGAGAGGTAATGACTTGGGTAGCAAGTGACTACATCGGTATGTCATATGCCACAAACGAAATGACTGCTGAGAGGTAATGACTTGGGTAGCAAGTGACTACATCGGTATGTCATATGCCACAAACGAAATGACTGCTGAGAGGTAATGACTTGGGTAGCAAGTGACTACATCGGTATGTCATATGCCACAAACGAAATGACTGCTGAGAGGTAATGACTTGGGTAGCAAGTGACTACATCGGTATGTCATATGCCACAAACGAAATGACTGCTGAGAGGTAATGACTTGGGTAGCAAGTGACTACATCGGTATGTCATATGCCACAAACGAAATGACTGCTGAGAGGTAATGACTTGGGTAGCAAGTGAGTACATCGGTATGTCATATGCCACAAACGAAATGACTGCTGAGAGGTAATGACTTGGGTAGCAAGTGACTACATCGGTATGTCATATGCCACAAACGAAATGACTGCTGAGAGGTAATGACTTGGGTAGCAAGTGACTACATCGGTATGTCATATGCCACAAACGAAATGACTGCTGAGAGGTAATGACTTGGGTAGCAAGTGACTACATCGGTATGTCATATGCCACAAACGAAATGACTGCTGAGAGGTAATGACTTGGGTAGCAAGTGACTACATCGGTATGTCATATGCCACAAACGAAATGACTGCTGAGAGGTAATGACTTGGGTAGCAAGTGACTACATCGGTATGTCATATGCCACAAACGAAATGACTGCTGAGAGGTAATGACTTGGGTAGCAAGTGACTACATCGGTATGTCATATGCCACAAACGAAATGACTGCTGAGAGGTAATGACTTGGGTAGCAAGTGACTACATCGGTATGTCATATGCCACAAACGAAATGACTGCTGAGAGGTAATGACTTGGGTAGCAAGTGACTACATCGGTATGTCATATGCCACAAACGAAATGACTGCTGAGAGGTAATGACTTGGGTAGCAAGTGACTACATCGGTATGTCATATGCCACAAACGAAATGACTGCTGAGAGGTAATGACTTGGGTAGCAAGTGACTACATCGGTATGTCATATGCCACAAACGAAATGACTGCTGAGAGGTAATGACTTGGGTAGCAAGTGACTACATCGGTATGTCATATGCCACAAACGAAATGACTGCTGAGAGGTAATGACTTGGGTAGCAAGTGACTACATCGGTATGTCATATGCCACAAACGAAATGACTGCTGAGAGGTAATGACTTGGGTAGCAAGTGAGTACATCGGTATGTCATATGCCACAAACGAAATGACTGCTGAGAGGTAATGACTTGGGTAGCAAGTGACTACATCGGTATGTCATATGCCACAAACGAAATGACTGCTGAGAGGTAATGACTTGGGTAGCAAGTGACTACATCGGTATGTCATATGCCACAAACGAAATGACTGCTGAGAGGTAATGACTTGGGTAGCAAGTGACTACATCGGTATGTCATATGCCACAAACGAAATGACTGCTGAGAGGTAATGACTTGGGTAGCAAGTGACTACATCGGTATGTCATATGCCACAAACGAAATGACTGCTGAGAGGTAATGACTTGGGTAGCAAGTGACTACATCGGTATGTCATATGCCACAAACGAAATGACTGCTGAGAGGTAATGACTTGGGTAGCAAGTGACTACATCGGTATGTCATATGCCACAAACGAAATGACTGCTGAGAGGTAATGACTTGGGTAGCAAGTGACTACATCGGTATGTCATATGCCACAAACGAAATGACTGCTGAGAGGTAATGACTTGGGTAGCAAGTGACTACATCGGTATGTCATATGCCACAAACGAAATGACTGCTGAGAGGTAATGACTTGGGTAGCAAGTGACTACATCGGTATGTCATATGCCACAAACGAAATGACTGCTGAGAGGTAATGACTTGGGTAGCAAGTGACTACATCGGTATGTCATATGCCACAAACGAAATGACTGCTGAGAGGTAATGACTTGGGTAGCAAGTGACTACATCGGTATGTCATATGCCACAAACGAAATGACTGCTGAGAGGTAATGACTTGGGTAGCAAGTGACTACATCGGTATGTCATATGCCACAAACGAAATGACTGCTGAGAGGTAATGACTTGGGTAGCAAGTGACTACATCGGTATGTCATATGCCACAAACGAAATGACTGCTGAGAGGTAATGACTTGGGTAGCAAGTGACTACATCGGTATGTCATATGCCACAAACGAAATGACTGCTGAGAGGTAATGACTTGGGTAGCAAGTGACTACATCGGTATGTCATATGCCACAAACGAAATGACTGCTGAGAGGTAATGACTTGGGTAGCAAGTGACTACATCGGTATGTCATATGCCACAAACGAAATGACTGCTGAGAGGTAATGACTTGGGTAGCAAGTGACTACATCGGTATGTCATATGCCACAAACGAAATGACTGCTGAGAGGTAATGACTTGGGTAGCAAGTGACTACATCGGTATGTCATATGCCACAAACGAAATGACTGCTGAGAGGTAATGACTTGGGTAGCAAGTGACTACATCGGTATGTCATATGCCACAAACGAAATGACTGCTGAGAGGTAATGACTTGGGTAGCAAGTGACTACATCGGTATGTCATATGCCACAAACGAAATGACTGCTGAGAGGTAATGACTTGGGTAGCAAGTGACTACATCGGTATGTCATATGCCACAAACGAAATGACTGCTGAGAGGTAATGACTTGGGTAGCAAGTGACTACATCGGTATGTCATATGCCACAAACGAAATGACTGCTGAGAGGTAATGACTTGGGTAGCAAGTGACTACATCGGTATGTCATATGCCACAAACGAAATGACTGCTGAGAGGTAATGACTTGGGTAGCAAGTGACTACATCGGTATGTCATATGCCACAAACGAAATGACTGCTGAGAGGTAATGACTTGGGCATTTTTTCGAGGAAAAATTACTTGTACATTTGTTTTTACAACACTGTAATTGTAAAACGAGTAAATATGCAAAAAGTAAATAAAACACTGCGGCGTTGTCTCATAGCAGGACTTCTTTAAGTACGTACTACGTACAAAAGCAACCCTCACAGCTTATTTCATACACTCACAGAAATATTCGGTTGAGACAGCCGAAATAGCCGTAACCGAATTTAGAGCTTGTCACAACCTCATTAGAGGTTGCCACAACCTCATTAGAGGTTATCACAACATCATTAGAGGTTATTACAACCTCATTAGAGGTTATCACAACCTCATTATAGGTTGTCACAACCGAATTTAGATAGTGTCATGATTTATTATTCAGTATTCTTATGAAAAACATTAGTGACTACTCGATAGTGTCGACAGTCGTCGAAAGAAATGTAAGGTGCTCTGAGCAGGAATCGAACCCACGTTCTCATGTACAAGAGCCGCGCACACAGAAGATTTTGGAATAAGAAGAATTGGAATAAACTGTCAACGATTACATCCAAAAATTTATATAACCATATTTTGAATACTGCTCAACATTATTATTTCTGGCTAGTCAGCAGATGAAGGGGAGACTTCAGAAATAACAAAATAAAGGAATGCGGTGTATTCTTTGATGCCATCGATTTGTAATTGTAACAGGGTTGACACAGTCTGGAAACAAATTTGTATATTTTAAATATTTAATTAAAAACAAAACAAAATATTAACTTTATCAAGTTATTGCATTCTTGGTGTAGAAGGCCCGTTTTTCAAAATTCCTTCAATTTTAACTAGAGGACCTTCTCACTCCATTCTTCGTAATACATCCCCATACCATTATGGAGCCACCTACATGTTTCATAGTTTGTGTTACTACATTCGGTATCGTTAGTATTTCGATCTTTGGTCTCGTACCAATACTGGCCATCGGACTCAAAACAATTGATTTTAGTCTTTTCGGACCATGAAATCTTAAATACAAGGCGTAATTAGTTTTTTATAATTTAAAACGTGACGAATTTAACATTTTACCTTACAGTCAGCCTCAGTCCAGTTTTCGTAGACCTGGGCCAATTCTTTACTTACTTATCCGGTCTCGCATAACCCCGGGGGGCCAGGGACCTTACAAAACGAATATAACATATTTCGCCAACCAGTTTGGCCTTCTGCCCTATCTCCCCAGTTGGCAATGCCCATTGTTCGCAGGGATTCGTCAACCTGATATCTCCAGCAGAGTATTGGTCTTTGTATTTAACCCTTCGTGCTGGTTCCTCTTCATCCATTCTACTGACAGCGCAATCGCGTTATTTTGACCCGCTTAACAATGTCAATGTCGGGATAAAACTCATACAGCTCATGGTTCATGCGTCTCTAATACTCGTCGTTGTGCACTATAGGGCCATAAATTTCTCCGAGTATTTGTCTCCAAGCCTCCTACAGGTTTTTCGTCTGCTTGTGATAAGACCCAGGATTCTGCCCAATAAAGCAAGACAGATCTCAAGGCTGACGTTGTTGTGCCCGTTTACGCCAGATCCGAGGTATTTAAGTATAAATTCGTCCACCACCTCGAAGTTACAACGGTTATCAACGTTCACGCTTTGGTCTAATCGCGTGGAGGCCCTGCTCGTTGAAACCATTAATTTTGTCGTGTCCAGACCCACTTTTGCTGACTCCTTCTCAATTCTCGACAACACCGCAGTAACTTCTCTAACAGTAACTTCTCTCTAATGATATCTACGGTATATCATCAGTACTCTCGCGCAGCATGTGACTTTTGCTGCTGATGGTTTTTTCATGTTGACTGCAACTTTTCTCATAATGATCTCCACTAAGTGTTCAAGAGATCACACGACGGGGTGATGCCTTGCCTGAGGCTTCGCTTAGTTTCAAAAGGTTCGGTAAGATTCTTATAAACTTTCACTGCGGATTTGGTGTTCGTCAAGGTCATCCTGCAAAGGCGTATGGTGTTTTAACCTTATATGCCATGGCTAAAAGACTTATTACACGGTAGTTGGCACAGAGACCTGGGTCACCTTTTTTAAATATGGGATATAATACACTGAGACTCCAATCGCCGCACATCCAAATTTTGCTAATGCAAGCTCATCGCCACCAGCTTTAAACGGCACCGCCGGTAATCCATTGGCTCCTGCAGCTTTGTTGTTCTTAAGCCGGGCAATAGCTGTTCTGACCTCGTCTTGGTAGGAGGGAAGTCGTGATCAGAATCGATGCTTGCTCCTCTGAGCACTCGTACGTCCATTACACTGTACTATAGTATTAAAATCTCTTAGTACAATCTAAATGTCATGGCTCGGGCAGCGGTCATACGTTTCCTCTAGGAGCTCATAGAATATGTCTTTTAAATCATCATCTTTCTCTTCTGTCGGGCATGCACACAAATTAGGGAAATATAAAAATATTTCGCTTTTATGCGGTTAACTCACAGGATTGACTAGATGTCGCAGTCTTTTTCCAACCACAAATCCGAAACCAAACTCATGGCAACTGTTTTTCTTGTGCAGCCATGTCCTGTCCATCGCATTTCCTGGATAGCGGTAATGTCAGCCTTATAAGTTTCGAGGACATCTGTCAATTGGATGCTTGCACCGGATCAATATAGAGTTATTACATCCCAAGTTCATATCCGTAAATCGTGGCCCTTATAACGTGTGCAGTTGTCACCATGTGGATTTATACGGCAACAGTCAGACCAATACTTCTCTATGGCATCGTGATTTGGTGAAGGTCCCTCCAAAGGAAATATATCCTGAATTCCTGGATGAAAATTCAAAGATCAGCACTGATTAGCGTTAGTGGCGCAATGGGCACGACGTCAGGTACTGCACTTAGTGCTATCCTGAACATCTCTACTACTGATATCATGGCCGAATCGGCAGCCGCTACATCCATGGTGAGAATCAGAGATTGTGGCGTTTTGATATCGGAGCAAAACGGACTACTGTATCCCCTACCTTCTACCAGCGACAAATCTAAGGACTTTTATTCCGAACAGGCATACCTGGGAAAAGTCACTGGAAGGGGATACCAGTAGTATCAGATTTTTCACGGATGGATCAAAGTTTCACGGATGGAGCATTCACCGGACCTAAATATAAATATCTCTTTCAAGCTGCCTGATCACTGTTGTGTATTTCAGGCGGAAGTTACCGCCATACTGGAGGTTGCTGAACTACTGAAAAGTAGTATCACAACCCTCTGAAGAATATGTATCTACATAGACAGCCAGGCTGTCATAAAATCCCTGGAAGCCATGTTTTCTACGTCCCTGACGGTGAAAGAATGCCACTCATGACTTAGGGTGATGGCAGAGTATTTTGACATCAGGCTCATCTGGGTACTGGGACACAGCGACATTCCAGGCAATTGCGTAGCGGATGCGTTAGCTAGACACTACTTAACTTGCCGAGAGGTAGGTTATCCACAATGATAGGAACACTTACGGGACATTGTCTTGTAGGAAAACACGCCCTAAGATTGGGACATAGAAACTCCACTCTCTGTAGATGCTGCATGGAAGAGGAAACGACGAAACACCTTCTCTTGGATTGCCCTGCACTGGCAGGACTGAGAAGTGGGATATTCGGTACACATTTAGTTAGCACCGTAGCCCTACAGGATATTCCTGTAGGTCTTATAGACAAATTTATTGAAAGGCAAATTGGCTAGACGACTAGTCAATAGTTGCTATGGAGGAAACTGCAGGTATCAGAATGGGCTACTTTAGCCTGAGTGTGCTAGACAGCGTGCTGTCTTGCAGCCTTTTCAACCAACCAACCAAGTGATTAAAACAGTTTCCCGAACTCCACCAATTATTTCCAGGCAAAAGTCTAATTTGCTTGACATTTAATTTAATTTGTTTTTTTTTTACCAAATATAATATAAAACATAAGTATATAAAACATTTTCTCCTCAATTTGGAATCATCCCAGGATTGATCGCCGTCATGCGCCAACCACTATATGAAGGTAGTTGGCGCCGTTAAATTAACTACGAGCGGCATCGCTTTCTGATGCTTCTTCGCGGTGATCCTGACAATCTGACCAATTCTGACAACCGTGTAAACTTAAAATTTGTTGCCCGACAATGTTGTCATATAAATTCATTAAGCCTGTTTTTTTATTCCCTGCTAAACTAATTTTTCGACGAATTTGTATGGGGAACTAAGCGATATTAAGCGATTTTAATCGGCACTCCATACAAAGTCGTCGAAAAATTAATTTAGCAGGGAATAAAAAAACAAGCTTATTGTTAGATAATTGTGTTACAATGGATCGCCACATTTTCTGACAATTCTCTGACAACCGTGTAAACTGGCAATCTACATTGTAGTGACAATTGTTCATTGTCTGGTCATTGTTAGCACATTGGTATGTCTGACAATATTTGCAGATCTGACAACCGTGTACATATACATAGCTTAAGTGTTTATTGTTTCGTTTTTTGTGTAAGGGTGTTATCCCAGCTAGCATTTTCAATCGTGCACGACTCTTTCACGATCGGAGCCGACGATTAAAGTAATCGTGCGCGATGTCGTATTCCAATCGCGCACGATCAGAGCAACTGAAGTAACTGTGTCAAGACGGCGACTCTTACTTTCCAATCGTCGACGATGAGCAAAATCCAATCGTCGACGATGATCAAAATCCAATCGCGGGCGATTGCGAAGACGATGGTAAATTTATACAAAAATGCTTATTATTCAGCCTTATTACGAGTGTCGTTGTCGTATTTCGACTACGACAGTTTTGTAAAAGATCAAAGATAACACGTCAACTTTGTCTTTAATCTTTTACAAAACTGTCGTAGTCGAAATACGGGAACGAAATTCGTAATAAGGCTGATTATTTGTTTCTTTCATAGAGCAAAACACTTGTGCTGCACTACACTTCTGACGCTTCTTTGCTTCTTAAATACTCAAATGAAAAGAAGTAAAAAAGTTTTTTCTTTTTATGCTGAGCAGATATTGGAAAACCCGTTAGAATTTCAGAGAGACATAATTAAATTCTCCTTGCAAAACACGAGTTCGGCGGAGTATGCGGGAAGAAGTAAGACAACAATAAGAAAACTACATGTAAGACTGTGACACAAAGTAAACACAAAAACAAATCGTGAGCACAAAGTCTTAAAAGCAGAGAAAAATATAATTCTGCTCCGACAATCGTGGTGACGATTGGAAATCCAGTCGCGAAACAATCGTGATCGTGAAACAAACATTCAAATGCTAACTGGGATGTTATTTTTGTCTTATTTTATATTTGTATTGTATTGTGATTGTTATTTTATAGATTTCTGAAGATGCGGATGACGAAATATTGAAAAAAAAAATAAACAAACAAACAAAGACCTCGAGCTTGGAAAATCATTTATTAGATCAGGTCGATCTAATAGATTAGGTCGAAAAAACATATTATTAAAAAAAACAACATTTAATCATTTTTTTCTTCATAATGTATTTATAATTTCAAAACTGTTGATTATGTTGAGAATGTTCTTGATTTTTCTAAATTTGTTTAAACAAAATCGGATAATACTCATTTTATTTTAACTGATTGCTGTTCAAAAGCATACAATTTGCACAAAATAAAAAATTCATAGAATTTTCATCTAACAGCTTATTTCATACAGATTTATTGCAACATAAAGAGTTTTCACAACATACTTATTTCAACTATTTTTAATACTTCGTATGGTAGCCCTTTGCTTTTTCAAGAGCCTGCAGTCTACTTGGCATTGATTATACCAGACTCTGTGTTATTTCTGGGGTTATTTTCTCCCATTCTGACTGTAGCGCCACTTTCAGCTCGTTTTTGCCAGATATAGCCCACAGATTTTCAATAACGTTCATATCCGGAGATTGTGCTGGTGGTTTCATTAAATGGGGGCAATTCCATATAAGCCAAGTTTGCACTATTCCAGACTTGTGCTTCGGGTCGTTGTCTTGGCAGAATCTGAAATTTTCTCGAATTCCAAGGTTTTCTGCACTTTGGAGCGCAAATTGGTTCGTAGAATGTCAAGGTACATGTTTTGTCCATAATTCCATCGATGAACACTAAATATCCAACGCCGGCTGCCGACATACAGGCCCAAACCATCACGCTCCCACCACCATGTTTTACACTGGCCTTAAGATTTTCTTTATTTAGCTCTGTATTTGGTTTCCGCCAAACGTAGGACATACCATCAGACCCGAAAATATTGAACTTAGATTCATCAGCGAAAATGACCGTGTTCCAGAAGTCTAGCGGCTTGTTAACATGTTCCTTGGCAAAAACATATCGATTGAGTTTGTTCTTTTAACTAATAAACGGTTTCGTGCGAGCTACTCTGCCTTTAAAATCATGTTTACGAAGGAAGCGGCGCTGCACGATTTTCCTAGCGTCTCCTTAATCTCAGTAGCCAGTTTTGGAGCTGATAATTTCGGATTTGTCTTTATCTTTCGGACAATCCATCGTTCATCAGATGCATTAAAAATTTTGTTGGGCGCATTTCTACCCTTATTTTCTACCGTCGCTGAGCTTAATCCAACACATTCAGGAATCTTCCGTACCGATTTGTTACTTTTAAAATGTTTTATGACCAATTCACGCTGTTCAATTGTTGTGCGACGTCCCATTATTTTCTTTAAATTAGAACTTCACCCGCGACAGTAAAATTACACTGAATTCTTCCAAACCAATTCCTAAAACATCGAAGAACGTAATAAGAAACAATACATATATTACCGTTAGGCTGACAAACTGTGATCGTGAAAAAAATTGTTTCAAAATAGGTTGTAGCAACCGTAAATTCGGTTGTTAACACCGAATTGAGGTTGCCACAACCGAATTGAGGTTGTTACGACCGAATGTAGTCCCCACAACCGAAATTCGGTTGAAGCAACCTCCTCTCATAATTGATACGGTTGTGGCAACTGAATCTTTAATTATATTTGTTCAATCAACTAAATTTTCTAAAATTTCGGTTGGAACAACCGAATTTGAAATTAATTCGGATGCAACCGAATTTGGCATCAATTCGGTTGCAGTAACCGAATTTGGTATCAATTCGGTTGCAGTAACGGAATTTGGTATCAATTCGGTTGTAACTACCAAATTTGGTATCAATTCGGTTGTAACTACAGAATTTGGTATCAATTCGGTTGTAACTATAGAATTTGGTATCAATTCGGTGGTGACAACCGAATTGATACCAAATTCTATAGTTACAACCGAATTGATACCAAATTCGGTAGTTACAACCGAATTGATACCAAATGCTGTAGTTACAACCGAATTGATACCTAATTCGGTAGTTACAACCGAATTGATACCAAATTCTATAGTTACAACCGAATTGATACCAAATTCTGTAGTTACAACCGAATTGATACCAAATTTGGTAGTTACAACCGAATTGATACCTAATTCGGTAGTTACAACCGAATTGATACCAAATTCCGATACTGCAACCGAATTGATACCAAATTCGGTTACTGCAACCGAATTGATGCCAAATTC